>JAPDNY010000004.1:214935020-215412520 GCA_029375565.1 Gekko gecko | reverse complement strand
CGCTTGGGTGGCGCTTTGAGCACGGTTTCAGGTGTGGCTCAGAAGTGCTGGGAGTAGATGTGCGACTCAAAAGCAGGCTGGTCACCAGCCACGGGGCTAGTTTTTGAAATGGGGACGAGGCTCCGATGGATTCCAGAAGTTCAGGCTTCATCGAGTCCGTTTTGGAATGGGTCTGAAGCCTGCCGGTCCCCCAGTTGTGGGGCAGCCCCCACCCCCAGGTCACATTTCCCACCGCTATTTGGAGCAAGTGGCAGGAGAAAAGTAAACAGCAACAACAAGAAAACACCAGGAGTATTAGGTGCACTATAAGGAAGGCCGAGTGCCGAAGAATAGATTCTTTTGAACTGTGGTGCTGGAGAAGACTCTTGAGAGTCCCTTGGACTGCAAGGAGATCAAATCAGTCAATCCTAAAAGAAATCAACCCTGACTGTTCCCTGGAAGGCCAGAGACTGAAGCTGAAGCTCAAATACTTTGGCCACCAAATGAGAAGGGAGCACTCACTGGAGAAGACCCTGATGCTGGGAAAGATTGAAGGTCAAAGAAGAAGGGGACGGCAAAGGATGAGATGGTCAGACAGTGTCATTGATGCAACGAACATGAAACTGAGCAAACTTCAGCAGACAGCGGAAGACAGGAGGGCCTGGTGTAATCTGGTCCATGGGGTCGCGAAGAGTCGGACTCGACTGTGTGACTGAACAACAACAACATTAGGTGCACCTTGACATCCCTTCCAGAGAAAAACCAGAAGTGACGAGGTAGCTCTGGGAATCACAGTGGAAACTCTGTGGCTTTACCACAGAGCTTCCGATGATTCCTAGAGCTACGCTCCATCACTTCCAGGTTTTCCCCAGAAGTGACATTAACAATGTGTGCCGCGCTGTGTCCTCCATGTCCCCGGACCCCAATCCTACCTCACAGGGTGTCTGTTGTGGGGAGAGGAAGGGAAGGAGATTGTAAGCCGCTCTGAGACTCCGAGTGAAGGGCGGGGTATAAATCCAATCTCTTCTTCTTCTTCCTGCCGCCAGTTGCAGGGCACGGCCTGGCAACCCCCTAATAAGCCCACACCTTTCCAGAGTTGGGGCTCAGATCCGAAGGGGCTCCCTTTTGGCTTGCCCGTGGCTGCCCTCCTTGTCTCATCCTCTCTTCTAGGCTTACCCCTTTGTGAGGGACAGAGGCCTGGCCTAAGTTTTTACCTTGGGAGGACTGGATTTTGAAAGGAGGAGCTCATCCCACAAAGAGCCCAAGAGGGGGCTCAGTCCCATGGAATCCAGTAGAGATTTAGGGTTTGCTTTAGCCCAGACTGGCCTGATCTCATGAGCGCTTGGAAGCTAAGCAGAGTTGGCCACTGTGACTGGGGTTTCTTTGCAGGGAAAGGCAACGGCATACCATCTCTGTTCATCTCTTGCCTTGAAGACCCCATAGGGTCTTGGGGTTGCTATGAATTGATGGTTCTCCTTGTGGAGGGGCCGTGGCTCAATGATAGAGCATCTGTTTGGCATTCAGGAGGCCCTGGGTTCGATCCCTGGCATCTCCAGTTAAAAGAACCCAGTAGCTGGTGATGTGAAAGACCTCTTCCTGAGACCCTGGAGAGCCGCTGCCAGTTGGAGTAGACAGTAATGACCCTGGTGGACCAAAGCTCTGATTCCATGTAAGGCAGTGGCATCATGTGTATTCAATCCCCAGCACCTCTAGTTAAAAGAGCCAGGAAGGAGGTGATGGGAGACCCTGGAGAGCTGCAAAGAGGGGCCACGGCTCAGTGGCAGAGCCTCTGCTTGGCATGCAGAAGGTCCCAGGTTCCATCCACGGCATCTCCAGTTGAAAGGACCAGGCAGGAGGTGATGGGAAAGACCTCCACCTGAGACCCCGGAGAGCTGTAAAGAGGGGCTGTGGCTCAGGGGCAGAGCATCTGCTTTGGATGCAGAAGGTCCCAGGTTCAATCCCCAGCATCTCCAGTTAAAGGGACCAGGCAGGAGGTGATGGAAAAGACCTCCGCCTGAGACCCTGGAGAGCTGTCAAGAGGGGCTGTGGCTCAGTGGCAGAGCATTTGCTTGGTGTGCAGAAGGTCCCAGGTTCAATCCCCGGCATCTCCAGTTGAAAGGACCAGGCAGGAGGTGATGGGAAAGACCTCCGCCTGAGTCCCTGGAGAGCCACTGCCAGTCTGAGTAGACAATACTGACCTTGATGGACCAAAGCTCTGATTCAGTGTAAGTCAGCTCCGTGCATTCATGTGTGTTCAAGGTACATTCAAGTTTGTGCCTTTGAGCGGGATGATAAACAATTAACGTTATTCAGTCGTCACGCATCCATGCAATATCAGAGTAGACTGGAAAGCTCAGAAGGCTGTGCCTTATCAGATATAAGACGGGACAGGAGATTATTCCGATCTGTGTGGTTGGCGCAGCAGAAATGTCAACTGTAAAGAAACAGGAAAGATAAGACAGATTCCGAATGCGTCTTTTTGATTCAGACAATGGCCCCTTTGAACGAGGCTTCCATCATCTCTCCTTTGAAGGATAATTCTGAGTCAACAAGTGAGCAGCTGAGGTCAACCAGGGCAGATCAAAGTAGCCAGAAAGTCAAACAGAAAGAGAGGCGTGTGTCTGAGATGAAGAACTGGGTGGGCCTGGCGTTCCGTCTGCTGAGAGATTGCGGGTTTGCCTTTCAGGAGCAGAAACGCGTTTAGGGGATGAAAGGAAGGGTGCCGATGAACGCCACTGGATGCGCCGGCACGGAAGCCACATAAACAGTCGACGCTGCTTGTTTTGAAAGTGCGAACTCATCAAGCCCTCGGAGACGGCGTGTGTCCAATTTGTTACCTGCGACGCTGGCAGATGTGAGTGGTCAGGTTCACAGTGGCCAGATTGTGCCTTTCGGGGTAAGAACCAGGTAAATTCTTCATCTGAGGTTCACGTTGCAGCAGATGGAGCCGCGGTTTGAGACGACGGAGGACGCCCTTGAGAGTAAAACGGACAGTATAAGCAACGCACATTTGATTGGTCATTTACCAGGATTGCTGCTGTTAGCAGTCCTAAGTCATATTGATCAGATTTAACCTTTTGGGTAGAAGCTGGGTAGATTCTCCAGCCAGAAGTCCTTACTGCAGTTGGCGAATGGCCAAGACCCCAAACTGCAGACATCGGTCTCCTCCCCCTCTCCTCTGGGTCTTTTTTAAAGCAAAATCATGACATGATGCCATTCGGAAGGGGCTTTGGCTCAGTGGTAGAACATTGGCTCGGCGTACAGAAGGTCCAGGGTTCAGTCCCCAACATCTCCAGTTGGAATAGGGTTGCCGACCTCCAGTCTGGTTGTGCATATAACAATGCAGTCAAAAACTGTGACACTGTACCCCCAAATACTTGACACTTGATTCCAAACATTCTTATATTAACAGTGTAGTACTCTAAATAACCATTCAGATCCATTCCAAAGACACCGCTGTAAATAGTCCAATACAGTTCAACACATTCCTAACAGTTGATAAATGTCCACAAAAGTAAGAGGAGTGACAGTTGATAAAGGTAAAGGAGAGCTAGTTTGGTGTAGTGGTTAAGTGCACGGACTCTAATCTGGGAGAACCGGGTTTGATTCCCCACTCCTCCACTCACACCTGGCTGGATGACCTTGGGCAAGCCATAGTTCTGATAAGAGCTGTCCTTGAAAAAGAGCAGTTTCTGTCAGAGCTCTCTCAGCCCCACCTACCTCACAGGGTGTCTGTTGTGGGGAGGGGAAGGGAAAGGAGTTTGTAAGCCACTCTGAGACACCTTTGGGTAGTGAGGGTTGGGGTAGAAATCCAATCTCTTTTCTTCTTCTTCTTCCCTTGCTTGAAACCCAGTTGAATCCGACTTTCGGGGGCAGTGCTCATCTCCACTTCCAAGCCGAAGAGCCAGCGCTGTCCGAAGACGTTTCCATGGTCTTGCGGCCAGCATGACTAGACACCGAGGTGCACGGAATGCTGTTACCTTCCCACCGAAGTGGTAACTATTTATTTACTTGCAATTTCTTGCTTTCGAACTGCTAGGCTGGCAGAAGCGGGGACCAGAGACGGGAGCTCACTCCGTCATGCGGCACTTGGGTCTCAAACTGCCTAACTACCAACCTTCCAGTCTGCGATTCAGCGTCTTAACCACTGAGCCACTGCAGTCCAATAGTTAGTAGATGTCCACAAAACACAGTTGCTAAGAGGTGTGGCAACGAACCACCCAGGTTCCCATCCGTTTCCTTTCAAGACTTCATCTGGCCACCGCCAGTGATGGAGCTATAATGTAAGAAAATGTATCACTTAATAGATGTACATCATATATCAATCAAGGGAATCCCAAAAAGCTCTTGATACCAAGGAGAACTCACTGCCAAGCTCTATGTATTTTCTCTTGACTGCGTACAACAGTCTATATCTATTCCAACTGGCTTGAATAATAGAGGCTCTGAACTTTCAGAAAACCAAACACCCTACTAAAAGCCTTCCATCAATGTTCCCTGATTCAGCACAGCTGGAGCTGATCTTAAAGGTACATACATTACATCACAAAAAATACAGACAGGTACAATGCCAAATTCAGGCCATAAGGAAACATAGTGTGAGACTTAAAGATAAAATACATTTCTTTTTGTAGCAATACTCTATCAATATCAATCTTGTGTGATCGTTCAGTTATCACTCTATATAATACCGTAAACCTAGGCTGTGGTCACACGAGCCAGATAACGCGGTGGGGAGGCTTGGCTGTTCGCCCCGGAGAATAATAAAGCACGGTAGCCCGATCACATGGTCCCCCTAGTCTCTGCACATAGGCTGTTAGCTGCCGATCACACGGCGATGCTGAAGCGTGGCAAAGAAGCGGTGCGGCGCGATCACCCAAGTGGCGCTCGCAAGCCACTGCTTCCGGATCAGACGGGCAATTGTTTCAGTTTTGTGTTTGTGCGCATGAGCAGTTTGGCATTTGTGCGCATCCTACGGAGATGTACAAAAAACATCTGGTTTGCAATGGGCGTCGGATGCCACGGGATACTAGCGCTCCCGTAATCAGACGCCCGCCTTTGCCCCGCGTTTCCCGGATACGAGTGCACTTTCTGCGGTACTTTTTAACTCCGCATCTTCGGTGGGACGCCCCAGGTTGGCCATGGGAGTGCTACGCTTTCCAAATGTTGTGGTGTGATCGCACCCCGAAAATTCGCCTGACATTCATGCCTTCCACGTGGCAAATTCTTCGTGTGACCGGGGCCCTAATATCCTCTGCTGTATGGCCAGCCTCCATATTATGGATAACCGTAGCAGCTTCTCTTATTTGATGTTTAATTCTATCTGAATGGTTATTTAGAGTCATACGCTGTTAATATAAGACTTGTTTTGAATCAAGGGTCGAGTGTTTTGGGGCACAGTGTCACAGTTTTTGACTGTGTTGTTATTTGCACAGTCCTCTTTGCTGTACTTCCATCTGTCTATTCTAAGCCTCCAGTTGGTGGCTGGAGAACTCCTGCTAATGCAACTGAACTCCAGGCGATAGAGATCTGTTGACCCAGAGAACATGGCTGATTTGGAAGGTGGATTCTAGGGCATCATATCCTGTTTAAGTCCCTTCCCTCCCTTAACCCCACCCTCCACAGGCTCCAACCCCAAAACGTCCAGGTATTTCCAAACCCAGAGCTTGTAACCCTAAGTTAGAAGGACAAGGTCCTCTGAAAGACCTCAACCTGAGACCTGCTGCCCGTCTGAGTAGATAAGACCGGCCTGGACGGGCCGATGACCTGATCCAATAGAAGGCAGCTAAATTTCATGTCTGTACGTGGCATTATGAGTACGTGCCTTGTTTAATTTCACAGGCAGGAAGCTTCTCATACAGTGAATCTAGCCAGGTGCTTCAGAAACGACGGCGGTGGTGGTAACGTCACTTTTCCAGCTTGAATGCCTGGGAAATGCCTAACATCTAGGTCCCATTTTAGCCCCGTGCACTGCCAAGTCGCAATGGACTTAGGTGAATCCAACAAGTGAGGCAAGCGGGGCGTAGAGCTGGTTGGTCATTGGCTTCCTCTGCAGAGCCTTCTTTGGTGGTCCCCCTTCCAAGTACCGCCCCCTGCTTAGCTTCTGAAATCTGATGAAATCGGGCTCCCATTTTTACCCTACAAGCCCTTAGTATTTTTTTTAAAAGGGCAGAACAATCCCGAATTCATCTGTAGAAAAGAGCGAGAGCCCAGTAGCACCTTAAAGACTAACCAAATATGTGGCAGGATAGGAGCTTTCGTGAGTCATGGCTCCCTTCTTCTTCAGTATTTCTTCAGTATCCTTCTTCAGTATCTGAAGAAGTGAGCAGGGACTCACAAAAGCTTATACCCCGTGTCATGGCCTGGGCTGTGCCACCGGAGGCCTAGTAGGCCCAGGGAGCCTGGCTAGCAGTACAGGAGGCTGGGCCTACAAACCCCAGAAGGCCTTGGGAAGTTTTGGCGCCATTTTTGACCAATAGGGAAGAAGAGGGCTGGGGAATAAAAGAACTAGTGCAAGAGGAAAAAGCTGTTCTTCTTCCTGGGGAACAGGGCCAGAAGGGAGGCTGCTGTGGGGAAGAAACCCTCATCCTGATGGAAGGGTGAGTAGTCTAAGGCCACTTGAGATAGTGAGCTAGGGACGGTATATTTAGACGCGTTAGGGCCTTTGATTTCTTTTCTTTTCACCCACTTAACTGTTATCCCTGCACCTTGTTTGTTTGACCTCCAATAAAATAAACTATGTCCATTGTTCACTCCGCCTGGTCCTCACGCTCATTTCGACTAAAAGGGAGGTCTGAAGGTCTTGGGAGGGTGCTCTGGGCCTTCTCAAGGGATCCTAATTCCAGAATGGTGGCAGCGTCAGGTGACTCCCCACCTGAGCCGTGACACCCTGCCACATAGTTTGTTAATTCTTTAAGGTGCTCCTGGACTCTGGCTACCCGTCTTGACCAAATTGATCTGTTCTGCTTTCCTCCTCGTCCCATTGAAATGGAAGACGTTCGATGCTTTTGCTTAGCTCGTGGAGGTTATCTACCATTCAGCTATTTTTTTTCTCTCTTCTTAAAAAAAGACCTTTCAACACTTCGTTCTTTCTCCAGCGTCAAAACAAGGCTCGTTTTTAGCACTTGCGTGGCAGCAATTGCAGGGTTCGGAGATGTGGGGGGAACCTTTTATTTTAGAACAGGTTCACGCCTTCTAAATGGGAAGGTTGCCGCACAGTCATTGTCTTAGTGAAAGCCAAGCCAAGCCAAATCAGTGGTTCCATTTCAGACGCCTGTAAGAGCTGGAACAGTGTCTTTGGCCAGTCCAAGAGTTTGGGTATATTAAAAATCAAACGGGGGAAGCAGTAGGATGGTTGCGGTAGCTTTTAATAACTCAAGATCAGACATAACCGACATGTGTTTGTCTGCCACTGAATATTTATTTTATTTATTAAAACAGTTACCTCCCCCCCGTTTCCTTGTGGTTCCGTTAAAAGGGAAAATATAACAGCAAACCCCAAATCTCTCCCCCTCCATAAAAGATTCGAACCACTGCGAAAGCCCTGGGAAACAGGCAGGCCTCCTGAAGACCTCTGAGGAGGGGGCCCCTCTCACCTCTCCAGAGAGCCCCTTCCATGGAACCGGAGCCACGATGGAAAAGGCCCCAGGCTCTGGCCAATGCTGGATGGGCCACCCTAAGCAAGGGGCAGAATAGCCAACAGATGGCTGCCTGGTGACCATAGTTGGAGCACAGGAGCATATGGAAGGAGACAGAAGGAGAGAGCCAGTTTGGTGTAGTGGTTTGGAGTACGGACTCTAATCTGGGAGAACCGGGTTTGATTCCCCACTCCTCCATATGCAGCTGCTGGTATGACCTTGCGCCAGTTACAAGTTCTTTCAGAGCTGTTCTCTCAAGGGCAGTTCTCGAAAGAGCTCTTTCAGCTCCACCTACCTCACAAGGTGTCGGTTGTGGGGAGGGGAAGGGAAAGGAGATTGTAAGCCTCTCTGAGACTCCCTTGAATAGTGAAGGGCGGGGTATAAATCCAATCTCCTCCTCCTCTTCTTCTTCTTCTTCTTCATCTTCTTCTTCTGTCCCAGTTCATGAAGGTCATAACTATCACACTGAATTGAACTCAGAAACAGATTCTTGACTTTGTTAATTGTTAATTAAGAACATAAGGGAAGCCATGTTGGATCAGGCCAATGGCCCATCCAGTCCAAAACTCTGTGTCACACAGTGGCCAAAACCCAGGTGCCATCAGGAGGTCCGCCAGCGGGGCCAGAACTCCAGAAGCCCTCCCTCTGTGCCCCCCCAAGCACCAAGAGGACAGAGTATTATTGCCCCAGACAGAGTGTTCCATCCATAAGTTGTGGCTGAGAGCCACTGATGGACCTCGGCTCCAGATGATTATCTTCCCCTCTTGAAGCTGTCTATGAATCATAGAATCATAGAATGTTAGAATTGGAAGGGACCTTGCAGGTCATCTAGTCTAACCCCCTGCACTCTACAGGAGCATAGCCGGAAGATAGCTCTACATACCTACATACCTTCAACATACCTGAAAGATGGTTGTCCAGTCTTCGCTTGAAAACGTCCAGTGAAGGAGCATCTACCACCTCCCGAGGCAGGTTGTTCCACTGCTCAACCACTCTGACAGTTAGGAAGTTTCTCCTGATATTTAGCCGGTAACGACTCCCTTGTAATTTCCACCCATTAGATCTAGTCTTGCAATCTGGAGCAAGAGAGAATAGATCTGCTCCATCTTCTACATGACAGCCCTTCAGATACTTGAAGACTGCAATCATGTCCCCTCTAAGCCTTCCCAGGCTAAACATACCTGACTCTATCAGCCTTTCCTCATAAGACTTGGATTGCAACCCTCTCACCATCCTGGTCACCCTCTTCTGGACACGCTCTGTGCTTGAAGCCAACGTCACTTCCTGCAGCAGTGAATTCCACGTGTTAATGACTCTTCGGGTGAAGAAGGACTTCCTTTTATCTGTCCCGAGCCTACTGCTCATTAATTCCACTGAGTGTCCATGGGTTCTTTTATCGTGGGAAAGGGAGAAAAGGGCTTCTTTGTCTGCCTCCTCTCTCCCGTGGATAATTTTGCAAACCGCCCATCATGTTACCCTTCAGTCCTCGTTTCTCCCAACGGAAGAGCCCTGACCTCTTTCACCTTTCTCCACGGGGAAGGTGTTTTATCCCTTTCATAATTCCAGTTGCCCTTTTCTGCAATTTCCCCCAAGGCTATATCTTATTTATTTTTCTGCAAAGGGTTACCACGGTTGCGAATTGCAAAAGTGTAAAGGTGTCCGTCTGTTATAACTGTGTGAAACAGAAGTCCAGAAACACCCTGAAGACTTAATATTGAAATAAATGTTGTTAGAGTTTAAGGTACCACTGGGCTTCTGTTTTATTTAGCCGGATGTTAGCCAATTGATGGTGCCATTATTTTAACTGCCCTCTAATGACCAGTGGTTTACTTGGTAATTAGAGACATTAAGGCGGCTTGTTGCTATTGTAGTTGTCCATGTGAAGCTGCGTTCTAATAGGTCAGACCTTTGGTCAATCAAGGTCAGTCTTGTCTGCTCAAACTGGCCGTGGCTTTCTGGGGTCTCAGGTGGAGGTCTTTTCCATCACCTCCTGCCTGGTCCTTTTTAACTGGAGATGCTGGGGGTTGAACCTGGGACCTTCTGCATGCCAAGCAGAGACTCTTCCACTGAACCACAGCCCCTCTTGACAGCTCTCCAGGGTCTCAGGCGGAGGTCTTTCCCATCACCTCCTGCCTGGTCCTTTCAACTGGAGATGCCGGGGACTGAATCTGGGACCTTCTGTATGTCAAGCAGAGGCTCTACCACTGAGCCACAGCCCCTCTTTACAGCTCTCCAGGATCTCAGGCAGAGGTCTTTCCCATCACCTACTGCTTGGTCCTTTTAACTGGAGATGCTGGGGATTGAACCTAGGACTTTCTGCATGCTAAGCAGAGGCTCTTCCACTGAGCCACAGCCCCTATTTACAGCTCTCCAGGGTCTCAGGAGGAGGCCTTTCACATCACCTCCTGCCTGGTCCTTTTAACTGGAGATGCCGGGGATTGAACCAGGGACCTTCTGCATGCCAAGCAGATGCTCAGCCACTGAGCCATGCCCCCTCTTTATAGCTCTCCAGGGTCTCAGGCAGAGGTCTTTTCCTTCACCTACTGCCTGGTCCTTTTAACTGGAGATACCAGGGACTGAACCTGGGACCTTCCGCATGCCAAGCAAGGGCTCTTCCACTGAGCCACAGCCCCTCTTTATAGCTCTCCAGGGTCTCAGGCAGAGGTCTTTCCCATCACCCATTGCCTGGTCCTTTTAACTGGAGATACCGGGGACTGAACCGGGGACCTCCTGCATGCCAAGCAGATGCTCTGCCACTGAGCCACGGCCCCTCTTTACAGCTCTCCAGGGTCTCAGACGGAGGTCTTTTCCATCATCTACAAGCAAAGAAGCCAGAGTGGGGATAGCAGGCTCTATCATGCATAGAGTTGCCAACTCTGGGTTGGGAAATACCTGGAGATTTTGGGGGTGGGGCCTGAGGAGGGTGGGGTTTGGTGAGGGGAGGGTCTTCAGTGGGATATAACGCCACACAGTCTGCCTTTCAAAGTGGCCATTTTCTCCAGGTGAACTGATCTCTGTCTCCTGGAAGGAGACCACACTGCTGGAGATTGGCAGCCTTCATACCATGCTATGTGTCATTCATACAGATCTGCTGTATGCCTCACTCTTCTTCCATCCCCAGAAAATGAAGGCAGACCGCAGCATAGGGCTGGAAAACTTTCCCCATGAAGAAAGATTAAAACACTTGGGGCTCTTTAGCTTGGAGAGACGACGGCTGAGGGGCGACATGATCGAGGTTTACAAGATTATCCCTGGGATAGAGCAGGTCGAGAAAGAGGTCGTTTTCTCCCTTTCTCACAAGACAAGAACTCGTGGGCACTCCATGAAATTGCTGAGCGGTCGGGTTAGAATGGATAAAAGGAAGTCCTTCTTCACCCAAAGAGTGATGAACACATGGAATTCACTGCCACAGGAGGTGGTGGCAGCTACAAGCATGGACGGCTTCAAGAGGGAATTAGATAAACATATGGAGCAGAGGTCCATCAGTGGCTATTAGCCACAAGGTATCGATAGGGACTCTGGGGCAAGGGATGCTCTGTATTCTTGGTGCTGGAGGGGGCAGCAGTGGGAGGGCTTCTAGTGTCCTGGCCCCACTGCTGGACCTCCTGATGGCACCTGGTATTTTTGGCCACTGTGTGACAGAGTGTTGGGCTGGATGGGCCACTGGCCTGATCCAACATTGGCTTCTCTTATGTTCTTATTCTTCCCAATACCCAGAGACAATTTGGAAATGAAAGCCCTGACTCGACCCGTCCCTGAAGATGTATCACGGTCCAATCTGTGTTGAGTTAGCGGTGACATTCGAACAGTAAGATATATGACAAAGTTCCAATAGCCGAGTGGGGGGGGGGGAATATTAAGAATGAAATAGATAGCGCTCGGTGTGATAAGGATGGCACGGGAGGATAAAGAGATCCATCTTCTCCGTAATAACCGGAAAGCTCGAAGATGGGAGGTGAGGCAGAAGTCGTAATGATGGGTAAAGGAACTGTATTTTATTATTGATCAAAAGTTCAGATATTTTTCAAGCAGGCCCTGGGCGCGCCATTGGCTCCATTATCTTGAAATGGCTAGGGCACTCCGATGCATTTTCATCATCGGGGGATGATTACCCACTGAAGAGTACTAGTTGATTAATTGCCAGCTATTTCATTTATTAAAATACATTTGCATATTGCTAAAAATCCCAAGGTGCGGGCCTAACTGAAGGAAGAGGAAGAACCTGTGATAGGACAGAGCAAATGGTACTACTCGGAAGGAAAGGTCCGGTGGTGTGATTTAACTAGTACGGTGGACAGTCTAGCTGACGGGAGAAGGTAGATGGACCGTACCTCCATAGCAGAGCATCTGCTTGGCATGTAGAAGGTCCCAGGTTCAATCCTCGGCATCTCCAGTTAAAAAGGACCAGGCTATAGGTGATGTGAAAGACCTCTGCCTGAAAACCTGGAGAGCTGTAAAGAGGGGCTATGACTCAGTGGCAGAGCATCTGCTTGGCAGGCAGAAGGCCCCAGGTTCAGTCCCCAGCATCTCCAGTTAAAAAGGACCAGGCAGTAGGGTATGTGAAAGATCTCCCCCTGAGAACCTGGAGAATGATGGGCAGAGGCCATGACTCAGTGGAAGAGCCTCTTTTGGATGCAGAAGGTCCCAGGTTCAATCCCCAGCATCACCAGTTAAAAGGACCAGACAGTAGGGTATGTGATAGACCTCCACCTGAGAATCTGGAGAACTAAGGGTAGAGGCCATGGCTCAGCGGAAGAGCCTCTTTTGCATGCAGAAGGTCCCAGGTTCAATCCCCAGCATCTCCAGTTAAAAGGACCAGGCAGGAGGTGATGGGAAAGACCTCTGCCTGAGACCCTGGAGAGCTGTTGCCAGTCTGAGTAGACAATACTGACCTTGATGGACCAAGGGTCTGATTCAGTGTGAGCCAGCTCCGTGTGCTTCATGTCTTGATGTGTAGATGAATCCTTCAAGGCCTCTTCTCCTACTGCCCTTCATGCACAAAGCTGCCTTCTTCTGAATGAAGAAACCACTGGTCTACTAAGTGGTCAGCATTGTCTCCTCTGACTGGCAGAGGCTCTCCAGGGTCTCAGGTGGAGGTCTTTCCCATCATTTAATACTTGATTCTTTTTGAACTGAAGATGCTGAGCATCGAACTCAGGACCTTCAGTGAGCAAAGCAGATGCTCTACCACTGAGCCACGGTGCGTCCCCAAAGAACTTTGGCCATCACGGAAAGAAGTAACATCCTAGAGCAAAACACGCCAGAAGAACTATAATGGATCAGAGTACGAGTCCATAATTCCTTATTAACAGAGAAGTTGGAGGAGAAGAGGAGGAGGAGGAGGAGGAAGAGTTGGTTCCATACCTCGCCCTTCACTACCTGAAGGAGTCTCAGAGCAGCTTACCATCTCCTTTCCCTTCCCCTTCCCACAACAGACACCCTGTGAGGCTGAGAGAGCTCTTTCGAGAACTGCTCTTGAGAGAACAGCTCAGAGGGAACTGGTGACTGACTCAAGGTCACCCAGCTAGCTGCATGGGGAGGAGTGGGGAATCAAACCCAGTTCCCCAGATCCGAGTCTGCCATTCTTAACCAGTGGTTCTACATAGCCACTGAGCTCAGTGGGACCACCAAGGAGTATCCAGTCATCCACTGCAATGGCTTCAAACTGGAAGCAGTGCAGGAAAAGATAGTCGATGGCCTGACCCCCAATTGGCCACGGCTGATGAGGGTTCTGGACCAAATGGCTCCTGAGGTCTGGACAGAGTTTCTGAGGCTTGGCTCTGCTTTCTCCTGGCCTCTGGTGGTCTCTTAGGCCAGTGGCCCACCAGGAAGTTCCCCTGTAAGTTCAATGCCAGTTGACCTCTGGCATAAGAACATAAGAGAGAAGCCATGTTGGATCAGGAGTTCCTGCTACACACAGTGGCAGGGACTGATGATGCGGTTATGCACATATCGCTAAGCAGAGGGGAAAAAACAGCACTGAGAGGGACTGAGCAGTCCATCCCGACAGCCTGAGGGATCAGACTAGGGAAACTCCGTCCGTGGCCTTTGGGAAAGTGTTAGGACCGGACTTTCCCCGGTGCCTTTTAATTCCGTTTCTGTGATGGAGCAGCACGGGGTACTGACGAATGCAGGACCAGGGCTCTTTTCGTAGCAGGAACTCCTTTGCATATTAGGCGACACCCCCCCTAATGTAGCCAATCCTCCAAGGGCTTACAGTGAGAGCCAGTTTGGTGTAGTGGTTAAGTGCGCGGACTCTAATCTGGGAGAACCGGGTTTGATTCCCCACTCCTCCACATGCAACTGCTGGTGTGACCTTGGGTCAGTCACAAGCTCTGGCACAGCTGTTCTTGAAAAAAGAGCAGTTTCTGTCAGAGCTCTCTCAGCCCCGCCTACCTCACAGGGTGTCTGTTGTGGGGAGGGGAAGGGAAAGGAGATTGTCAGCCGCTCTGAGACTTCCTTGGGTAGTGAAGGGTGGGGTATAAATCCAATCTCCTCCTCCTCCTCCTCCTCCTCCTCTTCTTCTTCTTCTTCTTCTTCTTCTTCTTCTTCTTCTTCTTCTTCCTCCTCTTCTTCCTCCTCCTCCTCCTCCTCCTCCTCCTCCTCTCTCCTCCTTCTCCTTCTGTAGCCCCTGTAAGAAGAGCTCTCTAAGCTCTTGGAGGATTGGCTACATTAGGGGGTGTGTCACCTAATATGCAAAGGAGTTCGCTGCTACAAAAAAAGCCCTGGTTTCCCAGATGTTGCAGTCTGATTCTGCATTCGCAGCTAATTCAGTTCTAAAGGCACATCTGACCACAGCCTGGTAGGCGTCTTTCCACTTGTAGAAAGTGCCCAGCACTCAGATATGATCACGGCCCCCTTTAAAATGAGCCCCACCTAACGGTATGCCTTCCCCGTATCTCCACGTTGCCCAGTTATCCTATATAGGAACTAAGGACATTCCTGGGTTTCATGTCGACAGCCCGTGATCCGTGAGAGGAAAACCTCTAAGGATTTTCATTTGAGCCCCCTTTGAAGCTGCCACAACGATCCCCCATTGATTCCCTCGTAAGTTTCGGAGGAAGCCCTCGCTGCATTCCGCTAAGATCTTTGAAGATAACTGCCTCGCCTTGCCCGTCGGTATACAAATGTAGCTATAAGAGACGCCTTTTGAGTCTCTTTTTAAAAGTTGTTTGAGAAGGTTAGAAGATCAATAAGGGAAAGTGTCAGCGCCTATGAGGCAATTTAATTGGATTTTTCTCTGGAAGCACTTGAGGGGGGGGAGGAACCCGAAAAACACACACACACGGAGATGTGTACCCACCCTATGATTTAATACAAATGAAGAGCTGATGGAATTTGGAGGGGGTGGGGGCGGGAGAAGAAAAAAGGGCAAGGAACATTTGTTAGAATGGTTTGAGGTATGCTATAATTATCTCAGCTGGGTTTTTGGTGGTTGTTGTTTTTTTAGCAAAGAAATAGGTTATAGACACATATGGAGAAAGGGGAAGATGAGAAAACGTTCTTTGCTGCAGGCTGAAATGCAGAGTTTATCGCGACTTCTGCGCCTCTTCCCTTCCTTCCTTCCACCATTCAAACATTGTATATAGGACACTGATTTGCCAGTGTTTTGGGAACCACCACAATAACGGCCTAGGGCAGGGATTGGATATTCTGGAACATGCGCAGAATGCGGGTGCCGCCAGAACAATTTTACACCCCCCCCCCGGCAGTTCCCTTCCTCCACCCCCAAAGCAGGGGATATACTCAACCAGGGAAGGGCCCAGATCTCACCTGGAAGCTGCAGAGGTGTCTCCCCACCTGTACAGCACCAGGTGACGCCGGGGGACCAATCAGGCGCAATGTAGGGTGTGATGAAATGCCACACTCAATGGTAAAGAAGGCGGTTTGTGTCAATCACGAAAGGAGCAGAAGGAAGAAGAGGAGGAGGAGGAGGAGGAGATTGGATTTATACCTTGCCCTTCAGTCAGAGTCTCAGACCGGCTTACAATCTCCTTCCCCTTCTCTTCCCCACAACAGACACCCTGTGAGGTAGGCGGGGCCGAGAGAGCTCTTTCGAGGACTGCTCTTGAGAGAACAGCTCTGAGAGATCTTGTGACTGGCCCAAGGTCACACCAGCAGCTGCATGTGGAGGCATGGGGAATCAAACCCAGCTCTCCCAGATTAGGATCCACGCTCCTAATGAGTACACCACACTAGCTCCCACAGGCAAGGCAGGGGTTTCTATGTGCTCAAGGGTTTCCCCAGTTATGTATTTACTTAGTATTTTTATTTATTTGCATATTTAGCCCACCCTTCCTCCAAAGACCCCGGGGCAGCATACAGCCTTCTCTCCATTCCTCCGCCGCAGGGGACCCCAACATTTTTGAGCCTGTGGGCACCCTTGTAATGTTTAGAGGGTGGGGTGAACACCACCCCAAAATAGTTGCCAAGTGGACTATCTCCCCCTCCTCCCACTAAGGGAAGCCCCGATGCCTACCATTCTCCTCAACCATCCGATTTCATTTGAACGAGGGCAACTATTAACAAGCCCTGCCATACAACAGCACCCCCTGCTGTCTGAAAAGCTCAGCATGCACCAAGGGAAGTTCCTGCAGGTTCAGTGGTGCCCATGGGCACCGCGTTGAGGAACCCTGATCCACTGTATCCTCACAACCACCCTGCGAGTCAGGTGAGGCTGCGGGTGACTGAGGGTCACCCCATGAGCTTTGCAACAGTGAGGATTCGAATGTGGTGCAGGGCTCTCTTTGTAGCAGGGACTCCTTTGCATATTAGGCGGCACACCCCCTAATGTAGCCAATCTTCCAAGAGCTTACAGAGCTCTTCTTACAGGGGCTACTGTAAGCTCTTGGGGGATTGGCTACATTAGGGGTGTGTCGCCTAATATGGAAAGGAGTTCCTGCTACCAAAAGAGCCCTGAACCTGGGTACCCTAGATGAAAAGTCTGACACATGGCATCATACTTTTGGGATGAAGTAGAATGTGGATGAAGGCAGATGGAGGTGACCGCAGCCATGGAATTAAAAGACGCCTGCTCCTTGGGAGGAAAGCGATGGCAAACCTAGACAGCATAATAAAAAGTAGAGACATCATCCGGCCAACAAAAGTCCGTATGGTCAAAGCAATGGCATTCCCAGTAGTAATGTATGGCTGAGAGAGTTGGACTATTAAGGAAGGCCGAGTGCCGAAAAATAGATTCTTTTGAATTATGTTGGCTGGAGAAGACTCTTGAGAGTCCCTTGGACTGCAAGGAGATTGAATCAGTCAATCCTAAAAGAAATCAACCCTGATTGTTCCTTGGAAGGCCAGATCCTGAAGCTGAAGCTCAAAGACTTTGGCCACCAAATGAGAAGGGAGCCCTCACTGGAGAAGACCCTGATGCTGGGAAAGATTGAAGGTCAAAGAAGAAGGGGACGGCAAAGGATGAGATGGTTAGACAGTGTCATCAATGCAACGAACATAAAATTAAGTGAACTCCAGAGCAAAACGGAAGACAGGAGGGCCGGGCGTGATGTGGTCCATGGGGACACGAAGAGTTGGACTTGGCTGTGTGACTGAACAACAAGAAAGAATGTGGATGGACAACACTTCTGTTAGATCATTGGCTCCTCTAGCCAAGCGTTCCATCCTCTGACAATAGCACATCTCCCAGGTCCTCCCCAGCTAGGGTTGTCAACTCCAGGTTGTGAAATTCCTGGAGATTTGGGGTGTGGGGCCTGAGGTGGGTGGAGTTTGCAGAGGGGCGGGACTTCGGCAAGGTGATTATAATGCCCAAGACTCCATCGTCCAAAGCAGTCATTTTCTTCAGGCACACTGATTTCTAGGGACCCGTTGTGATTCCAGGAGATCTCCAGGAGCCACCTGGAGATTGGCAGCCCTCCTCTGCAGTCTGAGGACCGGTTGTAATTCTAGGAGGTCTCCTGGCCCCACCTGGAGGCTGATATCCCCATCCCCACAAGATCCTTATTTTTATCAGGGGGCTGCAGAGGTTGTGTATGCATACGTCAAAGGGGGGATGTGTAAAATTTAACAATGGGGGGCGGGATGGAATTGCTCCAGCAAACAGCTGCAGAAAGATAACGTTCGCCGCCCCCCTCCCGTTTAGCTCTTTGCTGAATTATACTCCGCATCACCACGGCATCGCCAAAGTCAAAAAGTGACACCAGTGACGGATAAATTACACGGCTTTTCCTCCCGCCATCTCTGCACAACGTGGCGCTAATTGCGTATCCCACCGTTTCGCCTTCTGCTTTTGGAATTGTTCTTCTTCCTCCCCTCCCCTCCTCTCCAGAGGAAGCAATTAAGGCCGTGGTTAACACTGTAATGTTTTCATTTTTTTGTTCGTTTATCTCAATTAGATTATGGCTCCTCTGCACCTGACGAGAAACCCGCTAAGCCCAGCTGAAATAGAAGGGGACGGTTTTTGGAACTCTGCTGTGCTGGGAAGTGGGACGGAAAAGCTAAGGAGGTGGTGGGATTCCAAAACACCACCACTGCCAAGCCAAGAAATCCCATTAGATTTACCCTTAAGTGCTCTCCTTCCTTCCTTCCTTCCTTCCTTCCTTCCTTCCTTCCTTCCTTCCTTCCTTCCTTCTCTCTTCTCCTTCCTTCCTTCCTTCCTTCCTCTCTCTTCTCCTTCCTTCCTTCTCTCTTCTCCTTCCTTCCTTCTCTCTTCTTCTTCCTTCCTTCTCTCTTCTCCTTCCTTCCTTCCTTCGTTCCTTCTCTCTTCTCCTTCATTTGTTCCTTCTCTTTTCTCCTTCCTTCCTTCTCTCTTCTCCTTCCTTCCTTTCTTCCTTCATTCCTTCTCTCTTCTCCTTCATTCCTTCTCTCTTCTCCTTCGTTCCTTCTCTCTTCTCCTTCGTTCCTTCTCTCTTCTCCTTCCTTCCTTCTCTCTTCCTCTTCCTTCCTTCTCTCTTATCCTTCATTCCTTTTCTCTTCTCCTTCCTTCCTTTCTTCCTTCATTCCTTCTCTCTTCTCCTTCATTTGTTCCTTCTCTCTTCTATTTCCTTCCTTCTCTCTTCTCCTTCCTTCCTTCTCTCTTCTCCTTCCTTTCTTCCTTCCCTGCTTAGCTTCCAAGATCCAACAAGACTGGGCCAGCGTGGGTTCAGACAGGTCAGGTCAGAGGTGAACTAGGTTGTTTTGTTATTAAGGATCCCAGTTCTGGGTTGGGCAATACCTGGAAATTTTGGGGGTGGAGCCTGGGAGGGCAGGGGGTGGAGCCTGGGAGGTCACTGTGTGAGACAGGATGCTGGACTAGGTGGACCCTCACTGATCTGATCCAGCAGGGCTCTTCTGCTGTTCTTATCAGGGGAAAGCCTCAGGCTCTATGCCCTGTTGTTAGCTCCCCAGAGGAACTGGTTGGCCACTGTGTTGGCCACTGTGTGAGACGGGATGCTGGACTAGATGGACCATTGGTCTGATCCAGCAGGGCTCTTCTGATGTTCTTGTCCTGTGAAGGCCTTGGACTCTATGCCCTGTTGTTGGCTCCCCAGAGGAACTGGTTGGCCACTGCGTGAGACAGGGTGGTGGACTAGATGGACCCTCACTGGTCTGATCCAGAAGAGCTCTTCTGATATTAGATGGACCCTCACTGGTCTGATCCAGAAGAGCTCTTCTGATATTCTTACGAAGGCCTCAGCCTCTCTGCCCTGTTATTGGCTTTCTGAGGAACTGGTTGGCCAGTATGTGAGACAGGATGCTGGATTAGGTAGACCCTTGGCCTGATCCAGCAGGGCTCTTTTGATGTCCTTATGTCTTTATCAACAGCAAACCAAGCAAAAGGCAGGTCCTTGAGTCTCTACTTGACATCCGCTTGCTGTTTTTGTGTGGTGTGACAGTGGAATCCATACTCCCCTCCCCCGCCCCCCGACTGTGACCTGTTTTGCAATCTTGGTTTGAAGGGCTTTATAAATGGAGCTAATTTGTCCACAATTTAACAGCTTAATTACGCTTCTGGTGATAAAAAAAAAAATGACGGGGATGGCGACGAGTCTTCTAATTAAATGACCCACTCTCGGGGACTTGTGTCAGCACAAAATGAGGGCTGAGCATAAAATCTTCCCGGGCTGTTGAATTTCAGATACAGATTAAGAACTGCTAATTGCAGCACTTTTCACACTGTCCTGGTCCTCCGCCCGAGGCCCGGCTGGGTAAAAACGCTACGCGCAGCCGTTCCTCCGACGGCTCCTCTTTCCCGAAGGAACACCCCTCAAAGATTACAAGCTGCATGGCTTGCCAATGGCAATAAATGCCTCCCCGCATGATCAAATATTTGATTTGTGCATATGGAATCATTCCATGTGGATGTCTACGGCGGGCTCAGCAGCCTACGGAATCCCTGCTGCCCGTCTACCCTGATGAGGTGAGATTGTCGAGCAGCCGGACTACCGCTGAAGACTTGAGAGAATGCAGAGTGCTGCTGCTAGACCAGGGGTCCCCAACCTGGTGCCTTTGACTCGATCGTGTTTTTTGGAAGTGGGAGGGGCGATGTGGAGCTTGTGTCCATCATGGCTTCTGATTGGCCACTGGAGAGCTGATTGTCTTTCAGCTGCCCGTATTGTAAGGAAGCACAAGGTGAGGGTTTTTTTTACCCCGTTGTTAGTCAAAATCCTCGGTCTCACTGAAAAAAGCTAGACATTTAAAATATTTTTTATTATTCAAAATACAGCAGCAAAGACGTTTCACAGAGACAATATAAAATTCTAACATCCAGAAATCTAAAATTATATAAAAAATATTATTAATTATTCAAAATACAGCAGCAAAGACGTTTCACGGAGACTTGGGCTGTGCTCACACATGCCCTTGACAGCACCACATGTGAAAGGGATCTAGGGGTTCTGGCTGATCACAAGCTCAACGTGAGCCTGCAGTGCGATGTGTCTGTGAAGAGAGCTAATGCAATCTTAGGATGCATGAATAGAAGCCTTGTGTCCAGATCACGGAAGGTGGTTGTTCCGCTCTATTCTGCTCTGGTCAGGCCTCACCGGGAGTACTGTGCCCAGTTTTGGGCATCACATTTTAGGAAGGATGTTGACAAGCTCGAGCATGTCCAGAAGAGGGCGACCAGGATGGTGAGAGGGCTGGAATCCAAGTCTTACGAGGAAAGGCTGAAGGAGTTGGGTCTGTTTAGCCTGGGAAAGAGAAGGCTTAGAGGGGACATGATTGCAGTCTTCAAATATCTGAAGGGCTGTCATATTGAAGATGGAGCAGATCTATTCTCTCTTGCTCCGGACTGCAAGACTAGATCTAATGGGTGGAAATGACAAGGGAGTCGTTACCGGCTAAATATCAGGAGAAACTTCCTCACTGCCAGAGTGGTTGAGCAGTGGAACAGTCTGCCTCGGGAGGTGGTGGATGCTCCTTCGTTGGACGTTTTCAAGCGGAGGCTGGACGACCATCTTCCGGATATGTTGTAGGTATGTAGGGCTATCTTTCGGCTGTGCTCCTGCAGAGTGCAGGGGGTTGGACTAGATGACCTGCAAGGTCCCTTCCAAATCTAACATTCTATGATTCTATGCCAGATAATGCGCGTGGTAGGGAAGTGAGGCTATTTGCTCCATAGCAATTTGACCCGCATTTGCGTGATCACACAGTCTGTGGGAGCTGCGAGGGCAGCCCGCCACTGTGTGATCAGATGTAAACCGTGGATGAATCGGGGGGGGGGGTTTGCTGGGTGTTTCCGATGCGCTTAAATGGGAGATTGATGAATCGCATCTCCACACTGAGGGCTTCCTATGGCAGTATGCAATGATGCACATACTGGGAAGGGGGGGAACTGGCACAGAGTCGGGATGGCCTCATCAGACCATCCCGAGGCCATGAGAGCCCGCTGGCGCGATCACACAGGGGACAGTCCATCTGTGGCCTGTAGCAACCCGTTTGATAGTGGACCTTCCCTAGTGTCTTTTAACTTCGCTCTTGCGGCAGAACACAACGGGTTGCCAATGGCTGTGGGACGCTGGCCAGATGTTCACGTCTGATCGCGCCTGTTAAATCTGCCTGGCATTTGCGCCTATGGCACGGCTAATTCTGTGTGTGATCGCAGCCGTATTATAAAATCCTAACAACCAGAAATCTAAATTTATTTTTAAAAATCCTTTATAAATAGCTCTAAAGTAAAGGTTCCCTTGCTCGAAAGCCAGTCGAATCCAACTCTAGGGTTGTGGTGCTCATCTCCGTTTCAAAGCCAAAGAGCCAGCGCTGTCCAAAGACATTTCCGTGGTCATGTGGCCGGCATGACTAAACACCAAGGTGCACGGAACGCTGTTACCTTCCCACCGAAGTGGTGCCCTATTTATCTACTTGCAATTCCTTGCTTTCGAACTGCTAGGTTGGCAGGAGCTGGAACCAGAGATGGGAGCTCACCCCATCATGCGGCACCCAGGTCTCGAACTACTGAACGACTGACCTTCCACAGCCTGCAGTTCAGCGTCTTAACCACTTGAGCCACCGCAGCTCCAGTATAAATAGCTCTAGGAGGGATTATATCATTTTCTGAGAGATGTTGCAAAATCGGGTACCGGATAGAGGAAAATTTAGTACAATAGTTAGTATTAGTAAGTTGTGTCATACTATCTGCTAACTTAGCCAGAACACAATGACCCCACACTTTTTTGTACCATAGCTCTATGCTAGGTGCTTTAGGCTTTTTCTAAAATGCCATCAGCTGGGCGGTTGCAATAAGTGCACTAACGGTTTCTAATTTATCTTTCCGCAGTCATAAATCTGGCCAGTATGTCAATAACAATGATTCTGGGAGAAAAGGCAGATCTATCCTTGTGATATCTATAATCAAAGAATGAACCCGGCGCCAAAAGGATTCAATCACGGGGCATTGCCACCAACAATGTATATAAGAACCAGGGGAATTACAACCCTTCCAGCAAAGAGCTGAGCTAGACTTGAAAATGTGAGAAAGTCGTTTTGGCGTAAAATACCACCTTGTGTACAACTTAAAATATTGCATTTTAACTGAGTGGCACTTTAGAACAGTTGTCTGTAGATCCCCAAATGTCACCCCATTGTTTTCCCCCCACCCTACCATCACAATCAAGCCTCCAACCCCTTTGGTGGGAATTTAAACAAGTCTGGGTTGTCGGGAACACTATTTTATATAATTTACATATCAAGCCCCTGGATTCTGAACCATTATGTTTCAACAGAGTTTCAAAGGCCGTTAGAGGATTTTTAAAACCATTTTGTAGTTGGCTTCACCTCCTGCGACAGCCATTTTGTGTTTGACTTTGCCTCCTGAGGCAACCATTTTGTGGTTGGCTTCACCTCCTGTGGCAGCCATTTTCTGTTTGAACGCCTCCTGGGACAACCATTTTGTGGTTGGCTTCACCTCCTTGGCAGCCATTTTGTGTTTGATCGCCTCCTGGGACAACCATTTTGTGGTTGGCTTCACCTCCTGTGGCAGCCATTTTGTGTTTGACCGCCTCCTGAGGCAACCATTTTGTGGTTGGCTTCACCTCCTGTGGCAGCCATTTTCTGTTTGACCGCCTCCTGGGACAACCATTTTGTGGTTGGCTTCACCTCCTTGGCAGCCATTTTGTGTTTGACTTTGCCCCTTGGGGGCATCCATTTTGTGGTTGTGTCCCTCCCATGTCAGAATTCCAAAGGTGTCTGGAGACTTAAAAAGGTTAGGGATCCCTGTGCTAGATGATGACAGGGACGTTTATTGAGTTTATGTTTGAGCACTGTGGGGTGGCATATACAGCTCTCTCTCCCTCTGCTTTATCACCGAGAGAACATGACTGGTCCAAGGTTACCAGTGAGCTTTATGACGGGGAGGGGATTTGAACCTGGGGCCAATGTTCCCTCCTAAGTCTCGTGAGCAAAAATTCTCCTTTGCGAGCTATTGGCACTAAAGTTGTGAGTGAGCGATCGGGCTACCGCATCAACTCGTTTGCTCTGGAGCCGTCCTTCCTGAGCAGAGACAAAAGTATGAGAGCCGGAGGCTAAAAAACTGTGGGCTAGCTCACACTAACGCAGCTTAGAGGGAACACTGCCCGGGGGGGCCCCCCAATCAAACACTGTACCACTGCACCAAACAGACTTTCATTGGGATCACACCTTATACCTCTCATTGGGAATACTCAGGGCTATTTTTGGGTAGGAACGCACAGGAACGGAGTTCTGGCTGGCTCCCAAATTGGCTATGCCCAACAGGGACTCATTAGCATAATAGGCCACACCCAACAGCAGAAACTCATTAGGATTGGCTACATTAGAGGTGTGTGGCCTAACATGCAAAGGAGTTCCTGCTACCAAAAAAAGCCCCTGGGGTTTTGACAACAAACAAGGTAAAGAGAATAAGAAGCAAAAGGTGGGTGTGGCTGGATGACCACACTTCTGGTAACATGGGTTTGTGGCCTAATAGGCTAACGAGCTGTGCTGTCAGGGGTGTGGCCTAATATGCTAATGAGTTTCTGCTGCTGGGTGTGGCCTATTATGCCAATGAGTTCCTGCTGGGCTTTTTCTACAAAAAGAGCCCTGGGAATACTTCTCAGCAATCTGACTTGTTGCGTTTTGCGCGTGGAGGCATTCTGGGGCGGGGATGCTCTTCCCCCCCTGTTGGATGCCCGTCTCGATTCGGAGGTGTTGATGGAAGTGGCACGGGCAAGTCATTAAAATTTGTAAGCTGCAGAGTCTGTTTCCTGCTGTCCTGTACGCCACGGAGATGGGAGCATTTTAACAGCCGGGGCCTTAGGAAGAATCTCCCATGTGCTGCCGGCGGAGGCTGCTTCTTTTGAACTTGCTTTTTGATTAAACACCGGGGTCCTATCAAACCCAGCACAAAAAATATCTGGAATGGTGATTAGAGAGGGCCTTAGGCAGTGTCCTTTGAAACACCCATGCTTTGAAATGCATAACAGGCATCCCGCTTTGGAGGTGAGTCCATCCTGCCTTTCTTTGTTGTCACCAACGAGGTGCAGCCATGGGATGAATGGGGAAAAAAAGGTATGTTTAATGATCTGGCGGGGGACACACATCTGTGCTGATTGTGCCCTTGCTCTTTCCGAGCTAGAATTGCCATTGGCCCGTAGCTATGGTGAGGCTATTGGGGGCTCCTCCCCGTTCCTTAAAGGGCCAGCCCCTTTCTTAAAGGACCCCCCGCACTTCTTAAAGTGAGAGCCAGTTTGGTGTAGTGGTTAGGAGAGTGAACTCTAATCTGGGACCGCCAGGTTTGATCCCCCACACCTCCACATGCAGCTGCTGGTGCGACCTTGGGTCAGTCACAAGTTCTTTCAGAGCTGCTCTCTCAAGAGCAGTCCTCGAAAGAGCTCTCTCAGCCCCACCTACCTCACAGCTGGTGTCTGTTGTGGGGAGGGGAAGGGAAAGGAGATTGTAAGCTGCTCTGAGACTCCTTCAGGCAGCATAAGCCAATGCTTCTTCTTAAAGATGGGGGTGGCACCCTCCTCTCATGAGAACATGAACATAGAAACCAATGTTGAATCAGGCAGTGGCCATCTGTCAACATTCTGTCACACACGGCAAAATGTACCAGGTGCCATCAGGAGGCCAGCAGTGGGCCAGGACACCCTCTCCCTCCGTCCTGCAAAATTTAAAGGGCCCCCAAGCTGATCGGCAGGCCGTGCACTCCCTGCTGATCAGCTGAAGGGTCCATTAAATCAGGGTTGTCCAACATGCAGCCTGGGGGGCGGATTAGGCTCCCAGAGGTCTTCTATTAGGCCCGCAGTGGAACTGGCTGTCTTCTGCTTCTTCTTCCAGTTCTGCTGCTGCTGCTGCGTCCTCGTAGGTTTGCAGCTTACAGATACACACCTGAACCAGCATACTCAGGATTGCACCAGCACAGACATTTTGATGCGATAATCCAGAGCAAGAGGTGTCCGTGATCAGGCACTGAAATAAACAAAATATTGCAAGACTGCTAATGTTCTAAGCATGTTTTTAAGTAAAAAAAACCCCTTTGTGTTTGTGTCCTTTATAAAGTTTATATCTCTGCGACCTGGCAGTACCTTTTATGACCCACACACGGCCCGGCCCAACAAGGTCTCCTTTATGTTAGATCCGGCCCTCATCACAACTGAGTTCGACATCCTTGCTTTAAATCTTGCAGGAGGGGAAGGAGAGGGGTGTGACGCCACCCCCGTTTCATTATGGAAAGGAATGGCAGCCCCACCACAATTTTTTTTTTTGCCCCACAAGGCACAAAATCCTGACTACGGGGCTGGTTGCCAACCTCCAGGTGGAGCCCGGAGAACTCCCGCTATTGCAATTAACCTCCCGACGACACCAGTTCAGTTCCCCTGGAGAAAATGGATGCTTTGGAAGACGGGCTCTATGGCACGGCACCCCACTGAGGCCCCTCCCCTCTCCAAACCCCAGGCTTCACCCCTCGAAATCTCCAGGTCCTTCCCAACCCAGAACTGGCAACAACTCTATTCCAAGCAAAAAACGAATACATGAAACTTATACTGAGTCAGAACGTTGGTGGATAAAGGTCTGTATCGTCCTTATCTGAACTCTCCCTAAAAGCTAAAATGACTAGATGGAGGCTTTTGTCACATTATGAAAAGACAAGAGTCACTGAGTCAGAATGTCGGTGTATTAAGGTCTGTATAGTCAGGGCTATTTTGGGGCAGGAACGCACAGGAACGGAGTTCCGGCTGGCTCCCGAGTTGGCCACGCCCAGCAGGAACTCATTAGCATAATGGGCCACACCCAACAGCAGAAACTCATTAGGATTGGCTACATCAGGGGTGTGTGGCCTAACATGCAAAGGAGTAGTATAAACCTTCTTGAGCCAGTTTGGCGTAGTGGTTAAGTGCGCGGACTCTAATCTGGAAGAACCGGGTTTGATTCCCCCACTCCTCCACTTGCAGCTGCTGGCTGACCTTGGGCAAGCCACAGTTCTCTCAGAAGTGTTCCTGAAAAAGAGCAGTTTCTGTCAGAGCTCTCTCAGCCCCACTTACCTCCCAGGGTGTCTGTTGTGGGGAGGGGAAGGGAAAGGAGTTTGTAAGCCGCTCTGAGACTCCGAGTGAAGGGCGGGGTATAAATCCAATCTCTTCTCTCTTCTTTTTCTTCCTCTTGGTTGGCTGGACCATGTATAAATTGTAGAAGCCCAAGGACTGGATCAGAAGAGACAAAAAGGCTAAAATTTCTCCTTCCTCCAAGCAGCTGGTATCTGGGACCTTCGGTGGGTGGGATGGACATTAGACAGGCCAAACTAGTCATCTAGTTCCGCACGCTTGTCCCTTCCTGTCTTACTGCAGCCATTAAAAAAAATTCTCTTCTATCTGGGCCATGAAATATGAAGAATTCTGCAGAGATTGCTTTGCCTCATTTACAGCATCCCAAGGAGAATTCTTATCTGGCGACTTTGCCACATTTCACCATTTGACAGTAATCCTCTTGAGGGGCAGGGAGCCGGTTCTGCCCCACCCGTCTCTTTTAGTGCATTACAATTTAAGTGAGGAAGAATAAAGAGAACTAAAGAAAGTGCAGTCAGTATCGATCCTGTTATCATTAACCATTTAAAAGCAGGGAAGACCAGCAGCAGAGGAGAGAATTTCGGTTTGATATACATTGGGAATGGCAAGGAAAGTTGGCATGCATGCATTCCCGTGGCAAACCGAACCATGCGCTTTGAACAAATAGCTTGTTCTATTTTGCAGACAAAGCTTGTGGGTAACCCTGTGAGTCCATAAGTCAAAAATGTTTCCAAAAACAAGAGTAGTGTTTTAAACCAATTACGCCAGCCATTTTTATTAGGACCAAACAAGAAAGTTTTGGATAGGCTATCAACAAAACAGGAGAGAGAGAGAGAGAGAGAGAGAGAGAGAGAGAGAGAGAGAGAGAGAGAGAGAGAGAGAGAGAGAGAGAGAGAGAGAGAGAGAGAGAGAGAGATTGCATGGGAGAACAGGTCATTTGAAAGATAGCAAAGCCCCAAGACCACCATTTCTTTTAAAAAAAATATTAAATAGATTTAAATTTGATGCAATTGTCATTTTGAAATTTTCGTATACTAAAAAGACACATGGGTGAGCCTCATTTCAGATTCCAAAATGTTGCCCAAACCAATGTTCAACAAATGTATCTAGCACAAAACTTGACGTACTGTTGACTGTGCATAATACGTTATCTTAGTCATTAAACTTATTTTCCAGTTCTTGCGAAAACATTCTAATCTACGCAACTTTCCATTTCCCCAATTTATGGCTAGCCGAATTTTCGCTTCTTGTTAATAAATGCATAACCATTTCTAAATCTGCATCAACCACAGTGTCTTTCAGGTAACACAGTAATATTACGTCCACTGGCATAGTAACCCTATAACTGAGAGGTAAGAACACAAGAACATAAGAAAAGCCATGTTGGATAGGGCCAATGGCCCATCTAGTCCAACATTTTGTGTCACACAGTAACCAAAGCCCAGATGCCATCAGGAGGTCCACAAGAACTCCAGAAGCCCTCCCATTGGTGCCCCCCAAGCACCAAGAATACAGAGTGTCACTGCCCCAGACAGAATGTTTCATCTATCCCTTGTGGCTAATAGCCGCAGATGGACCTCTGCTCCATCTATTTATCCAATCCCCTCTTGAAGCTGTCTATGCTTGTAGCCACCACCATTTCCTGCAGCAGTGAATTCCATGTGTTAATCACTCTTTGGGTGAAGAAGTACTTCCTTTTATCTGTTCTAAGCCTACTGCTCCTTAATTTCCTTGAGTGCCCACGAGTTCTTGTTATCGTGAGAAAGAGAGAAAAGTACTTCTTCCTCTACCCCTTCTATCCCATGCATAATTTTGTAAACCTCTATCATGTCACCCCTCAGTCGTCATTTCTCCAAGCTTAAGAACCCTAACCTCTTTAACCTTTCTTCATAGCGAAGGCGTTTTGTCCCCTCAATCATTTTAGTTGCCCTTTTCTGCCCTTTCCCCAGTGTTATAATCTCTTTTTTGAGGTACGGTCCTTAACCTTTTGTAAGCCTACAGGCATCTTTCTCATTCAGACCAAGGGTGGTGGGTGTATCTACAAAATGGCTGCCGTAGGAGGGGAAGCCAATCACAAAATGGATGCCACAGCAGGTGGAACCAACCAGGGGTCATTTCCTAGAAAAAGAGGTACAGGAGCTCATTTGTCTAACTCATTTGCATATGAGTTATGCAAATGAGTATAAAAGCAGAGAGGCCGGGGGAAAGGCAGGCGTATCTGCCTCCCTGCGCTCCCCATCCCAGCCAGCCCACGGCGGAGCCAGCCCACCCCATCCCAGCCAGCCCATCGCAGTTGCGGGGCACCTAGAGAAGATGGGGCAAGGAACCCAGGCATTTAACCGCCCATCCTGAGTCTCTCGCAAAAGCAGAGAGGCTCAGGGGGAAAGGCAGGCATGTCTGCCTCCCTGCACCCCGCAGGAAATGACCCCTGGAACCAACTGCAAAATGTCAGGTTACGCATACAGTAACATCTCAAGGTTTCAGGTAGCTCTGCTTAAAAAGATGCCTTTTAAAATGAATATATATGTTACTACATACAGTTTTACAGAATCAAAGCTGCACTCCCTTTCTCCTTTGGTTGGCGTCTTGCATTTCATAAAGACTTCGGCGGACTATCTTGATGTTTTGAGAACATGAATTTGGGAAATGGGAATTTCCCAAATGTTCCTTTGCAGATGCAGGTTTCCCTTCTGTGCTGGTCTTTGGATACCTCTTTCCATGCCCAAGAGGCGTGCTGTTAAATCTATTAAGATGTTAAAGTGAGCAACTCAGCATGTCAGGACATTGGGGGAGTGTGTGATATATCACTTTAAATGTGTATAGGTGTTATTTCTTAGAATACGATGTCTCTCTTTGTCTTAACCTGGGAGCTGCCCTCTGCTTTCTCCTCCAGTTTGGTGTAGTTGTGAAGTGTAGTTTGGTGAGAGCCAGTTTGGTTAGTGGTTAGGAGCGTGGACTCTAATCTGGGAGAGCCGGGTTTGATTCCCCACTCCTCCACATGCACTACTGGTGCGACCTTGGCTCAGTTAGAAGAGAGAAGAGAAGAAGAGATTGGATTTATACCCTGCCCTTCGCTACCCAAAGGTGTCTCAGAGCGGCTTACAAACTCCTTTCCCCTCCCCTCTCCACAACAGACACCCTGTGAGGTAGGTGGGGCTGAGAGAGCTCTGACAGAAATTGCTATTTTTTCAAGAACAGCTCTTATCAGAACTATGGCTTGCCCAAGGTCATCCAGCGAGGTGCAAGTGGAGGAGTGGGGAATCAAACCCGGTTCTCCCAGATTAGAGTCCGCGCACTTAACCACTACACCAAACTGGCTGTCCAGTTACAAGTTCATTCAGAGCTGTTCTCTCAAGTGCATTTCTTGAAAGAGCTCCCCTAGCCCTGCCTCCCTCACAGGGTGTCTGTTTTGGGGAGGGGAGGGGAAGGGACAGGAGATTGTAAGCCACTCTGAGACTCCTTCCAGTAGTGAAGGGTGGGATATAAATCCAATTTCCTCCTCCTCCTCCTCTTCTTTTCTTCTTCTCTCTCTCCTTTTGTCTTCTCACTCTCTGCTCATGGCCTTCCATGGAGACACGTGTCTCTGCAGGTCTCTCCTGTATAGAGGCAATGCCCTCATCCTCCCACAGACATGATGCCAGAACAAGCTGGCCTTTTGTGAGAGGGAAAGAACTCTTTAGTTTAGGCTTCTCTCTCTCTCCTTTCAGCCGCAACCTGAATGTGAACTGGATCTACCTGAATAAATGGACGTTTACCTCTTTCGCAATATACTTCCAGGGAGATTTATTTTCTCAACTCAGTATCACGCTTTTATGACTGGGCACAACTCGGCTATGTTAACCAAATACCCCTCTACAAGGACGCCAGTTTCAGTCACCGTCCCCCTCTCCTAAAGTTTCTCCCCGGAAGCAGCCATGACATTGATCTTCCGGGAGTATATTTGTGAAATTACTTTCCGAGGCGAGGGCAAGCTGGAAGGCAAGGGGAGCAGAGGATGGAGTGGGAAGTAAATGGCCGATCGGTCGCGGCGTAATGTGTTCACAAAGGATTATTGTCCCCATCTCTCGATGCTTCACCTGCATTCTGGGGATAAGAGACTCTCTGGGCCCAGCGGCATTTCTAGGCTTAATTGAAAACAGGAGAGATGTGCTGTTGAATGGAATGGGGCCTGGCTCAGAGCCACAAACTCACCTGGGAGAGAAACAACTTCGTAATGAGCGGAGAGTGGATTTCCTCAGCTCTGTTCCTTCACGGTCCTGGCGGTTCCATCTGTTCTGAGTTCCGCCACCCCTTTTGGCATGAACCGTAGCTGAGGGAGTGCCTGGAAACATGTCGGTGGGCGCCATGTTGGAAATGGCTGTCGTAAAGGGTGTGTCTGGATTCAAGTCCGACACAGCACTGTGGGGGCTCTAAATGGAAATCAATGCTCCCTCTCAGCTGTGGAACCCCGTGAGCAAAAATTCTACTTTGCGAGCGACTGGCATTAAAGTTGCGAGCCAGCGATTTGGCTGCTGCACAAATTAATTTGCTCTGGAGCCCCATCCTTCCTGAGGTAAAACAAAAATGTGTGGGCCGGAAGCTAAAAAAAACGGTGAGCTGGCTCACACGAACTCAACTTAGAGGGAACACTGGTGGAAATACGTTACCCACTCTGTGAAGCGGGACAGTTAAGTAAGAAGAAAAGGAAAGGAAGATTTTCTTGATTTTGGTGGCCTGCCCTTGCCAGAGAGGGTAGGGAAAAAAAACATGAGTTCTGCAGGGCCCGTAAGACGGAGCTTTTCCACCAGGCCTTTCATTAGGAGCCGCCCACCACTACTATCAACGGCCACAATTAATATCGGTGGCGCAGGCCGGCCGTGGCTGAGATCGAGCCAGATTACCTTGAAGAACTGGAGACTGATGAGTGGAGATGCTTTGAGCCCTATGTTATAATGCACGCCATCTTGTTTTAACAACTACTGTATGCACTTTGATTGAAAACCATTGATTGTTTAAATGGTTTTAAATGTCTTATATGTTTTAATTATTTATATGAATCTTGGCACGCTTGGCCAAGCAATGTGAGCCGCCCTGATCCCGCTTGCAGGGAGGGTGGGCTATAAATGTAGTTACCATATTTTTCGCTCCATAAGACGCACCTGACCATAAGATGCACCTAACCAAACCACCCCCCATGAAGCTGGCGCTCTGAGGGAAGGGGTGGGGGTAACCCCCTTCCCTTCCCTGGCTTTCCTGGGCGCGCCGTTGTTGCGGCGTGCTCAGGAAAGCCAGCACTGGGGCTGAGAGGGAAGGGGCAGGAGTTAGAACACCTGCCCCTTCCCCGGCTTTCCTGTGCGCGCCGCTGCTGCTGGGAGGGAGCTGGGGCTTATGGAGCGAATCCTCTTTTTTGCAGTATTTGCTCCATAAGACGCACACACTTCATCCCCCCACTTTTTTTGGGGGGGGGAAAGTACGTCTTATGGAGCGAAAAATACGGTAAATAAATAAACAAAGAAGAGTTGGGAGCGAATGTGAAAACTTTTTTCATCAAATAGCTGTACACCATAGAATAAGTCTGCCTACAGGAGACCTCCACTTCTGTTCCAGATAATTACGGCAATCTGTTCCCCGAAAAAAAGTACATCGAAAGTATCATTAACGTGTCTGATTAATTTAAAGGTTTTTTATTCCCACCCCTATCACACTTCAAAACTTGCGCTCCCAACAAAGTGTGGAATCTATCCGCTGCACAAGATTATGGAGCTTAATTGGATTTCTCCGGACACAACTCATTTCTCAAAATTCCTTGCAATTATACAATCCCCATAGCTCATTTATTATTTGTTTCCTGGTGATTAACGTTTAAGACACTGAAAAATGCTGCATGTCTTCTTTTTGCCTGTGATCACCCCTCCCCCACCTTTCCCTGTCTCCTGCTATTCCGGACGGATTCCATAGTCTTGAATCCAACAAGGAGGGAAAGTATGAACTGCCTTATTCTGCTTTAGACCGTTTAAGTTGGCATTGTCTCCTCTGACTTCCTGTGGTTCTCCGGGGTCTCAAGAAGAGGTCTCTCACCTGGTCCTTTTAACTGGAGATGCCGGGAATTGAACTTGGGACCTGCTGTGCGCCAAGCAGATGCTCTACCAACTCACCCACACCCTTTCTCCAGTTTAGTGGCTCAGTCCACAAATATCAGGGTTTTCACAGGCAGGGTTGTGGCTTAACAGTTTCAGAGAGCTGCTGAATTTGTTTGTGGCAGTGGAAATACCATTTCAATGCTTTATCTCATTTTTTTAAAAAAATATGAGGTCCAATGATAATAGAGAAGAACAAATTTTGCCCGTTCACAATTTGCAAACTGATGTTTGTGACTAGACTACCATCATGAACTTCCACGAATGTTTAAAGCAGGTTGTGGCAGTTTGCAGTGTTTGTGGGCAGAGCAGAAAGCAGGGGTTTAAAGGGACTCCGAGTCCCTTTAAACCCCTGCTTTCTGTTCCCTGCATAAACTGCAAAAAACAGCTGAGCAGCAGGGAGCTCAGGGTGCTCCCAACTGCTCAGATGTTTTTCAGGCTTTCTGCAAGCCCAGTTTAAAGAGACTGCGGTAATTTTCAATGGGGTTTGTGGGGACACAAACCATGAACAAGTCCCTCCCGGTTCAGTTGGGTTCATGGTTCAGTTCATGGCCAGAAACCATGAACTGACATGAACTGCGTTTGTGCCCATCCCTAGATGAGACATTGCCCTGACCTGGATGGCTCAGGCTAGCCGGATCTCATCAAATCTCAGCAGCTAAGCAGAGTTGGCCCTGGTTCATACTTGGATGGGAGACCACCGATGAAATCCAGGGTTGCTACGCAGAGGCAGGCAATGGCAAAACCGCCTCCGAACCTCTCTTGCCTTGCATAACCTCAGGGTTGCATTAAGTTGGCTGCAACTTGACAGTACTTTATGCACACATGCCAGGAGAGCTGCAGTTTAAGGCTGTTGCAGTGCTGGCCCAACGTTGCTTTGAGATTTATGTAAGTTAAAGCGAAATTGGTGGGGTAAAGAAGCAAGCACAAAGCATCCTAAATAGCACTGATGAGCTCAGGTTTGTCCGAGCTTGGAAGATAAGGAGGGTTGGCCATGGTTAGTGCCAAGGTAGACTGGGGTGGCTATGTAGAGGAAGGCTATGGCAAACCACTTCTGCTAATCTCTTCTCTTGAAAACCACAGGAGGGGTCGCCATAAATGGGATAAGATGTGACGGTACTTAATTATTACTATTACTAGCAGTAAAGCCCATTGTAAAAGCAATACAACGAGTTCCAGAAAGATGTGATGTGTAACGAATGCATCGGCTGGAAGCAGGTTAAGTACATATTAGTAGTATCTCTCCTTATATATAATTGAGTAATGGGGTGGCACTTTCTGAACATTCTCCATTTCAGCCAGTTGTTCCTGCACTCCTCTTGTTTGTGCGTGCCTATGTAGATCTGTCTGTGACTGTGTCTGTATTTCTGCTTTGCAGCACGCCTCGGGTTTTTGGCTTCCTGTTTTCTGTGTGTCTAGGCCCCATCACTCCTTGGCAAATAGAAGGGGAAGTCGTAGAAGTAGTGACAGACTTCACGTTCCTAGGATCCCAGATCACTGCAGATGGTGACTGCAGCCATGAAATTAAAAGACGCCTGCTCCTTGGGAGGAAAGCGATGGCAAACCTAAACAGCATGATAAAAAGCAGAGACATCACCTTGCCAACAAAAGTCCGCATGGTCAAAGCAATGGTCTTCCCTGTAGTAATGTATGGCTGCGAGAGTTGGACTATAAGGAAGGCCGAGCGCCGAAGAATAGATTCTTTTGAACTATGGTGCTGGAGAAGACTCTTGAGAGTCCCTTGGACTGCCAGGAGATCAAATCAGTCAATCCTAAAAGAAATCAACCCTGATTGTTTCCTGGAAGGCCAGATCCTGAAGCTGAAGCTCAAATACTTTGGCCACCAAATGAGAAGGGAGCACTCACTGGAGAAGACCCTGATGCTGGGAAAGACTGAAGGTCAAAGAAGAAGGGGACGGCAAAGGAGGAGATGGTTAGACAGTGTCATCGATGCGACGAACATGAAATTGAGCAAACTTCAGCGGACAGCGGAAGACAGGAGGGCCTGGTGTAAACTGGTCCATGGGGTCGCGAAGAGTCAGACTCGACTGTGCGACTGAACAACAACGAAGTCCCATCCTCTATCTCTGCTTGTGTGTGTATCCACTGGCTTTTTTGTGATAACTTGGGCTGCCCCCCCCCCACCTCTGCCACACTGACAGCTGTTTACTTGGAGGATTTTTTTCCATTGTGGAAAGTGTCGCCTCAGCAAACTTGGCTTGGAAGCTAAAGATGGTGGGTTTTGTCCCCTGAGGGAATCAATTGTCATCTGGCAAGGAGAGTGAAGACAGTAGCTGTTTTCACCAGAGTGAAGGAACTGTTTTCTGAGGAAAGTTTTGGCGGGTGCCGACTCTGTGGGAGGGACTCAGGCAATGCAGCCAGTGAGTAAGGACAGCTTCTGAGTGACACATCATGGAGCCAACTGATTTAGAGGCATGTGGAATGTTCAGAAAATGCCACCCCACTACTCAATTATATATAAGGAGAGATTAGAATAGGTAGTATGTTCATAAAAAATAGTAAAGTAATATAAAGCTATCATAAGGAGACTGAGACTTGGTAGGGCAGCCACCAAGGAACTAGAAAAGATCCTTTTGTGTAAGGAAGTGATGCTGGAGACCAAGACTGAGATAATTCAGACTGTGCTGGTCTTCCCCATTACTATGTAGGGATACTTAAATTGGACAGTGCTGACAGGAAGAAAACAGGTTCCTTTGAAATGTAGTTTTATGGATGCTGTGGACTGCTAAAAAGACAAATAGGTGGGCTCTAGATCAAATTTAGTAATTTTAGATTCTCTCTGTAGTCTGGAGATGAGCTGTACTTCCAGGGGATCCCCAGGTCCCACCTGGAGGCTGGCATCCCTACGGGCTAGCCTGATCTCCTCAGATCTTGGAAGCTAAGCAGGGGCAGGCTTGCCTAGTATTTAGCTGGGAGACCTTCAAGGAGCCATGGCTCAGAGGCAGGCAATGGCAAACCAAGTCTGTTGCCTTGGAAACCCCACGGGGGTCGCCATAAGTCAGCTGTGACCCAAGGGCCTGTTCCGCCACCAACAGAGGGAAGTGAGCCAAGGACAACTCCCCCTCCCCATTGGTTCATCTGCAGTGTTTTGGCAGAGATCAGCTTTTCAGCAGTTAGCAGATTCACCGCGCACAGCAGGCTCTAACCAACAAGCGATCAAGGCCCATAAAACTACTCCCCCCGCCCAAGGCCTTTGAATCTAGTGCTCTCTATCTGTACATCTGCTACTGTGTCACCTGGCACTTTCCCCCAACTGAAAACGGCGGCGAGGCAGTGCCCGCAAAGGTCAGCAAACGAGGAATTTCTGCTCCGTAGTTCATGAACTCGAGATGAACGGCCGGCGGGCAGTTCTCAGAAAGGTGAACCTGTATGTCGAGTGGACGAGTTTGACTCCTGGTTTGTGCCTCGGGACAATTCAAAGGCTGCAATCCTAGGAGCAGTTTCCAGGGAAACAGTCCCATCAGGGCAAACGGGACTTACTTCTCAGTAGATCTGTTTAGGATCGCTCCCAGGGTGCTGATATTGATGTAAAGGCCAAGGTTCCCCTCGCTCGAAAGCCAGTCGAATCCGGTGCAGTGCTCATCTCCGTTCCCAAGCCGAAGAGCCAGCGCTGTCTGAAGACTTCTCTGTGGTCATGTGGCCGGCATGACTAGATGCCGAGGTACATGGGACGCTGCTACCTTCCCACCGAAGTGGTACCTATGTATCTACTTGCAATTTCTTGCTTTCGAACTGCTAGGTTGGCAGGAGCTGGGGCCAGAGATGGGCGCTCACTCCGTCACACGGCACTCGGGTCTCGAACTGCTGAACCACCGACCCTCCGGTCTGCAGTCTTAACCACTGAGCCACCACAGTGGTTATTGATGTACGGAGACCCAAAAGGGTCTGGGGTGAGCCCAGGAAGGCTAAAGGATTGTGTTGTTCAAATTAGATATGCCTGTTCTGTACAAGGCAAACCAGACGAGTGACGGAAGACCTGTAGGTAGATTATCTCTTCAAAAAGGATGCAGACAGTGCTAAATCCTGGGTTCCATGGATGGTCTGACCCCAGACATAGTGATCAGCTCTGCTTTATTGGTGATTCAGCAAGAACAAGACGAAGACGAAAGACAAACTGCTGGGACAACGGCCCTGTTTAAACAGCATGCAACTCCACCCGCTTCCCAAACAACTACCAACAATGGGCCATTATCAGAACCATTCAGGGCTATTTTGGGGCAGGAGCGCACAGGAACGGAGTTCCGGCTGGCTCTCAAGTTGGCCACGCCCAGCAGGAACTCATTAGCATAACAGGCCACACCCAACAGCAGACACTCATTAGGATTGGCTACATTAGGGGTGTGTGGCCTAACATGCAAAGGAGTTCCTGCTCCCAAAAAAGCCCTGGGTTTTGACAACAAAGAAGGTAAACAGAATAAGAAGCAAAAGGTGGGTGTGGCTGGATGACCACACTTCTGGGAACACGTGGGGTGTGGCCTAATAGGCTAATGAGCTGTGATGTCAGGGGTGTGGGCTAATATGCTAATGAGTTCCTGCTGGGCTTTTTCGACAAAAAAAGCCCTGGAACCATTAGTTCCCCGTTGGCCACCTCCAGAGTCCTGGTGGGCTTTTGTTCTAGAGCTCCAAGCTCAGCCAGTCTTTGGTAGAAACAGTCCTGGAAGGTTCCAGTCTGAATACATAACAGGCAGAATGGAGCGCGTGCAGAGGAGCGACGAGGATGATGGGGGCCCGGAGACCAAGCCCTGTGAGGAAAGGCGGAGGGAACTTGGGAATGTTCAGTCTGGAGAAGAGGAGGTTGAAGGGGGACAGGATGGCTCTCTGGAAGTATCCGAAGGGCTGTCGCTTAGAGGAGGGCCGGGAGCTGTTCCTGTGGGCAGCAGAGGAGAGGACTCGCAATAGTGGGTTTAAATTAGGGGCGGGAAGGTACCGGCTGGATATGAGGAAGAACTTTTTGACAGGTAGAGTTGCGCAACGGTGGAATCAGCTGCCTGGGGAGGTGGTGAGCGACGAGAGACGAAGAGTTTTTAAAAAGCACGCGTGAGAGAGGCAAAAGGTGAGGGCACCGGCAGGTAGGGCAGGGCGATGGCTCGGCTCGGTGCAGCCGTGGCCCCTGTGAAGAATAAAATAAACCAGCTGGACGGGAAATTGGGAGGGTGAGCCTGTGGGGGGGGGGGTTTGGCAGCTCTGAGATGTCCCACTGTAGCTCCAGGCCTGCGGGTCGGCACCTGCAGAAGTCCCCACTCAGATGAGCGTCGCTGTCACGGCGGCATAGAGCAATTGCAGTCACATGGGGTCCCCGAGAAAAAGAGATTCATGGCGATCACTTGCCGGACTAGGCGGTGGGAGAACCCGGCTCAAAGCCCTGCTCCACCCTGCATGTTTGCTGGGTGATCTAGGGCCAGCCACTCTGGTTCATCCTAACCTGGATCACAGGGTGGTTCTTGTGAGGATAAAATGAAAGAGGGGAGAGTGATCATGGAATCATAGAATCACAGAGCTGGAAGGGACCTCCAGGGTCATCTAGTCCAACCCCCTGTACAATGCAGGAAATTCACAAATACCTCCCCCTCCAGACCTCGCAGTGACCGCTGTTCCACACCCAGAAGATGACAAAAAGGCTCCAGGATTCCCGGCCAAACTGCCTGGAGAAAAATTGCTTCCTGACCCCACAGTGGCGATCAGCATTTCCCTGGGTGTGTAAGGAAGGGCCACGGGAACTAAGCACTGATGCAACCATTCCTGCCCTCCCTCTCATGATCTGCTACAGTTGCAAGGATGAGCCTAGCGACTGGCAGGTTGGGGTGGCAACACGTTGGGGAGAGGTCAGTGTCATGAGCAGGGCTCTTTTTGTAACAGGAACTCCTTTGCATATTAGGCGACACACCCCTAATGTAGCCAATCCTCCCAGAGCTCCCAGAGCTCTTCTTACAGGGGCTATTGGAAGATTGGCTACATTAGGGGTGTATTGCCTAATATGCAAAGGAGCTCCTGCTGCAAAAAGAGCCCTGGTCATGAGTGTGATGATGTCACTTCCCGGGGAAACCTGAAAGTGACAGCGGTAGCTCTAGGAATAATCTGAACCTCTATAGTTTCACCATAGAGTTTCTGACTATTCCTAGACCTACCACCATCGCTTCTAGATCTTCCTCAGAAGCGACATCATCGTGCATCCGATCACGATGAGTTATTTTGTTCCCCTCCCCACTGCTGCTCGGGCGGCAGGGCAACCCTAGTTGGACCCAATGCTTTGCTTGAGGAAGGTCCCAGGGTTAACCCTTGGAATCGCTGCTTAAAGAATGCCAGCCATCAGACCTAGAAAAGACTCTTGTGTGCCCGAGACCCCTGAAGAATGGCTGCTAGTGAGAGTAGACAATCCTGAACTGGTTGGGCCAGCGGTCTGATGTGGTATAAGGCAGCTTCCTTTGTTCAGTCCTCAAGATTTTGCCAGGCCCTAAATCAAGCTGTACCTAGCGGTAGTATTTCACGAGCCGCACGTTGCTGAAGGCTCTTATTAGGAGGATGATAAATTGGGATTGTCACGCTGAATCCAATGAGCCAAATTGCCTTTTTTTAAAAACGCAGGAGGCATCCGATTATGCTGTTACACTATGAAAGCTATCGAGAAGGGAAGGTTTCTATGTATTTATTGGGGCTGGTCTCCGCTCTGCGAACTCTTTTGGCCATAATGCCTTTTGTTTATTTCATTCTTACCGTTGAGAATAGGTGTTTCCGGTGCTGTAATATTCACCTTTTTTTAAAAAAAAGTTACATTTTTATCGATGTTTAGAAGGACAGACCTTAAAGGCGTGGTGGCCATCAAATGTGGAAGCATCTGTTGTCAATGGTCACCCCATCGAGAATTCAAGATAGAGCGTTAAAAAATATTAGCTGGATCACACTATGCCCCCTACTTAAAAATGAATTTGTCATATGACAGAAGGCAGTGGAAGTTCAGGATTTCTCGGCCTCACGCTCCTTTGCCCCAACTGCCCCCTACATAGGTACATAGGAGAGGACCACCAAGTAGCAACCGACTTATGGCAACCCCAGCAAGGGGCTTTCAAGACAAGGGAGAAGCAGAGATGGTTTGCCATTGCCATCCTCTGCAGTGCCTTCCTTGGTGGGCTCTCATCCCAAGTACTGACTCTGCTAGGCTTCCGAGATCCAATGAGATCAGGTTATACCATGTTGCCTTCCCTCCTGTGGAGATAGATCAAGATGGGTATCTATCAAACCATGGCTGACTTATGGTGACTTCATTGGGTTTACAAGGCAAGACATGAACCGGGGCAGTTTGCCATTGCCTTCCTCTGCAAAGTCTTCCTTGGTTGGGTCCCACCCAAGTACTGACCCTGCTTAGTTTCTGAAATTTGACAAGATGGAGTATACCATGAAGAAGAAGAAGAAGAAGAAGAAGAAGAAGAAGAAGAAGAAGAAGAAGAAGAAGAAGAAGAAGAAGAGATTGGATTTATACCACGCCCTTCACTTGGAGTCTCAGAGCGGCTTACAAACTCCTTTCCCTTCCCCTCCCCACAACAGACACCCTGTGAGGTAGGTGGGGCTGAGAGAACTCTAACACAAACTGCTCTTTCAGGAACAGCTGTGCCAGAGCTTGTGACTGACCCAAGGTCACATCAGCAGGTGCAAGTGGAGGAGTGGGGAATCAAACCCGGTTCTCCCAGATTAGAGTCCGCACACTTAACCACTACACCAAATGCCATCATCCCTGCCACTGCACCCTCACTGCCCCCACAGCAGTAACTGCCTGTCTGCTGACCCGCTACTGCTGCTCTCAGAGGAAATAATTTTTTTATCAAGTGAGCCCGGTATTTCTGTTGAAACTATCTGACAATCCTAGAGACTGATCACCCAGTGAGCTTCCATGGCGGGGATTCTCAGATCCTAGTTAGAGATGGGCACAAATTGGATCACAAACTAAAATTTGTGATAATTTTGGTGTGTTCATGGTTTGTCAGCTAAAGTTCATGGAAGGTCAACCAGCACAAACTTTTCACCCAACTTTCAAGCATTTTGTGGTGGTTTGTGAATGGATACATTTCCAGACAGACTGTCTCTGCTCAATCAATGTTTACCAAACTTCAAAGCAACAGGGTGGGGGTAGGATTCTCCAACCTGTGTTTTCAGTGTGTGTACCTTGCAGGGGGTCCATCCTGTATATTTTTGAACCTGCACCTGATATTTCCCCCAAAAGTACTTTCCCTGGGGGCCTCCTTTTTGGAGGGGTGTAACTTGGACCCCCTAAATCTAATTTGCACATAACTTGGAGGGCATGTAGAAGAGCATCAGAGGAAGTCCCCAGTGAGTGTGATTTCTCTAGCTTGCACAGGGTCCATTCTATATACTCCTGAACTTCCAGAACCTGCACCTGTAATTTCCCCAGGGAACGTGCCTGGGGGCACTTTCCTGGGATCATAATGCCGACCCCCTAAATCCAGTCCTCACCAAACTTGGAGAGCATGTAGAGTAGAGTCAGTTGGAGATCCACTGTGAGTTTGGTGACTCTAGCATGCTGAGGTGGTGTTCTACCACATCATAAACCTCATGAACTGAACTGGTTCTTTGAGTATTAAAGTTCATGATGGTTTGCAGCCCACGAACTGGGCACACCATGAACCACAAACTGAAATGAACCTAATTTTACCAGTTTGTGCCCATCCCTAATTTTAATTCATCATGTTAACCACTACACCATGCAGTCTCTCCTGGGTGTGGTGTAGACATCTGGCAGAAAATGTAAAGTTTCAGCTACGTGGTCTGCCTTCAAAACACATGTGGATCTCTCTCTCTCTCTCTCTCAGTTTAAAAAGGTAATTGCTCATAGCAAGGCCCAGTTTGTATTTTCTCATCCTTATTTATCCCCCTAAACAGTCAGACTAATAGACCTAAAAAACCTGTCTTTTACGTTCCATTACTTGAAAGCAGTTTCTCTCTGCCCTAAATCTCATTAGCGCATTCCAACTGCTGCTGCAAACAACGATAAAGTCCTAAATCTGTTCTTTCCTTGACAAAGAAGGAGAATATCTCTTTTGGAAGAAGAGAGGCCTTCTCCCATATGAACCTACCACTCCATTATGGTCATCTTCAGAGACTCTCCTTCAGATGCCCCCGCCATCAATGGGGAGGGGCTGTGTCTCAGTGGTAGAGCATCAGCTTGGCATGCAGAAGGTTCCCAGGTTCGATCCCCGGCCTCTCCCGGTAAAATGGATCAGATAATAGGTCATATGAAGGACCTCAGCCTGGAGACCCTGAAGGATCTCAGACCCTGAAGAGAGGCTGCCAGTCTGAGTAGACAATACTGACTTTGATGGATTCAGTAGAAGACAGATTTATGTGGTAGAAGATAGCTTCAGAAGAGAGTCAGTGTGGTGTAGAGGTTAGGAGCACGGACTCTAATCTGGGAAAACCGGATTTGATTCCCCACTCCTCCACATGCAGCTACTGGTATGACCTTGGGTCAGTTACAAGTTCATTCAGAGCTGTTCTCTCACAAGCAGTTCTCAAAGAGCTCTCTCAGCCCCACCTACCTGTTGTGGGGAGGGGAAGGGAAAGGAGATTGTAAGCCACTCTGAGACCCCTTCGGGTAGTGAAGGGTAAGGTATAAATCCAATCTCTTCCTCCTCCTCCTCCTTTTCTATTTTGTTTGGGTCACCCTCAGGAACTCCTATTGGCCCTCCTCCCTAGTTGGGTTGCATTCGTAAGTCTCAAAGTCCTTATTGAATTGTTTAAATATTTTATATATGCCTTATTTTAAATGCTGTTTCAATATTTTAAATGTGTTAATGTTTTGAGGCTGGCTGCCTTGGGGACCCCCATTTGGGTGTAAAGCAGCTGAGAAATGTTTTAAATCAATAAGAAATACATTAAAAAAGATTCTCCAAAGGAATGGATGGTGGAAGGGCGAAGGCTGGGAGAAACAAGATCACCCCCTTTTTGTTAAAAGCAAACTGTAAGGGGTTTTTTGAATGGATTTCCAGGAACGAGGAAGCTATGAACACTGAGTCCAACAAGATTAACAATGTAGTCTTAAGCAGAATTATCCCCTTTGACAAGATTTCAAAGACAATGGATTTAGAAGGGCGTAAGTCTGTTTAGAATTGCACTATAATTCTTACTAGTTTTAGACTTCAGCTGATATTCACTTACCCAGCGCCTGTGGTCAAATACCTCACTGTAGGGATGTTGTCAGAATCGGACTCTGTTGATTGTCACGGTGACACAGGATTTCGTTTATTTCTTTTGTAGTTCCCTTTCGCTTCCAAGCCATCATAACCATTTGGTCTCATCCCTTTCTAGCCCTCTCTGCCATAAAGTTCCGGGGGATGGGAGGAGCGGGTGTGAATGCTAGAATATCTGTGTGTGTGTGTAAAGGGGTAGGTTGGTTTTGCTTGCAACGACTTTCCCGTGAGAATGAGCCCCAAGATGTGTGGCCAGCAGAAGCCTTTCATCCTTGGAGAAACGGTTGCTGGATAATAAACTTTTCTCGTGATGGGTAGTATGAAGGGAGGGAGTGAAAGAGGAGAAGGGAGTGAAGGCCCACTGCATGACCATTGCATTGTGGGATACAGACCTATTGCCTATACAATACCTAACCCTTGATCAGGTCTTTAGTCTGAAGAAGAGATCTCTCTTGTGCACATCCAGATCTCTGTTTCTAATAAAGCTTTTATAACAGACTACTGGACTGAGAGTGGATTAACTCAAGGGTCTGACAGATGTCTACCATCCATTATTTAAAAAACAACCTTCTGGTTTCATGACAGCAAGGTTCCATTGGGCTGCAGTATTGTTGAAGACGTCTTGTGGACTTTGATGTAGTAATTGATTTCATGACTGTCACTAGCATTTGAATAGCAAGACATTGGGAAAGATGTCATTGCTGAATGGGTTCGAGAAATTTTAAACAATAATATCGATGCTTAAATCCACTTAGTTTAATAGCTACAGAATAGGAACGGTGACAGAAGTTCATTGAAAAACAATTCCCTGAGTGGAACATTAAGTTTAGGAATAATATACAGCCATATCGTTATAGCTAATTCTGAACAATGGCACAAAGTTTGAGTCCAGTCCACGAAAGCTTATACCCAGAATTAATCTTTGCTGGTCTTAAGAGTGCTATTGGACTCAAACTTTGTCCTGTGGCTTCAGATCAATTTGGCTACCAGGCCTGTAGCCACCGGGGGGGCATTTGGGAACAATGCCCCCCACAGGTGAGTGCTGCCCCCCCAGACAAAAAAAATCAATTAAAAAAAATAAAGATCATTTTTTTTAAAAAAAATGTAAGATGTGTGTCGGGTTTCCAAAATGACCCCATTCACAGTCAGGAAAGCTTCAGTCTCATTTTCTTTTTTCCAGGCAGAAGAAGGAGGATGAGGATGAAGACAAGGAGGACAGGGAGGAGATTGGATTCATACCCCACCCTTCACTACTGGAAGGAGTCCCAAAGCGGCTTCCTTTCCCTTCCCCTCCCCACAACAGAGACACCCTGTGAGGTAGGTGGGGCTGAGAGAGCTCTTTCGAGAACTGCCCATGAGAGAACAGCTCTGAAAGAACTTATGACTGACCCAAGGTCACATCAGCAGCTCCATGTGGAGGAGTCGGGACTCAAACCCAGTTCTCCCAGATGAGAGTTCGCACTCCTAACCACTACACCAAACTGACTTTTAAAAATGCAAATGAAACAAAATAAAACGGCAAGAAATAAAATACAATTGCAAAATGCAGAAGAGAGTCAGAGATTCCCCCAACCCCGGCTTACATAGAAAAGTAGCCCAGAATCAAGTCTCTCCAATAGAAAACACTAGAGGAGTAGAGGAGGACTAGAGGTTGCAGCGGAGCCAGAGTTGCTTCTTCTGCTGCTGCAAGAGGATCAGTAGGCATGTCTGGGGTGGTGGCAGCTACAAGCATGGACAGTTTCAAGAGGGAATTAGATAAACATATGGAGCAGAAGTCTATCAGTGGCTATTGGTCACAAGGTATAGCTAGGAACTCTCAGTCTGGGGCAGGTGATGCACTCTATTCTTGGTGCTGGAGGGGGCAGCAGTGGGAGGGCTTCTAGTGTCCTGGCCCCACTGCTGGACCTCCTGATGGCACCACTGTGTGACAGAGTGTTGGACTAGATGGGCCATTGGCCTGATTCAACATTGGCTTCTCTTATGGTCTTATGGGGTGCCCTCACCAACCAAAATTTTCTGGCTATGCCCCTGATGGCTACCCACTTGAATCTGAACAATGGTGACAGTGTGTGGATCAAAAAATCAACACAATTGGGCCATGTAAGATAAGGGGCTTCTTTCTAAGTGTGTTGAGGGACAGCCAAGGTTTGCAGGAAGATATATGTTTAACCCCCCCTAAAATCGTATAAGCAAAGTCTACTTCATTAAGAAGAGTGCCTCAGGAGTAGGGATGTGCATTTGGTTCGTCTGAAGCAAATGCACCCCCGAAAATGGCCCATTCAGGCCTCTTTCGGACTGCTGTGGGCCGATTCAGATTCTCTGATCTGAATCGGCTTGCCGTCGAATTCGGCCCCATTATATCCTATGGACCATTGAAGTCAATGGCAAAAACATAGGGTATATTCTGGGGGCTGGAGCGGAGGGGGTTTGAGGGAGAGGCTCCAAACTCACAGGATAGCTGTTGAAGCCTCTCTCCAAGATACCCATCAAGTTTCAAGAACATTGGACCAAGGGGTCCAATTCTACGGCCCCCCAAGCAGGTTGCCCCCATCCCCTCCATTGTTCTCTATGGTGGAAAAGTTACTTTTCCCCCACGGTGCTGTTAGTGGCTCTGGGGGGAAGGGGTTTGAGAGAGAGGCTCCAAATTTTCAGGGTAGCTTCGGGAGTCTCTCCCCACATAAACTCCCATGTGCCAAAGCAATTGGATCAGTGGGACCAATTCTATGGGCACCCAAACAGGTTACCCCCATTACCTCAATTGTTTCCAATGGGGAAACCCAGCCAGCAGCAGTTAAGACAGGCAAGCAGGCAGCACCCAGCAGTCAGACTCTCCCAGAGAATCTCAGGGAAAGTGAACTGTCTTGGGAGGTGCTTGTTTGCCATGAGAACAAGTGGCACACTCCAGAACAAGTGGCACTGTGGCAGTGCAAGCATGCCACAGTGCCACGCAGAAACCCCAAAAGACCAACAGGGACAACATTGATACAGGCCCTGCCCTGTATAAATTGATAGTGCAACCGATTTGGACCACTCACACCATGCACACCTAGAAAAGAATATTTATAGCACTGGAAAAAATGCAGAAAAGGGCAACTACAATGGTAAGAGGAGGACACTTTCCCTATGAAGAAAGGTTAAGGCGCTTGGGGATCTCGGCTTTGAGAAACAATGACTGAGGGGTGACATGATAAGAGGTTTACAAGGCTATGCATGGGATAGAGCAGGTCGAGAAGGAAGTGCTTTTCACCCTTTCTCACAAGACAAGAACTCGTGGGCACTCAATGAAACTGCTGAGCAGTCAGGTCAGAAGTTAGAACAGGTGAAAGGAAGTACTTCTTCATCCAAACAGTGATTAACACATGGAATTCACTGCCACAGGAGGCTGGAGCAGAGCAGTGGTCCATCAGTGGCTGGTGCTCAGGAGGTGGGGTTTTTTTTAAAAAAAACTATAAGTAATCCAGTACTATTAAAAGAGGTGAGGGGGTGGCCCCCCCAGCACCAGAGCATCACGTGCCCCAGAGACCAAGAGTTCCTTCTTACCTATAGCCACTAGCCACCAGTGTTAATAGAGAGTTCTTGTCACCCCCCTCAGTCATTGTTTCTCAAAGCCAAGATCTCCAAGCGCATTAACCTTTCTTCATAGGGAAAGTGTCCTCCTCTTATCAATGTAGTCGCCTCTCCCTCTAACCCCCTCCCCTCCAGCCCCCAGAATATACCTTATACTTTTGCCTTTGACTTCAATGGCCCATAGGATATGATGGGGTCGAAATTGACATTCGGCTGGCTGAAAGACTCCCGAATCGCCTTGTACTGCCGAAATTTCTGCTGGCCGAAATTGATTCTGCCCGATTCGGCCAAAATCCAAATTGGGCTGAATTTTTTTTTCTTTGCACACCCCTACTCAGGAGACTGGCACCACAATCCTATGGAAAGTTACTCCAGTCTACACCCATTGATTCCAATGCACTTGCACTGGAGTAAATCTATTTAGGATTGCATGGTTAGTTGTGAGATCTGAGTGGCCGTTCTGGGATCTCCCCAAGCCTCTGTTATTGTCAGTGGGGACACACGAAAGAAGGCAAAAGACAGGAGGAAGGGACGGTAAAGTTGGGGAGCAGAGAAGCAGAGAATGTAGAAAAGGGAAAGCCGAAGATAGGGGAGGGAACAGAACAAGGTAGCCGGGTGAGAAAGAAGGAAAGGGGAGAGGCTGCAGGGACTGCCAGGGGGAGGCAAAGAAAATAGCAAGGAGAGAGAGAATGGGGAAATGAGATTCCCCCCCACACATGCAGTTGTGGCCGATCCCCCACTTGTTTTTCTGTGTCGTTAACTTACAAGTCGTGTGCATAACCATCTTTTTTTTTTGAAACTCCTGCACTCTCGCCTTCCTCCACAGCCCGGATTTTTCCTAGGCAGGGTCACCCCTAGACCAGACACCTCCCCCTCGTTTGTCTCTCTTCTGACTACCTGATATTTTACTCCTTTGCAGCGCAGACCACGACTTAGACGTCGGGGATGAACCGTGCATCCAAGATGATACATTTCCACACATGGCTCTGGCTGGCTGTGTTGACTCATGCCTTATATAGGCCAATAAAAACAGGATTTGTTTGGGTACTTACACATCTCATGAGCTGAAGTGGACGGACACGGGGCACAGATAGCTTTTGATAGCTGCTTCTCAGCTACGGAGAGCTCTCCCCACTCTCTGCAACTGGCACCATCATTTATCTGTCTTCGACTACCAGATCGAGACACTTTTAAAATTTCCTTTCAATTACTTCTTTGAATCACTCTCTTCTCTTGGTTTTAATATTACCTTGCTCCTCCTGAATTACTTTCTGTTTTTGTAATTCCATTTTTTTGTGTATTGTTGATCACAGATCATATCTGATGGGATTCCCTTTGCATTATTTCTAATTTGTGTGATACTGGCCCTATTGCGCTGTTTGTCAGATGTCAGATGTCTTGTGCTATTGGATGGCCTTGGGTTCTGGGAGAACTGGGTTTGATTCCCCACTCCTCCACATGCACCTGCTGGAGTGACCTTGGGTCAGTTACAAGTTCTCCCAGAGCTGTTCTCTCATGAGCAGTTCTCAAGAGAGCTCTCTCAGCCCCACCTACCTCACAGGGTGTCTGCTGTGGGGAGGGGAAAGGAAGGAGATTGTAAACCGCTCTGAGATTCCTTCTGGTAGTCAAGGGTGGGGTATAAATCCAATCTCCTCCTCCTCCTTTTCTTTGTAATCTGCCTGGGCTTGACCTGGATGGGCCAGTCCAGTCCAATCTTTGTCAGATCTCAGAAGCTAATCAGGGTTGCCCCTGGGGTAGTATTTGGACGGAAGACCACCAAAGATGTCCAGGGTCATGACACAGAGGCAGGCAATGGCAAGACCACCTCTGTTCATCTTTTGCCCTGACCTGGATGGCCCTGGATGGCCCTGGAAGCTAAGCAGGGTTGGCCTTGGTTTGTATTTGGATGGGAGACCACCAAGGAAATCCCGGTTCGCTATGCAGAAACAGGCAATGGCAAGCCACCCCTGTTCATCTCTTGCCCTGACCTCAGTGGCCCAGACTAGCCTGATCTTGTCAGACCTCAGAAGCTAAGCAGGGTCGGCCCTGGTTAGTCCTTGGATGGGAGACCACCAACCAAGTTGCTACGCAGAGGGCAGGCGATGGCAAACCACCTCTGTTCACCTCTTGCCTTGAAAACCCTACAGGGTCACCATGTGTCATCTGTGACTTGACATCACTTTAGACACTCGTACATACTATCGGCCTCGTGTCTCCATGAAAACGACGGGCAGTACAGTAGATAAAATAATCAATCTGATTCTAAGCGGCTACTTTAATTTTTTAAAATTTGTTTTCGTGGTCTGTTGGAGGGATCCCTCTGTTTGTAAGAGAAAGGACTTTCACTTTATGCAACTAATAATTAAACTCTCGCAGCTGCGAGAGTTGGACCGTAAGGAAGGCCGAGCGCCGAAGAATAGATGCGTTGGAATTATGGTGCTGGAGAAGACTCTTGAGAGTCCCTTGGACTGCAAGGAGATCAAATCAGTCAATCCTAAAAGAAATCAACCCTGATTGTTCCCTGGAAGGCCAGATACTGAAGCCGAAGCTCAAATACTTTGGCCACCAAATGAGAAGGGAGCATTCACTGGAGAAGACCCTGATGCTGGGAAAGATTGAAGGACAAAGAAGAAGGGGACGGCAACGGATGAGATGGCTAGACAGTGCTATCGATGCAACGAACATGAAATTTAAGCAAACTCCGGAGCACGACGGACGACAGGAGGGCCTGGCGTGATGTGGTCCATGGGGTCGCGAAGAGTCGGACTCGACTGTGTGACTGAACAACGACAGCAATTAAACGTTTGGGGCTTACAAACCCCAATGGAAACAAGAGGGGTAACGGTTAACACAATAGTGCTTTTTAAGAGTGGGCATTATGCGGGAGAATTCTGCACTGGAATTTCTTGTTCTTAAAAAAACAACAACCCCGAAGCACGTTATCCTAGGGACATCAACTGCTTCTCGCAACTGGCTCTGTGTGAGAAGGATCGGTTGTCTTAAACTATCTCGGTAACCCCTACAGTTTTGAAAACAGGGAGGTGGGGAGGTGAGACAAATTCCGTGTCACTTGGGCTTCAGGAAAATCTCGGTAAGCTCAGATGACGTAGTCGTCTAGCTGTGCCATCCTAAGCACAGTTCAGCCCCTTTCCAAGCCTACTGGCTATCATGGACTGATAATGTCAGAAGTCCACTTAGAACGGCACCGTCGCTCTTTCTGGAACGCCTGCCGCTCGCCTTCTGCCAACCACAGCGGGTAGGTGCATGAGAAAAATCTATTTCCTTTCCCCCTTTTTCACTGCAGAAGATCTTTGCCACCATAAATTACTACCCAGACCTGGATCCTGGCTGTGTAAATTAGAGTCGGCTGCTTTTGACCCAGCACGTCCAACCGGGTATGTTCCAGCAAAGAATCCGTCCCCGCAGTTTGCCCTGGGTTTTTTGTTGCCTGACATACAAAGTCTTGAGGGAGGGAAATCGGGTTAAATATATATAAAAAATAATTTGCCTGGGAAGCACAGAAGCTTTATGTTTATGCAGTATCCCCAGTTCTCTGCATTTCCTTGTTAAGGGGGAAATGCTGTTCAGACAAATTACAAATATGACCTGACTCCAGTTTGGTGCAGTGGTTAAGTGCGTGGACCCTAATCTTGGAGAACCGGGTTTGATTCCCAACTCCTCCACTTGCAGTTGCTGGTGTGACCTTGGGTCAGTCACAAGTTCTTTCAGAGCTGTTCTCTCACGGACAGTTCTCTCAGAGCTCTCTCAGCCCTACCTACCCCACAGGGTGTCTGTTGTGGTGAGGGGAAGGGAAAGGAGATTGTAAGACGCTCTGAGTGAAGGGCAGGGTAAGAATCTGATCTCCTCCTCCTCCTCCTCCTCCTCCTCCTCCTCCTTCTTCTTCTTCTTCTTCTTCTTCTTCTTCTTCTTCTTCTTCTTCTTCTTCTTCTTCTTCTTCTTCTTCTTCTTCTTCTTCTTCAGTGGTAACAAGAGAAAGAAATTTTACTGACAAAAATAGAAGCACGTCTTACATGACATAGTCACGTAGGTACATTTACAGATTAACTTCGAAAAGGTTAACTTGCTACAGCTCCAAGCCCAGGTAAGAGAGAGACGAAGAGAGGTCCTATATATGAGATGAAGCAGAAGGCAAGCAAGGGCCAAAGAGGCTCAACCTCTAACCGATGATGGGAGGAGGGAGGGGCCAACGGCCAAGTGTACCCGAGGGAGGGAATTCTCTTAACCCTTTCCCTCCCAGATCCTCTTGCATGCAGAGTTACAATATCCAAGAAAAAAAGAAAACTTCTAGAATACAATTTTGCAATTCGGGGGAAAAATAACAACAATCGTGAACAGACCAATGAGCAGAAAGCTGAATTTATGTTAGGGAGGCCAGTTATGGTCTCCCCTTCAGGCACTAGTGGGGGGTGGGGGGGGTAGGGTTTTCAGATCCAGGTTGGGAAATTCTTAGAGATTTGGGGATGGAGCCTGGAGAAGACATCAGAGGGGTATAATGCTACAGAGTCCACCCTCCAAAGCCTCCATTTTCTCCAAGGGAACTGATCTCTATAGTCTGGAGATGAGCTGTAATTCCGGGGGAGCCCCAGGTCCTACCTGGAGGCAGGTATCCCTAAATTTAAATATTATCCTTTACCAAGAAAATTTCCTTGTTGCCTCTCAAGAGCCATTGTTGATCAATGGACTAGGATCTGGGGTGATCCGGGTTCGAGTCCCCATCTCTTTCATGGAAGCTTGCTGGGGGACCTTGTGTCTACCTGAAAGTTTGGTGTACTGGTTAAGAGCAAAGACTCTAAGCTGGGAGCACTGGATTTGATTAACTGCTTCACATGCAGCTGCTGGTGTGATCTTGGGCCTGTCACAGGTTCTCTCGGAGCCGTTCTCTCAAGGGCAGTCCTCGAAAGAGCTCTCTCAGCCCCACCTACCTCACACAGGGTGTCTGTCGTGGGGAGGGGAAGCGAAAGGAGATTGTAAGCTGCTCTGAGACGCCTTCAGGTAACAAAGGGCAGGGTATAAATCCAATCTCTTCTCTCTCTATTTTGGATCCAAGAAAGGGAAACGTGTTGCCTTTTGGGGACTGCTTGTGATATCTGGCTGGTCACTGCTGGACAGGCAGCATCGTATAGCTGTTAAGATTATGGGCCAGGATCTGGTCGACCTGGGCTTGTAACTGGTGTTCCCTCTAAGCTGAGTTAGTGTGAGCTAGCTCACGGCTTTTTAGCCTCTGGCTCACAGATTTCTGCCTTAGCTCAGGAAGGACGGCTCCAGAGCAAACTAATGTATGCAGCAGCCAAATTTGCTCACTCACAACTTTAATGCCAGGAGCTCCCAAAGCAGAGTTTTTGCTCACGAGATTCCACAACTTAGAGGGAGAGCATTGCTTGTAATTCGATGTGTCCCGAAGCTCTCTGGCCCTTCTTGGGGCTGGTCAGTCTCAGCGAGGCAACGCCTATCACGGGGTTATGGTGAGGATAAAAGGAGGAAGAGCGGAACCCTATATATCACTCTGAAGGCCACAGCGGAAGCATGGGATAAATGGGCCCCCGGGCAGAGAGACGGGAAACAGGATGCTGGGCTAGATGGACCACTGGTCCGCTGCAGCAGAAGCAATTCTGAAGCATGCCGCTTTCCAGAGGAGCACCTGAGCCCGGCGAGGTTAGCGGAGGAGAAAATATCTTCATGATTAATTTAATCTCTGCGCAAGGAAAAAAAGAAGCGAAGAAAGGGGGGGAGGAAAGGTCACAGCTGCTTATAAAAACAACAACACACTGCTGATGATACTGAAACACCGTTACCGAGGTGTAAGAGTGGGCAGAGCAGGAAGGTCTTATTTCTTTCCAGTTTTGCTCCGTGCTTTTCAGATATTGTAAGCATTGTCGTGAGCCTTTGAGGGGGAGGCAAATTTCAGGGACGGGGTGGGGCTACAGAGAGATAACGCAAGGCTGGGAGGGAAACAGTCATGGGGGGGGTCTCTAGGGTTGCCAACGTCAAGGATCATGGCTGGAGATCACCCAGAATAACAATAACAAATCGGCTACGCTCCTGCAGAGCGCAGGGAGTTGGACTAGATGACCTGCAAGGTCCCTTCCCACTCTAACATTCTATGATTCTATGATTTTGAGACTGCAGAGATCAGTTCCCCTGGGGGGGGGGAATGGCTATTTGCCTTGACCTGAATAGCCCAGGCACGCCCGATCTCATCAGATCTCGGAAGCTAAGCAGGGCTGACCCTGGCAAGTATTTGGATGGGAGACCTGCAAGGAGTACCAGGGTTGGGAGGCAGAGGCAGGCCGTCAAGCTGCTTCTCTGAATGTCCTCCATGGTCCAGTAGGAGTTGCCAGGGCTCGCCATGACTTCCAGGCACGGGCCCACACACAAAATGTCAAAAAAAAAGCATCTGCATTGGAGGGTGGAGTCTGCGGCATTAGGACCCACTGAGGCCTCTCCCCTCCCTCAGCCCCCACCCTTTCTAGGCCCCACCCCCAAAATCTCTGAGAGCCAGTTTGGTGTAGAGGTTAGGAGGTTAGGACTCTAATCTGGTTAGAGGTTAGGACTCTAATCTGGGAGAACCGGGTTTGATTCCCCACTCTTCCACATGCAGCCAGCTGGGTGACCTTGGGTCAGTCACAAGCTCTTTCAAAGCTGTTCTCTCACAGGCGGTCCTCGGGAGAGCTCTCTCAGCCCCACCTACCTCACAGGGTGTCTGTTATGGGGAGGGGAAGGGGAAGGAGATTGGAAACCACTCCGAGGCTCTTTCGGATAGTGAAGGGCGGGGTATAAATCCAATCTCTCTCTCTCCACTTCTTCTTCTTCTTCTTCTTTGTCATCGTCGTCGTCGTCGTATTTTCCTAGTGGGAGTTGGCAAACCAGTAAGGTAAAGGTAAAGGTTCCCTTGCTCGAAAGCCAGTCGAATCCGACTCTAGGGCTGCGGTGCTCATCTCCGTTCCAATCAGAGCCAGTGCTGTCCGAAGACGTTTCCGTGGTCATGTGGCTGGCATGACTAAACACTAAGGCGCATGGAACGCTGCTTCCTTCCCACAGTGGTACTTACTGATCTACTTGCAATTTCTTGCTTTCGAACTGCTAGGTTGGTAGGAGCTGGAACCAGAGACGGAGCTCACCCCGTCATGCAGCACTCTCGGTCTCGAACTGCTGAACCGACCTTCCACAGCCTGCAGTTCAGCGTCATAACCACTTGAGCCGCCGCAGCTCCTATTACGAGCATGGAATACTGACAAAAATGTATTCTGTAGTTCAGCGTGAAGCACTGAATGGTGATGAAATCATTCATAATCATGAATGTCGACTCATTCAACGCGCTAACAGGCTTCCTAGCCAGTTCCTCCACACCCTGAAGGTCAGAGGTAAAAGGCCAGAAGGGCATGGCCTTGTTTGCTTACTAACCTTCGGCGATATTGACTACTGTAATGCGCTTCACCTGGGACTGCCCTTGAAGTCAACCCACACACTCCAGTAGGTACACAGCGCCATAGCTCAGTTATTGCCAGGATCTAGAGAGTCCCTGGGGATGCCAGCCTCCAGGTGGGACCTGGGAATCCCCCCAGAATTACAGCTCATCTCCAGACTACAGAGACCAGTTCCTCTGGAGAAAGCGGATGATTTGGAAGGTGGACCCTATGGGATTGTACCCCACCGAGGTCCCTGTCCTCCCCAGGCTCCATCCCCAAATCTCCAGGAGTTCCCCAGCCTGGATCTGGCATCCCCTCTGCCCCCACCCTCCACCAGCAGCCAGAGGAAACCTGGCAGCAGCCCAAAAGGGAGAACATGCATGTTACACCCGTTCTGCAGTCACTGTACTGGTGTCAGGCCTCTCAAGTCAGCTCACACAACGCAGGACTTCATAAGAAGATTCCGTTTATTGGTCAATCATACCTAAAGATGCACTTACAGCTCGTGTCAGGAATGGCCCAAGATAATGGAGGTCCCTGACTTATAGTGAATTCAAACAACCCCTGGTCTACAAGGAGCCAATGATAATAATTCGCGCGCACGGGTAAAGCAAGCAAGAGAAAAACAAGTTAAAAGGCTCCATTTCCCAGCGTAGTGTTGAACAGGGTCAGACACCAGGAGGTCAAGCTTATGATAACAAGGGTACGTTGAAAAGAATTAATGAGAACCCCAGAGGAGGATGTACTCCCTTACATCCCATACATATGGCAGGAAACCTGACATCTGGCTGCCCGTCAGCTATTGGGTTTAATTCAATGTCCCATCGTGTACAAAGACCTATACGGCTTGGATCCTTATAGGTACAGGACCGCTTCTCTTATGTTTTGCCATGACAGAGAGACAGCTGTGGTATACTGGCGAAGAGCAGCGGACTCTAATCTGGAAGGACTGGGTTTGATTCCCAAGTCCTCCCCATGCAGCCAGCTGGGTGACCTTGAGTCAGTCACAAGTTCTTTCAGAGCTGTTCTCTCAAGAGCAGTTCTGGAAAGAGCTCTCTCAGCCCCCACCTACCTCACAGGGTGTCTGTTGTGGGGAGACGAATGAAAGGAGATTGTAAGCTGCTCTGAGACTCCGAGTGTACGGCAAGGGGTATATATCCAATCTCCTCTTCCTGTTCAGAATAGGAAGGCTCCCACGCTTTTGTCATTCTGCAAATGATGTGGAACATAGCTGTTAAGGAGAGCTCCTTTATAAAGGTAACAGGGCTATCCTATAACAGAAAAGTTCCAGAAGGCAGGGAAAGGAACTGTGGATTATTCTGCTGTGCATAGGACACATTATCCGTTTGCTGTAGATATCATCACACTGCGGTGGTTTCTAATGATGTAATGCCATTTTTCTTCATTACATCCAGATTCCACATCCAGGCCTGATGTGTGCTGCCTTGGTTATGTGCCGTCAGGTTGCTTCCAACTTATCTCAACCCTATGACTGAATGACCTCTGAAACATCCGATCGTTATCAGCCTCATTCAAACCTTGTGAACGGGAGGCCTTGGCTTCCTCTGTTGCATCGATATTTCTATGTTCCTCTTTTCCCGCTGCCTTCAGCTTTTCCTCGTGTTATTGTCCTTTCCAGCGAGTCTGGTTTTCTCACGATGTGGCCAAAGTACGATAGCCTGTGTTTAGTTCTAGGGTGAATTCGAGCTCGATTTGATCTAGAACTCACTTATTTGTCTTTCTGGCAGTCCACGTTATCGGTAAAACTCTCTTCCAACACCACCTTTCAAAAGAATTAATTTTATTCCTTTCAGCTTCCTTCACTGTCCAACCATGGCCCCGATCACACGGAGAATTTGCCGTGTGGAAGGCACGAATGTCAGGTGGATTTTTGGGGCATGATCACACCGCAACATCTAGGAAGCGTAGCGCTCCCATGGCCATCCCGTGGCGTCCTGCTGAAGATGCGGAGTTAAAAAGTACAGCAGAAAGTGCACTAGTATCCGGAAAATACAGGGCAAAGGTGGGCATCTGATCGCGGGAGTGCTAGTATCCCATGGCATCTGGCGCCCGTCCACGTCCCATCGCAAACCGGATTTTTTTGTAAGTCTTCATAGGATGCGCACAAACGCTGACCTGTACATGTGCACAAATGCGACCCATTGCACCAACTCACCATGAAGCGATCCTTCATTCCTCGATCATGCGCATGCGGAGACTCCATCAGAAAAAAAAAATTGCCCATCGGATCCGGAAGTGGTGGCTTGCGATCGCCGCTTGTGTGATTGTGCTGCCCCACTTCTTTGCCATGCTTCAGTATCACCGTGTGATCGGTAGCTAACAGCCTAAGCTCGGAGACTCAGGGGACCATGTGATCGGGCTACCACAGTTTATTTTGCTCCGGGGCGAATAGCCGTGTGACTGGGGCCCATATATAGTAATGGAGAATACCAAAGTATGGCTGCGGTCAGACGTGCCAGTTGGTGCGGAGGGGAAGCACACCTTTTTCCTGTGGTGGAATTTGTCTTGTAGTCGTGCGATCACACATCCCTTTGTGCTGCGGGCTTGTCCCATCACTGCGTGATCAGCCACCACCTCGGGCAAGTGTTGTTTTCCTCCCCCTTTTGTTTCCCATGTGCATAAATGAGGAATTGTGCCTCTGCACTGAAGTTTCCCCATGGAGTATGCAGTTACTGCTAAGCGAGGGGGAAAAAACGGCACTGGGTAGGGATGGAATGAGCAGACCATCCTGACGGCATGAGAGCATGTTTGAGCGATCAGACGGGGAAAGTCTATCTGTGGCCCATTGGCAAGTGTTAGGACGGACTTTTCCCAGTGTCTTTTAACTCTGCTTCCGTGATGGGGCAGCATGGGGTGCCAATGGCTGCAAGACCTTTCCCAGATGTTGCTGTCTGATCGTGCCTTTTAGATCCGTCAGACATTCACAGCTGAGTTGGATTAAAGGCATGTCTGATGGCAGCCCGTGAATTATCTTGATGTTGGTCTCCAGTGACACTTCCATATCCTTAAGGGTCTTTTCCAGTTCCTTCACGACCTGCCCTTCCATTTCTCAATCTCCTTTCTGATTTCTTGGCTGCAGTCTCCCTATCGGTTAACGGCTGAGCCACGGAATAGAAAATCTTTAACAATTTTCAGTTTCTTCATTGTCAGCATTCAAGTTGTACAAGATGCTGTGCTTGCTCAGATTTCGGTAATCCCAGTCCTAGTACACAGCTCATTTGACATCTCCTGGTATCAACTGCATCGACCTACACTGTTCCTCTTTGTATGGATGGTTATTGATTTAGACTGTGTAATCTTCTTTGAGTTTCAGGGGGGGAAGGTGGACTATACATACCGTACGTGAACGAATGAATGCTCTAAGTGGTCTGGGACCTTCGTACCTATGGGGCCACATCCCCCTATATGCCTCCCCAAGAATGTTTCATTCTTCATCGTGTGGTTTGCTGGCTTTGCCTGGCCAACAGCTGGCTCAACTGTCCTCAGTGTCCGTAATGACACTCTGGTATTTGGGTCAAAGCTCGATGGTAAAAATAGCTTCTGCCACAGAATTTTTGCCCAGATACCGAGGCGATGCCTAAACATCACTGGGGTGATGACATCACTTCCTGTGTACACCGGAAATGATGTCCCCACGTCACTGGCAAGGTGGCCTGGACCTTCCTCTTTCTTTTGGAAAGTGCCCCCTCCCGGCCAGCTGATCAGCTATGGAGGGGTGGGTGAACCCTGGCAGAGAAACCCCTAATTCCACCGGGGGTGTGTGAGTGTGCCAACCTTATATGACCATCAATCGATGGGGGAATCAGCGGGGCAGTCTTCACAGGCTTTTGCAGCTTTTTTGTTCTTTGCGTTACTACCTTGCGCAGTCTCTCGCTTGAGGATCTTGAGAGATCAAGACGTTGGAGCCTGCGGATCCCCCGCCCCAGCCTCTCGCAGTTGAGCCATCTGTCTTTGTTTAGACTTAGTTTGTGCTCAGGGAGAGGAGAGAACAGTTGCTCTCTTTAATGAGGAATGCTCATCATTACCAAATCGTCAAGTTCTGGCTCTTGGAGAGGGCAAAAAACCCCAACCGCCCCCAAAACTGATAGGGTTAAAGACATTCTCCGGTGGGGGTGGTTTGTGTAGATAGGGTAATGGGCTGTTCGCAGTTTGTGTGGGGTGTGTGTGTCCAAATCCCTTCCCCTGAAGAGAAAGGATCCAAATTTTGTCATCTTTGTGCGTTATGCAAATTAATCGCCTTGCACCCAGGGTTCCGTTTGCTATTTTGACAGAGAAATCTCACAAGAAGGGCTCATTTCGCTTTTTGTGACAGAGCCATATGGAGTGCCGAACCTTCGCTTTCCCTGTTCACCTCCGAGTTTATACAAGGTTTCGTCTGGCTATGAAATGCAATTAAAAAGCTACAACAAAACAAACCCAAGGGGCGAGTCCCTCGGTGCTGCCTCCAATAGCGAATCCTGAGCTTCACACCTTCACAGGTAAAAGTAAGGATGTCATTGTGTATTAAGACGAACAAAGATGGCCACACCAGCGCTAGCGAGACCCTGCAGTCTAGCGCAACTTTGAGTGTTAAAACAATCGCCACTGTGGATCCTGAGGTGGGCCAATAGGATCGCCCAGATCCTAGAGTTAACCAACGGGGAACTCTTATACTGTAAATGGCCGATCACAGGGAGTGGGGTGTGTGTTGGGAATTGTGTGCTGCACGGATAAAAACAGGCTTTGGGACTGGTGAGTTTGTCTCGAGTTTGAGCTGAAAATAAACTATGAGCTGAAATCACGTGTCTGAAACCCAGTACATTATAGATGTGTTTCTAGTCATCCACGTATCGCAACCAGGATTGTTTCACAATCCTCACCCCTAGGTCTCTATAGTAAAACCTTGCTGCTTCTGATGTAGTCCTGGAGACTGAAGGGGCGCAGCCTGGAGAGGGCGGGGTTTGGGAAGAGGAGGAACTTCAGTGGGGTTCAAAGAGTGATTAACATATGGAATTCACTGCCACAGGAGGTGGTGGCAGCTACAAGCATGGACAGTTTCAAGAGGGAATTAGATAAACATCTGGAGCAGAAGTCCATCAGGGGCTATTAGCCACAGGGTATAGATGGGAACTCTCAGTCTGGGGCAGGTGATGCACTCTATTCTTGGTGCTGGAGGGGGCAGCAGTGGGAGGGCTTCTGGTGTCCTGGCCCCACTGCTGGACCTCCTGATGGCACCTGGTATATTTTGGCCGCTGTGTGACAGAGTGTTGGACTAGATGGGCCATTGGCCTGATTCAATATTGGCTTCTCTTATGTTCTTATGTTCTTATGGGATGTGATACCATCCAGTCCACCCTCCAAGGCAGCCATTTTCTGTCGTCTGGAGATTGGTTGTAATTCCGGGAGGTCTCCCTGGAGGCCGGCCATTCAATGTGCCGATTAACCCATTAAAGATCGGCCTGTAGCTGAAAGTGCTCCTTTGTGGAAAGGGTGGTTTGATGTGCCTTAACGTGAAACTGCCTCACGGTGAATCAGGCCCCAGGTTCATCATCAAGATCAGTATTGCCCAACTCGGACTGGCAGCTGCTGTCCAGGGTCTCAGGTCTTTCGCATCCCTCACTGCCTGCTCATTTTTAACTGGAGATGCCGGGGATTGAATAGATGGTCTTCCATTGGGTCTCCGCACAGATGGGTCATTCTTGAATGTTGTGGAAATAATGAAGGTGGAAGCTTTTGAAAACCTCTATGTTATGGGGGCAGAGTCTTCATAGCCCGCTCTCCGATTTCCACAGGAAAGTTCTTCAGCGTGGCTGCTGGGACCTCCATCAGCGTGTTCCAAGGCAGTGGTTTGCCTTTTGCATAAGCACCTCTTCCCTCAAGCGACCAGCCAATCCTGGCTTTCCTTCACTTTGCTGGAGCAGGAATTGCTTCCGCGGTCTCAGGAGCCAATGCATTTGGGTCTACCACGAGCACGTCATGGCGAAACACTTGCCTTGAGCCCTCCTGATCTTTTCTAATTTCCTGCTGGTGGCCATTTTGTGATTGGTCTCACTTCCCATGGCAGCCATTTTGTGGTGGTGCCTGCGGCCCTTTCTCAAACTTCCAGAAGTGAAATTGGCCTAGTCCCTCTCTTGGCCTAAGGGACCAAGCAGGGTTGTTGCGAGGCTAAAAATGAAGGTGAGGAGACATTTTGAGGGGTGGGCATTTTGAGGGGTGGAGCCTCAGGAGGGTGGGGTTTGGAGAGGGACCTTAGAGCCAGTGTGGCGTGGTGGTTAAGAGTGGCAGACTCTAATCTGGAGAACAGGGTTTGATTCCCCACTCCTCCACATGCAGCCAGCTGGGTGACCCTGGGTCAGTCACAGTTCTCTCAGAGCTGCTCTCTCACAAACAGTTCTCTCAGAGCTCTCTCAGCCCCAGCTAGCTCACAGGGTGTCTGTTGTGGGGAGAGGAAGGGAAGGAGATTGTAAGCCGCTCTGAGACTCTGAGTGAATTCTTCTTCTTCTTCTTCTTCTTCTTCTTCTTCTTCTTCTTCTTCTTCTTCTTCTTCTTCTTCTTCTTCTTCTTCTTCTTCTTCTTCTTCTTCTCTCCTTCTCCTTCTCCTTCTCCTTCTCCTTCTCCTTCTCCTTCTCCTTCTCCTTCTCCTCCTCCTCCTCCTCCTCCTCCTCCTCCTCCTCCTCCTCCTCCTTCTTCTTCTTCCATAGAGTCCACCTTCCAAAGTGGCCACTTTTTTCCAGGTAAACTGATCTCCCTCACTTGAAGATCAGTGTTAATAGCAGGAGATCTCGAGCTACCACCCAGAGGCCAGAAACCCTAGAGGAGAACCAGGTGTGGTGGCCCAAATTCCTAGGAGGAAGCCCAGGACTAAAAGGGAAAAAGGAGATGTACAGTCTTCCCTGGTGTTGCTCTAGCTACACACCAGTGGAAATTGGCTGTTGCAATTTGTCTCTTTCTGAGTTCACATTTTTTTAAAAAAAATACCAACTAGCATGAAATTCACTGGAGAGAACATTCAGGAGAAATACTTCACCCTCCAGAGAAGGCAATTGTTTGGCCCAATCTTACACAATTAGGGACGGCAGGGAATATGTCGGATGGGGCGGACGCTGCTTATTAGCTCTGCCGAGGTAGAGCCGCGCTCTGCTTAATTATTTACAGGAAGCCACGTAATAGGGGCTTTGGAAGAGTGTGACCTACAAATTCAGTCCTGCATAATGTATGCGGCATCCATCTCATTTCGTTTCAAGATCGCTTGGGGAGGGGGAGAGACGGGCAAGGAGAAAGCTTGAGTCCCCGCCTTCGCATGCTTGTGCCCTGCGTTTGTGAGACTCATGCGTGTGATCAGAACCAGGGTCGAACTCTTCTAATCTCCTTGAAGGCCCTGTATTGAGGAGGGACTAACTCCGCTCCGGATTGGATCGCAACAGAGATTTGGCCTGGGATGACTTTGGGTTTCTCATCCCTTTTTCTTCCCCCTCCCCTCGAATCCTTATTTTAATATTTCCACGTCGGAACCAGACTGATTTTTTGTTTTTTGGGTGCCATTTTCACCACCTTTGCAACCAGTTTCCCCTGTAAAATGTACTGGTTTGTGTTTTCCAACTTTATGTACCATTTTTTCCTCGCTGTCCAGTCACAGCTGATTTAGAATAAAACCATAAAATCACAGAGTCGGAAGGGGCCAGAGAGGTCATCTAGTCCAACCCCCTGCTCAATCCAGGATCAGCCCAGAGCATCCCTGACAAGGGTTTGTCCAGCTGCTGCTTAAAGACTGCCAGGGAGGGGGAGCTCACCACCTCCCCAGGCAGCTGATCCCACTGTGGAACATCTCTTAGTGTCCAAAAGCTTCCCCTAATATTCAATCAGTACCTTCCTGCCCTTAATTGAAACCCATTCTTGCAAGTCTTCTCCTCTGCTTCCAAAAGGAACCGCTCCCTGTCCTCCTCTAGCTAATCCCGCCATTATGCCACCTTGAATTTGACCCCGATCTTTTTAATCCATCGTTGCACGACCAGACATCCCCCGGGGGAATCATCTTACCACGTGCTGCCTCCGTTGTGGATTGTCTAGATGGCGTCCACTGAAGGAGGCATGCGCGGTGGGTTTTCTAAAAAACTTTTTGTGCATGCACACAGACATCACAGTGCGTCCTTGTTGAAGGAGGCATGTGGTGGTTTTTTAAAAAAGCTTTTTGCGCATGCGCATAATAGACGTGACAGCGTGTCCTTGTTGATCCAGGCATGTGCAGAGATTTTTTAAAATGGCGCCCGCTCGGGATGGTCTGACGTCAGACCACCCCGATGGGAGGATTGCACGCTGGTGGAACGATCAGACGGATGAAAGTCCGCAGTTGTCCCGCAGGTAACCAAAAACCCCAGATTTAAAGTGGTATCTTTTAAGTACAGCTCTGAAGTGTGGTAAAACGGGATGCCCATGGAAGAGGGGCATTTCTCAGGTGTTTGTGTCTGGGCATTACCTTTAGATCCGTGAGGCAATCGTGCCTCACGCGGATCTAAAGAGCTGTCTGATCGGACTCTAAGTGACAGCCCTTCAAATACTTCAAGAGAGCTTCTAGTGTCCTGACCCCACTGCTGGACCTCCTGATGGCACCTGGTATTTTTGGCCACTGTGTGACACAGAGTGTTGGACTGGATGGGCCATTGGCCTGATCCAACACTGGCTTCCCTTATGTTCTTAAGTTCTGTATTCTTGGTGCTTGGGGTGGGGGGGCAACAGTAGGAGGTCTTCTAGTGTCCTGGCCCCACCGGTGGACCTCCTGATGGCACCTGGTATTTTTGGCCACTGTGTGACAGAGTGTTGGACTGGATGGGCCATTGGCCTGATCTAACACTGGCTTCTCTTATGTTCTTATGTTCTTATCTCTCACCCCCAGTGAGAAGGAGAAGGAGAAGAAGAAAGAAGTAGAAGTAGAAGAAGAAGAGGAGGAGGAGGAGGAGATTGATGCCCTGCCCTTCACTACCCAAAGGAGTCTCAGAGCAGTTTACAATCTCCTTTCCCCTCTCATCCCCACAACAGACATCCTGTGAAGTACGTGGGGCTGAGAGAACTCTCTCGAGAACTGTCCTTGAGATAACAGCTCTGAGAGAACCTGTGACTGACCCAAGGTCACACCAGCAGCTGCAAGTGAAGGAGAGGGGGATCAAACCTGGTTCTCCCAGGTTAGAGTCCGTGCTCCTAACCATTACACCAAACTGTCTCTCAAGGTTCAGTTTCTCCCTTCCCAAACCTTGCAGTCCTCAGGCCCTGGCCCCCATATCTCCTGGTGTTTCCCAACCTGGTACTGACAACCCTATTTAATGCATGGATTAATTGTGTAGACATTATATATTGGACATACATTATCTACAACCGCACACAAAAACCGCGATACATGGGTATGCAATATAAATCAACAAAATCAGCAGGGGAAAGTGGAAGAAGAAGAAGTTTAAAAAAACCCCATAAACTCGTGGAAAAATAAAGGAAATGGATAGAATTCATTCCTCCTTTTATTTGACCCATCCCCTTTATATGGCAAACAGGATTGGTCCAGGGAAGGGAATACGGCTCAGCGGGAGATACTGTGCTTGGCATGCCGAAGGTCCCAGGTTCAATCCCCCGGCCCATCGCCAGGTTCTTTTGGGGCAATTGTTTTCTGGTGGGGCTGAAGTTCTCAGTGCAGAAAGAAAAGCCATGTAGTCAATAGAAAGCTGTTAGCAGGTGAGATCTCTACACTGCAGGCTGTCAGAAACTTTAGATGACAGTTCTCAGCTGCTGCAAGTTAATCCCTTCGGCTGGCCTAAGCAACAATTCTGAGAACAAGCCGGCGGGTGGGGGTGATGACTTCTCTAGTCAAGAAAGCTAACAGGCAGAAAAGCTCAAAGGAGACCAGTTTCTTGACACAGAGTTAGAAGGGATCCCAGAGGTCACCTACTCCAGCCCCCTTGCTCAGTGCAGGAACTCGTCAGCTACAGCACCCCACTCTGCTTAAAGGAGTGCACACCTTAAAAAAAATGTTTAAAAATGATTGAGAAAAGCATTTACGGGAGAAATTCTTGTGGGGCTATGCCTTTAAGAAAGGGAGTGGAGCCCCCAAAGCCCCACTGTAGCTACAGGCCTGGTTCAGTCCCTGGCATCTCCAGGTCTAAGGACCAGGCAGTAGGTGATATGAAAGACTTTTGTCTAAGATCTCGGAGAGCCGCTGCCAGTCTGAGTCTACAGTACTGATGGACCGAGGGTCCGATTCAGTACAAGGCAGTTTCATGTGTGTTCATGTGCGTCCAGTCATGTGACTCTTGCTAACACACTGATGTGTGTCTATGCACAGTGGAACACAATTCTGTGCAGTACCATGTGTGCCCTAACCCTGTGATCTCCTCCGTGGCACCATCCATTGCTGGATGAGAAATTTCACTGGAATGGTACCTGCCCACAACTCTAGGCTCCATACAAACAATTATACTGTAAGATAACAACAACCCTCCCCATTTATTATGTGTTTGTGTGAAACTGACTTATGGAGACACCAGCAAGGGGCTTTCAAGGCAAGTGAGAAGCAGAGGTGGTTGGCCATGGCCTTCCTCTGCAGAGCCTTCCTTGGTGGTCTCCCATCCAAGACTTAGGGCAACCACAGCAAGGGGCTTTCATGGCAAGTGAGAAGCAGAGGTGGTTGGCCATGGCCTTCCTCTGCAGAGCCTTCCTTGGTGGTCTCCCACCCAAGACTTAGGGCAACCACAGCAAGGGGCTTTCGTGGCAAGTGAGAAGCAGAGGTGTTTGGCCATGGCCTTCCTCTGCAGAGCCTTCCTTGATGGTCTCCCATCCAAGACTTAGGGCAACCAGAGCAAGGGGCTTTCGTGGCAAGTGAGAAGCAGAGGTGGTTGGCCATGGCCTTCCTCTGCAGAGCCTTCCTTGGTGGTCTCCCATCCAAGTACTGACCCTGCTCAGCTTCCGAGATCTGACGAGAACACATGATACCATGCTGCCTTTCCTCCCTCCCTATTTATTAAAAATATCCAGATATTTAAAACAGACACAAAACACCCAGTTTTCAAAATTCAAGTAGCTATTTCTCCCTTTTTTCTCCCCAACGGGGGAATCAAAAAATGCCTTAATCATCAGCCTTATCTCCTCCATTTTATCCTTACAACAACCACCTTGTGAGGTAGGTGAGGCCAAGACCGGGTGACTGCCCCAAGGTCACCCAGCAAGCTTCCATTGCCCAGTGGGGGTTCAGACATGGGACTCCCAGATAGGGTTGCCAGCTCCATGTTGGGGGTGGAGCCTGAAGAGGGCAGGGTTTGTGGAGGGGAGGGACTTCAGTGTGGTATACGGCCATAGAGTCCACCTTCCAAACTGGCCATTTCCTCTGGGTGAACTGGTTCTCACGTTGAGCCAGTTTGGTGTCGTGGTTAATAGTGAGGACTCTAATCTGGAAGAACCGGATTCGATTCCCCACTCTTCCACATGCAGCTGCTGGTGTGACCTTGGGTCAGTCACAAGTTCTTTCAGAGGTGTTCTCTCATGACCAGTCCTCGAAAGAGCTCTCGCAGCCCCACCTACCTCACAGCTGGTGTCTGTTGTGGGGAGGGGAAGGGAAAGGAGTTTGTAAGCCGCTCTGGGACACCTTTGGATAGCGAAGGGCGGGGTATAAATCCAATGTCTTCTTCTCTTCTTCTTGTAATCATGGGAGATCTCCAACCCGCACCTGGAAGTTAACAACCACACAGAAATGGAAATACTGCAAATACAGTTGTGCAAACAAAAAACCAGAATAATCTGTCATGCTACACAAATCGCGCACGAGAGCTGACGTAATGACAGGTTCACGTGCATAATAACGCCTCCTCTGTTATTTAAATACTGTCAGCTGGCTGCATTGATGTCTCAAAACCAACATTGTTCTTTTTGTCATGTTAGAGTTACGCTCTTCACTGTTACATGTTAAAAACTAAAAAATATATATTTTTTAAAGAAACACACCACGCTCGAGACTTCCATCTTCTTATATAGTTCTACTGACAATGATAAACAATACGCGCACAACAAATGGTGTCGCCACCATGAATAAATGACATCTGCACCCGTTGAATAGTGACCTAATGACCCTTGGAAGTACAAGTCTCTCTTCAGAATGAGGTGGTCACTGGCTCATGGTGCAGAGAAGAGTTTCCAAAATAAGCTCTTCGGGGACACAACATCACCCGGTGATTCCAGGCCCCTGGGGGGGCAAGGTTCGCCGCGACCAGGGCCAGATCCTTTTTAGTGGCAGCCCCTACCTGGTGGAATGAGCTCCCGGAGGAGATCAGGGCCCTGTGGGACCTTATGCAGTTCCACAGGGCCTGCAAGACGGAGCTCTTCCGCCGGGCTTTCGCATAGGGGCCGCCACTGCCACCACCACTGATGGGGTGGATAACTACGGGGCTAGGGGCGGCCCCAGGAAGATCTTTATAACATCATGCGGCACTGGTACCACCGGACTTACTTGGAACCAACTACAGGGCAAGATCACCCCCCCCAAGAGCTGATTGTTACCATCATGAGATGTATTCGGGGACCATCCCGCTTCATGGAGCACTTTATTGTATGTGTGTTATCTAATGGTTTTATCGTTTTTATCCTGTTTTATGTGGGCTTTGCCCCTTGTACGCTGCCCTGAGCCCACTTGCGGGGAGGGTGGGGTAAAAATGTCAAAAATAAATAAATAAAATAAAACAAAGCATGAGCTCAAAACTAGCTGTAGCACGAGCCAAAGGAGCGGCAACGGCATGCCTAGGTTGCTTTGCCGTTTCTTAGGGCTTCATCAGGCCGCTTTTCTTCGTGACGGAGCTCAACCCAGCTCTGGCAAGATTCAAAACGACACGAAGTCTACAAGTATGTTCCAAATAGCTAGGAACCAGGCCTGGAGAGGAGAGTGTAAGCCACTCTGCAGCTCCGTCAGGTAGCGAAGGACAGGGTATAAATCCAATGTCGCCTTCTCTTCTCCTTCTGGTAATCATGAGAGATCTCCAGGCACCACCTGGAGTTTTGGCAACCTGACTCCCAGATCCCAGTGGAACACTCTAACCACTGCAACATGCTGCCTCTCAGTGGTCTATTAGTTTCATCTTGGGTATCATTGCTTCTCTCGTTCTAAAAATATATTTTTTTCTCTATAAGAAGAAAACACCTTACAATTTACCTGCTTTTCTCTGTTGCTTATTAGTGGGGGGGGGGAATACAGAGCCCTGCGGGGCAGAAATCAATATTATATAAGGGTTTCCAAGACCCAGAAGTTAGAAATTCAGCCGCTGAGCTGCAGGTCTGGCCTTCTGTATATCACTTGGCTTGGCGTTTTTTCTGCATCTATCAAGGAAGGAGGCAGGATTTGAGTGCTCTCGTCTTAAGGAACGGCACGAAATCCGCTTCAGGACGCAGAGTGGGGTTGTCTTTTCCCATTGATCAGTTCAAAATGAATGGAGGGGTCCTTCAGCACAAAAACTCTAAACTCTGAGAGACAATGAGGAGTCACACGCCGACCCCCGGGTCTGATCTGCCTCGTGCATTTAAAGAGTCTCGTTTTCAAGGGCCTAACATTTGGAAATGCCTTCTAGGAAATTAGGCTGCCGTTTCCTTCAGCTACGTTTTAATTGCAGAAGCATCGCCTTTCCCATTTAGAATAAAGTTGTCGCTTCGGGGACGTGGCTGACAAAACCTTCATCGCCCCCCCTCCTCGCCCCTTGGTATCAGTCAAAGAGTCAGACTTGCAAAGAATACCAGTCCAGGTTAGGCGTGAGTGAATTTTCGCTACGAGTGAGTGAATATTTCGCTATATGTTTTTTTTTAAAAAAAAGATATTTGGTTTGACCAAGTTTTGAATCTGGCTCTTGGTTTTCTACATGTGTGTCTCTGTGTGTATTTTTTTTTTTACTGTGCATGCAGGCTGTGTGGTTATGGTTAATCTGAATGACACGTTTGTTTGATGAGACGTGGAATGGTATGGTATAACTTGACCTTGTCAGATCTTGGAAGCTAAGCAGGGTCGGTACTTGGACAGGGGATCACCGAGGAAGACTCTGCAGAGGAAGGCAACGACTAACCACCTCTGTTTCTTGCTTGCCTTAGAAGTCCCTTGCTGGGGTTGCCATAATTTGGAAACTAAGCAGGTTCAGCTCTTGGATGGGAGACCACCAAGGAAGACTCTGCAGAGGAAGGCTATGGCCAACTGCCTCTTGTTTCTCATTTGCCTTGAAAGCCCCTTGTTGGGGTTGCCATAATTTGGAAGCTAAGTAGGTTCAGCTCTTGGATGGGAGACCACCATGGAAGACTTTGCAGAGGAAGGCAGTGGCTAACCACCTCTGCTTCTCACTTGCTTTGGAAGCCCCTTGCTGCAGTTGTTGGAAGCTAAGTGGGGTCAGTAGAAGAAGAAGAGGTGGTTTTTATACCTTGCTTTTCTCTACCCTAAGGAAGCCCCCCTTTTGAATCCCCATCAGATCGCAATTCTCCTAAGTTAAATGGGGGACATTTACTGTTTCTCAGTCTAATGCCTCTCAGAGATAGAGAGGTCTGTTCCATCACCTACTACCTGGTCAACCGGGAGTGGGTGACCAGTTGACCAGGTAATAGGCGATGGGACAGACTGCTCTACGTAATACTCTAGAGAGCTGCCACCAGTCTGAGTCTGTTCCATCACCTGGTCAACCGGCATCTCCAGTTGACCAGGTAATAGGTGACGGGACAGACTACTCTATGTAATACTCTAGAGAGCTGCCACCAGTCTGAGTAGATGATACTGGTTTTGATGGACCCAGGGTCTGATTCAGTATAAGGCAGTTTCACGGGTTCATGTGTGAAACAACATTTTAAAAAAATATCTGCACGATCAATCAGATCTCTGATGGCCAGCCAGAAGTCCTGTGGGGGGAAAGCCCCATCTGGCCCCGGTGACTTTCTTAAAAAACACTTCACTGGCACCGAGAAAGATGTTGACAGGCATTATATTGCCCACTGGCACTACATTGGGGACCCCTGATTCAGGAACAGAGTTCATATCTACGAATTTTTTTATCCCATCTTACCTTCAAGGAACTTACACATAGTTCTTCTTCCCTCTGCAATTTCACCCTCACCACAAACCTGTGGGGCTTCCCAGACCTAGTCCACCACTACAGAATCACAGAAACAGAGAGCTGGAGGGGACCTCCAGGGTCATCTACTCCACCCCCTTGCACAACACAGGAAATTCACAAATACCTTCCCCCACACCCCTGGTAACCCTTGTTCCATGCCGAGAAGATGGCAAAACAAAAACAAAAAACCCTCCAAGATCCCGGGCCAAACTGGCCTGAAAAATATTTGCTGCCTGACCCCAAAATAGTAATCAGCAGGGCTTTTTTGGTAGAAAAAGCCCAGCAGGAACTCATTAGCATAATAGACCACACCCAACAGCAGAAACTCATTAGCATATTAGGCCACACCTTTGACAGCAAAGCTCATTAGCATATTAGGCCACACACCCATGTTACCAGAAGTGCGGTCACCCACCTTTTGCTTCTTATTCTGTTTACCTTGTTTGTTGTCAAAACCCAGGGCTTTTTTTGTAGCAGGAACTCCTTTGCATGTTAGGCCACACACCCCAAATGTAGCCAACCTGTTTGAGTTTCTGCTGTTGGGTGTGGCCTATTACGCTAATGAGTTCCTGCTGGGCGTGGCCAACTCAGGAGCCAGCCGGAACTCTGTTCCTGTGAGTTCCTGCCCCCAAAATAGCCCTGGTGATCAGCATTTCCCTGGGTGTGTAAGAAAGGGCAGTCGTTGGCCATTAGAGATCTGATCGGCTGCACTCTTTTCTGCTCGCTCCCTGACATTTTGTGGTCAGCTCCACCTCCTGTGGCAGCCATTTTTGTGGTTGGCTCCTCTGATCCCGGCAGCCATTTTGCGTTTGGATCCCCCTCATGTGGCAGCCATTTTGTAGCTGCTCATACCACCCTGTGTCAGAATCCCAGAGGTGCCTGCAGGCTCAAAAAAAGGTGGGGACCCTTGACCTAAACAATTGTTGAGAGAGAGCACGGGACAAAGCAGCACCAGAGGTCCAACGACTTCTCTGGATTCTGATCATTCTGAGGCCTGCTTTCAGGGCAAGAAAACACCAGTGTGGAAAACCGAAGACCTCGGCAAGCCTGGTTAATTTGTTTCCTCGACCAGAAGTAAGTTTTCTAAGCATGGAGCACTAAATTATAAAGGATGCTTTCTGACCCAGTTTGCCGCTTCTGGCTTTGTTGTTCACACACTGTGAAATCTGATTGACTTGGCTCGCTGCAGTTTTATTTTTTTTTTCTGAGGAATGATTGCTTCACTGCCTTGCAATATGGATCTGCAAAACAACTCGGCCCGTTCCGGGAAAACTCTAGATTTAATTTCACCAACAAAGGAGGAGCCGGGAGTGAAAACATTGGGCCGGTTTGAACCAGAGGCCTGAGACTGGCCTCCATTCCCAGAAACCTCCTTCGGGTGACTATAGATTTATTTTTTTTTGGCTGAAGTAGCTGCTACAGAGACCCGCGGAAAGTCCCTTCCAGCCATTTTTCAGTTCTGCAACTACCCGCCCGCTTAGCCTCCAGGCAGATCTTGGGAACCACACACCATAGTACTTTGAGAACAAGAAAGACTCTGATGGGGGAAAAAAATTTACTTCAACTCTCCAGTGCTGCAAGCCAGATTTGTGAGAAGAAGGGAGCTGAGGCCAAGAGAGCAAACAGCAGGAATGAAAAAGGCTCTGTGAGTGCCTGTAGCAGCTGTCAAAAGTGGGAACTGCTACAGTCACCTGGAGGCTTCTGCTGCAGCAGTTGTCCTATGACATAAGGGGGCACTGGGGTTTCAACCTGCCCCTTCACACTGCAGGTCCTGTTATGCTCCCGCCCACTTGGATTGGGGTGTGACTGTGCCTTCAATTGACAAGCACTATTGGTATGCATGCACCCCCTCTTGGACACGCAAATTAACATGCTGAGTGTCAGCGTGTCAGTGTGTGTCAGTGAAGCTAAGAGCAATGTCGTAAGGAGTTTAGAAGAAGAGCTGTTTTTTATATACCCTACTTTTCTCGACCTTAAGGAGTCTCAGAGTGGCTTGCAATCTCCTTCCATTCCTCTCCCCATGACAGGCACCTTGTGAGGCAGGTGGGGCTAGGAGAGTTCCGAGAGAACTGGGTCTGGCCCAAGGTCATCCAGCAGGCTTCATGTGAAGGAGTGGGGAATCCAACCCTCGAAACTGACCTGGAAGCTCCAACTGATCCAGAATGCGGCAGCGCAAGTTCTGACAGGAATGTCACGGACGGCACATATACATCTAGCGCTGCGCCAGCCACACTGGCTCCCAGAGGAATACCGAGTCGCGTTCAAGGTTTTGGTATTGACCTACAAGGACTTGAGCGGTCAGGGACCGATGTATCTACAGGAATGTATCTCCTCCATTATGTCGCTAGAAGAGCATCATGGGTTCAATTGTTTGGAAACATCAATCGGTGCAGAATGCAGGATGTGGACTGAAGTGGGTCGTAGGAAGCATATCGCTCCTGTCTTGGTCCACCTACACTGGCTCCCAATTTGCTTCCAAGGACCATTCATGGTGTTGGTGTTGACTCCCACAGCTGTCCATATAAGGGCCATCTACTCCCTTGTGAACCTGCTTGACCACTTATGGTCATCATGCCCTCAGTGCTCCCTCCTCCCAAGGGTTGCCAGCTCTGGGTTGAGAAATTCCTGGAGATTTTGGGGGTGGGTTTGGGGAGGAGGGAAAGCTCATCGGGATACAGTGCAATGGATTCCACCCTCCAAAGCAGCCAGGGTAATTGATCTACACCAGGGGTGTCGAATCCATTTGTTATGAGGGCTGGATCTGACATAAATGAGACTTTGTTTGGCCGGGGCCCTGTGTGTCATAAAGTGTAATGCCAGGTAGCGGAGATATAAACTTTATAAAGGACACCAACACAAAGGGTGGGTTTTTTTACTTAAAATAAAAAATGCTTAAAACATTTGCACTCTTGCAATATTTTGGCCCCGTTCACACGGAGCATTTGCCCCGCCGAAGGCACGGTAGGCCTGCGGAGTTTCCGTGCGCGATCACACAGGCACATCTGGGAGATGTAGCACTCCCGTGGCCAACCTGCAACTTCCCTCCGGAGACGCGGAGTAAAAAATTACCACGGAAGAAGCACTAGTTTCCGGAAACCCCGGGGCAAAGGCTGGCGTCTGATCGCGGGAGCGTCAATATCCTGCGGCATCCGATGCCCGCCCATGTCCTGGGGTTTCCGGATGTTGTAAGTTTCCATGGGATGCGCACCAATGCCAAATGGCGCACACGCACACGCAAGACACGGACAGCAGCCCGCCCCCCCAACAGTGCATGCGCACTTTACCCCAGTGTGGCTTGTGTGCTCTGCTGCGCTGCTTTCCCCCCACGCTGCAGCAGTGCAGTGTGATCAGCGCTCGGAGCTGGAGCATGGCAACCCTTGTGATCGGGCTACCGCACCTTATTTTGCTCCGGGGCGAACAGCCATGCCTCCCCCCCCACGTTTTCTGGCCCATATGACCGGGGCCTTTGTTTATTTAACAGTGTCTGATAACCGACACCTCTTGCTCTGAATTGTTGCACCAAAATGTCTGTGCTGTTGCAATCTCGAGCGTGCTGTTCAGGTGTGTATCTGTCAGCTGCAAACCTACGATGACGCAGCAGCAGCAGCAGAACTGGAAGAAGAAGCAGAAGACAGCCGGTTCCACTGCGGGCCTCATAGAAACCCTCCGGGGGGCCTGATTCAGTCCCCGGGCCACATGTTTTGACACCCCATGATTTATGTTGTCCGGAGATCAGATGGAATTCCAGGAGATCATCAGAACCAACCTTACCCTTTCCCGACCAAAGTTTTAATTGTTGTTGTGTCTTTGCATATATCTTACCTGTTTTTAATTGTTTTAATGATAGGTGTGTTTTTGTGGGTGTTATAAAACAGCAAGAGTCCAAAGGCACCTTAAAGACTAACAAAATTTGTGTCAGGGGACGAGCTTTCGTGGGTCACCGAGCACTTTTTTCAACTGCTGCATGCAGACTAGTCAGTTACCCATCTCGACCTATCTTTGGTGTGTGTGTGTGTGTTTGTTGGTCTTAAAAGGTGTTGAAATACGATTTTATTGCGTGTGTTTCAATTTGTCTGCCCCCCCTTGGGGGCCCTTGTGAGGGCAGAAAGGCAGGATATAAATTTTGTAAAATAAATTAATAAATAAAATCAAGTACTCTATGTGCCTGTTGGGGCTCTGAAGGTGCTCAGGAGGTATTCTGAAGCAATTTGGCCAACGCCTGCTATATATTTTCCTCCCATCTCTCTGGAGTTTGCCGAGGGAATGGGCGGGCCGGGGTACAGCCTTAATTCATATTGTATGCCCGTGTTTATTAGAGTTAATACTATATACACATGTAATCCTAGCTCTTCTTTCGGAGGAGCCCTCTTCGAACCCTGTATTCATCCAGCCTTTCAATCACGGAAGATTACAGAGTAGACCTGGCAAAATTGTACATTACTCTCTGCCATCTTTGTAATAATTCTGAGCCAATAGCGATCAGGGGGAAGTAAAACTTTTTAATTGATACTTGTGTGGCTCAGGGGGAGGCGGGGCCTTGTTGTCTAGTGGAAGGTGAATCTCAACCGCTTTTGAAGTTCAACGGAAGCTGCCATAGAAACCTATTTTTACCTTCATGCTCAACTCTAATGCTCCTTAGGTAGGTCCCAATTAGATTTTTTTTTAATTAAAACCAGGTATATTGTGGGACTAAGAAATTACAGCTTTAGATTTAAAAAATAGGGGGTTACTTTGTCCAAAGGAGAGACGTGGGAATGTGGGACCCAATACAATGACTTTCTCGTGAGCTGTGACTATCAACTCTGAGCTTCGACTGTCAACTCTGAGCTTCGAATTCTTGAATTATTTATATACTAATTATCAACAGTCCCTTCTGCATGTGGATACTTATTTCCACCAACAGAGGGCTCACTATCCCCCAACAGGTTTTTCTACAGATTCAGGGAAGGAAGCAAACATGTGAGGAAAGGGATAACCATCCCACAAGTTTCTTGTGGGTCCCCACTTGTCCAATCTAATTCCATCTTATGCTGAAGGTTACAAAGAGTAGGAACATTCTAACAAGGAGGACTGAAAGGCTAACTGTTCCTTGAACTCTCAAAGATTGATCAAGACCAGCTTGACTTAGGGCCAAAATACATGGGTGCCAGAGCTGCCATCTCCAAGTTAGGAATTCCCGGAAATTTGGGGGTGAAGCCTGGGAGAGCAAGGTCTGTGGAAGGGAGGTACCTCAGCAGGGTATAAATACTATAGAGTCCACCTTCCAAAGCAGTAGAACAAATTTAGAGTTCAAATTTGAAAAAAAGTGTGCATGCACACGAAAGCTCATGCCTTGAAAAAACCTTTCATTGGTCTTAAAGGTGCCACTGGGACTTTAAATCTATTCTGCTGCTTCAGACCGACATGGCCGACCACCTGGTTCTACCTTCCAAAGCAGTCATTATTTCTGCCAGACAGGAGGGGTCCCAGACGATTCTGGGTCCCTCCAGAGTCCTTGGAGGGGGCTTGTAGCCTGGGACATGAGGGATGCCTCTCCCGAGGTGACAGCCAAAGAATTGAGGTTTCTCTTTGTCCTGATAGGTCCTGCCGCCATGAGACCAGCCATGGTTTTCAAAGGCACATAACAGAGCGAGCAAGCAAGAGATCTGGCATCAGAGACCTTCCCTACTTTTAGATGCAAGCTATGGAGCAAAGCATGAATGACTACTCAGCAAACGAAATAAGCGTTCAGACATAGAACTACAAAGCCACAGTGAAACCCCAAATTAAGCGAAGGGGGGGGAAGCAACCCTACCCTGGAAAGAATAGCCAAAAAAGGAGAAAATCAAAGGGCAAAGTGACAGTTTTGACGGGAGAATGTTAATGCAGTGAATTGGTGTGCAGAACAGTGGAAATCAGGCAATTTAAAAGACTTTCAGAAACTTTAAAAACTTTTACCTTTAATGTAAACAATGTCACATCGGGGCGAAAAAATGGTATCCAAAGTGAAAGCTTCTTCAGGAACTGCCAGCTCAACAACCCCGGTCACCAGATTGGAAGTAACCACAGACATTTCTAAGATGATTGCTGCAGCACTGTGCCCTCTGCTGGACCGGATGACTAACCTCAGTAACAACTTTGAGGCTTCGCGAAAGGAACTGAAAGAAACTAATACAAGAATAGAGAAGACAACCAAAAAGGTAAAAAAGGTTGAGGATAAGACAAATGTATTGAACCAAAGAATGGAGGTATTGGAAAAAGAGAGGACCTCTGAGAAACAACAGCTGTTACAGCTCCAGATGGAAAGATCATCATATGTCCTGAGATTTCAAGGTATTCCCTAACAAAAAGGAGAAAATCTGAAAGAGATTTTAAATGATGCTTTAGCATCATCTTTTGACAGTCAAAGCATCCTTCATCAGATTTTGCGAAGGGAGCCTGAGCTCTTTAAAGCTTATATCCTGGAATTCTTCTTGGTCTTTATGGTGCTCCTGGTAGACGTGATTTCAAGAGTCAACTCTACTGTTTTGAAACACCCCCCCCCCCAGTCTCCATTTTTCCATGTGCAAGCTGCCTCCACAATTTTGCACCCTTTTCCAATTTCCTCTCACTAAATAGCTTCCGGTAGGCTCTGTATTCTTGGTGCTTGGGGGGCAACAGTGGGAGGGGTTTTGGAGCTCTGGCCCCACTGGTGGACCTCCTGACAGCACCTGGTTTTTGGCCTCTGTATGACACAGAGTGTTGGACTGGATGGGCCATTGGCCTGATCCAACATGGCTTCTCTTATGTTCTTATGACTGGGGCAGTGATGCTCTGTCTTCTTGGTGCTGGGAGGGCACCGTGGGAGGGCTTCCGGAGTTCTGGCCCCACTGGTGGACCTCCGGATGGTACCTGGGTTTTGGCCCCTGTATGACACAGGGTGTTGGATTGGATGGGCCATTGGCCTGATCCAACATGGCTTCTCTTACGTTCTTATGTCAGTCTGTGGTAGAACAGCAAGATTTGAGTCTGGTACCACCTTAGAGACCAACAAGATTTTGGCGTGTAAGCTTTCAAGAGTCAAAGTTCCCTTGGTAACTGACGAAGGGACTTTGACCCTGGAAGACTGAGCCCCTAGAATCATAGAGTTGGGAAGGACCTCCAAGGTCCCTCTAAGGTGCTACTGCAACCAAACCGAGCTGTGCTCCCTAAATGTCCCGCACACATCTTGCAGTGACCTCTTTTGCATCAGTTGTCGCATTATATAAACACATTCTGTAACGCGCCTCTGAACCCTGGATCACATCTGCTGAATTTAGACGACACCTGAATTTTCCACGCTTGCCATGTTCGGGTTCAGTTACTCAGGCCAAAGTTCTGCTGCCGGAGACGCGGCTGACACAGCATCTGCCTTTGCATAGTCTGTGTTTTCGCCCAGAAGAAACTGTCACGCAAAACTGAGGCAGGCTAAGATTTTTGCAGCGCTCCCCTGAGAACTAGAGACCCCCCCCCTTTGTTGTTTATATAGCAGTAGCGGAGTGCTTTTTTGAATTTCTGCCAAACGATTCCTTCGGTGGCTTTTATTCCCCCCCCCCACATGTTTGCTAACACCACCGTTTTATCTATTACGTCTCTAACCAAATCACCCCTCGGTACAATATGTACTGCACCATGGTGGTGGTGGGGGGAAGAAAGTATCACTCGGCAGAGATGTGTGTACTCTGAAAGTGTCTCCATTTACTAGGCATGGCCTCGGGTGGATGGCTGCCCCTGTTTTTGTCTTTTGGGGTGCCTTTCTCCCCAGATGCTATTGGCACAGCTTGCAATCTTTATCGCTCATCTGCAGTCTCGGCAGCAGGGTTCCCCAACACGGTGCTCGTGGACACTGGTGGCACCTGACGATACCTCTTCTGGGGTCCACCAACTGTTTTTAGAACATGGGCAGGGCCTGGTGGGCCTTTCGCTCAGCAGGGCTTCCGAGTGACTGCTGGAGATCTGATTGGCTGTGCAGATTTTTTAAAATTAAAAAATAACATTGTTTAGGCAGCACAGGGATCTTCACCGCAAGACAGAAGGAAATATTGTAATACATAGGGTTGCCGGGTCCTTACCATGTTTTGGCAGGGGGTTTCGCTCCTGGGAAGATGACAACACCTAGAGGTGACGTCATCGCGCAGGGCATGTTGTGGGGGGCACTCTAGCATTTCAGAAAAGACTTTATGGTAACCATAGAGTTTTCCCTCAAACGCTAGATTGTTCCCCCCACCTCCGGGTGATGTCATAACACTGGGCACATTGGTGCAGATGGGGCTGCTCAGTGCCTTGTTGTTGGCCCTACAGAGGAACTGGCTGGCCACTGTGTAAGACGGGATGCTGGACTAGATGGACCACTGGTCTGATCCAGCAGGGCTCTTCTGATGTTCTTATCAGGGGAAGGCCACGGCCTCCATGCTCTGCAGTACACGAACTCTTGGGCACTTAATGAAATTAATGGACAGTAGGCTTAGAACAGATAAAAGGAAGTCTTCCCAAAGAGTAATTAACACATGGAATCCACTGCTGCAGGAAGTGGTGGCAGCTACAAGCATGGACAGCTTTAAGAGGGAATTGGATAAACATATGGAGCAGAAGTCCATCCATGGCTGTTAGCCACAAGGTATAGATGGAACACTATGTCTGGAGCAGTGATGCTCTGTATTCTTGGTGCTTGGGGGGCAACTGTGAGAGAGTTTCTGGATTTATGGCCCTGCTGGTGGACCTCCTGATGGCACCTGGGTTTTGACCACTGAGTGACACAGAATGTTTGGACTGGATGGGCCATTGACCTGATCCAACATGGCTCCTCTTACATCTAAACAGTCCTTAGTGGGATGAAATGTGATCTCTTTGTATTGTATGACGATACGTTGACCAGATCAGCTTCTTCTAAGAGCACATTGGTATCAAAAGACTGAGAGCCAAACTATACAATGTGTTTGGACACAAATAACGTTGGGGCTTCCCCGACCCAACCAACTGTCTCTGCATCCAGACAACTGTGGACAACTTCCCCAAATGCCGCAGGGCCCAATGTGAATCATAACTGCTGTGTAAGAGGAGGAAGAGCTTGTGCCTTCCCTCCTTGTGCTGTTTTCTCGAGCTGAAACAGCCCCAGGGACATTATTTGCACTGGTGCAGGCCATTTCAGCTTGGGGAAAAGGCAGAGGCCCCTCTTCCCTTCGTAATCCAAATTGGAGGAACTGCATTCCTTGTATCTGCTGACTGGTTGTGGAGAAAGCAAGAGGGGTCGGGATTCTGAGCTGCGGCCAAACATACTGTGCCCTTTGGTCCTTACTGAGAATCTTTTCGTGCCCCGGTTGATAATCCGATTTAAAGGTCTCTGTTGTTTTATGACGGGTCGTTTTCGACAGTACTGAGATACTTGGCTTTTTGACAGCCTCACAGAATTAACGGCTCTGTCGGCCGTCGTGTCGGTCGCTTTTTCCTGCTGTACGTCTTTAGTGATTCCACCCCCCTCTCGCTGAAAGTTCTATGCTACCTCTGCCTGGCGTTGTTGTTCCGCTTTCATGTTCTCTATTAGAGGAGATAATTGGGAGGAAGCGATCTAACCCAGCGTTGGTCTCCCCCCCCACCCACAATTCCAAGTTTAGCCTCTGAAGCAAGACGAGACGGGAAGGAAGACAAGACTTGTCAAAACGCCGACTTCCTAATTCCCGAGCAACTCGTTAATTCCTACGGCTGCCTGATCAACTCAGAGCCAGAACGAAACCTCCTTTCCCCCCCTCAACCTCGGTTGTCAATCATTAAGTGGAGCCATCTGCATTTATATTGTCAAAGCCCAAACTTACTTTACTTCCTGAAGCACGAAATCACTTTTCAGATGTAAGGAATATAATCCCATCCTCTCCTGGAGAGATGTGAGCCGCCTCTGTTGAAAGCGCCAGTTAGGGAGAGATATTTAGAAAGTTACGGGAAGCCCGATTTGAGCTACGTGCCTCCATGCCCTTGTGTGAGGCTTCTCTGCTTTGCCTGTGATTGAATATTTACATTCATGTTATCGGCTGGGATTGTCTCCATTTTTATGTTGTAGGGACAGTGCTTCAACTTCTGAAATGGCAGGCAACGATCTGTGCTTGCCAAGGCAGTCCGGAAGCAGTGCGGCCAGGAAGCAGTGTGGCCAGGAAGCAGTGTGGCCAGGAAGCAGTGTGGCCAGGAAGCAGTGCGGCCAGGAAGCAGTGTGGCCAGGAAGCAGTGCGGCCAGGAAGTCATGTTTTTGATCTGGAAGCATTCTACACTAAAGCTTACCAGGTGAAAAAAAAATGCTTCATTTGGACATTTCAGTTTTCCTACTAATGGTTGCTGCCCAAGCCTCACATAACTGACACATTGCTTGAGGGCTCAGCTCTGACTACTATACATCTACTCAGACATCTGCTCCGTTCACATATAAATCACGGGTCTAACTGGGTCCCAATAGTTGCCAGACACAGCAAACCGAATGAAACACCCCCCGGGGATCTTTTATTAAACCGCCTTGAGTTCCAAGATGGAAAATAAAAGTCAAATAAAAATGTAATTCTCCCCCCCCCCACAACTTGATTTTACTTTGCCTCTATTCTATTGAAAGCCACCCTGAACCCAACAGAGAATAACAATCAGTTACAAATGTTATAATTTTTGTTCATTTATTGATATATTTTATTACAACCCAAATACAGGTTGCAGGTGCTGAAGTGAGATTGGGCTTCCTAAAAACCTACATTGAAATGAATTTTGTTAGCCTTTAAGGGGCCAGTGTACTCCAGTTTCATTTTGCTGACAAAGACGGATACAGCTATCCCTCTGGGATTCGTAACCACCCTCTGTTGCTTTCCGGCACTTTTCTCCTCATTTCAAGAGAGGACAGAAGTGCCCACAGTCACAGAAGATGTTGAGAGGCAATATGAGAGGGAACCTTCCGTTTCTCCTTACCGGCACTGTACACGGACAAGGCAAACCCGTGAACAGCAAAGATGGCTGCCCCTCACACCTCGTCTGGCCCAAAGAGACTGAATGCCACACACAATATTTTCACGTTACACTAAAACATAACACTTCCAAGGTGTCGAACTCACCCAATTCAGGTGCCAGTTGTCAACTATACAGAAGCCGTATGTTGTCGACCCAACCATGAGGCGGGGAGAAAGTTCTAGAAGGATTATGGTAAACAGGCCCGTTGTGTTCTGCTCAGGTTTCTGGTCTGGGATAAGAGCCTGCGTCTCTCATTTTAACAAACACTTGCTCTTTCTCTGGAAGGGAAATAAAGAACACCGGAACACAAATCAGCTATGCGACCCAATCCCCTGTGCAGTTTTGTTGTTATATGACCGTGTTGTTCGGCAACATTGTACAGGACGATGGGGGAGGGGGAGGGAACCTTCCCGGCATTCATTAAAAGCAGTGAAATGGAGCCACCACATCAGCTTCACCTCATAACCTTCACAGTCATCTCAGTTTTTCAAGGGAGTCCCTGTTTCCATCGACATAAAGGGTACCTGAGGGGCTGGTCAGGAGGAAGGCACTAAAACAAGGGCGTGCTCTATTTTAAACTGATTTTTCTATGTGCTTACATGGAGGAGGAGACAGTATTGGCATGCAAGTACAAACACAAGCTGTGGGGGGGGGTAGGAGAAGTCAGTAGAGGGGGAATACTGTGGTGTTGGTGTTGGAAGATACCATCGCGTAGCAGCCAACTTACGATGAACCATCATAGGGTTTTCAAGGAAGGAGACGTTCGGAGGTGGTTTGCCATTGTCTGCCTCTGCGTGCCAGGTTCAAAAGCAAGCAGATCCAAGCATTCTTAGGAGTAAGAAGGGCTTTATTGGAATACAGTGCTAAAACCCACAGTGTAGAGGCTATTGTCAGGAATGGCGATACAAGCGGCTCAAGCATGGTTATAGTGTGATGCAAAATTGCGACTAGCAAATGACCTGCAAGCATGCGTGCAGGAAACTCCCGGCGGGAGAATTACTTAATGGGCGGGAGACGGCTCCCTCCTCCCCTCGTCTTCACAGGAATGGAAAATTCTCATACAAAGAAGAATAGCCCAAAGCCTGCACTCAAGGCCACCGTGATAAGACCGAGCGGCAGGGAAGAAGCTCCCACGTTACTGCTAGCATACCTACGCAAGCGCAGAAGCAGGGACGAGATAGGGAACACAGCACAATGGACACAGTATGAAACAATGCAGAACCATTACTGACACTGCGTTGCAGCCTTGGACTTCCCTGGTGGTCTCCCATCCAAATACTGAACAAAGCCGACCCTGGGCTTCCAAGATCTGATGAGATCAGCCTAGCCTGGGCTATCCAGGTCAGGGAGGAATACAATGGGAATATCCCAACTTCTCCCCATCCAGAACGCTTTCAAGGGCTTGAATAGACCACTTCCCTTTCCCTACTTTTAAAAACGTTTGTATTTATTTATTTGTTTGTTTGTTTCATTTCTATCCCGCCCTCCCGCCTAGGCGGCTCAGGGCCGCTTACAACATCGTAATGCCCATATACATTACAACAGAAGAATCTCATTTAAAACCACTGACTAAAATGCAATAAATAACAACATTCCTATACAACAAAACATATGCAATAATTACCAACATTCCTATACAGTAGAACATAGTCCCGTAATGGGGCGACATGGCTCAGCCGGCATGGCATGGATCTCATTGGTACGCCCTGCGGAAAAGCTCCGTCTTCACAGCCCTGCAAAATTGCTGAAGATCTCGCAGGCCCTGGATCTCACTGGGGAGTTCATTCCAGTACATTGGAGTAGCCACAGAAAATGCTCTGGACCTAGTTGTTGTCAGCCTGGCCTCTTTGGGGCCAGGAAGGCTCAGGCAATGTTGTGTCCCTGATCGCAGTGCCCTCTGGGGGACAAACGGGGAAAGGCAGTCAGCTTTCCTCTCTTTCCCACTCATCTCGGCTGCACTCAACGTTCCATGCTCTCAATGCATATTCATGTCATTTCCCCTCTTGGAGAGCCAGGTTGGTGTAGTGATTAAGTGCGTGGATTCTGATCTGGGAGAACCGGGTTTGATTCCCCACTCCTCCACTTGCACCTGCTGATGTGACCTTGGGTCAGTCACATAGCTCTGATACAGCTGTTCTCTGACAAGGAGCAGTTTCTGTCAGAAGTTCTCTCAGCCCCACCTACCATCCCAGGGTGTCTGTTGTGGGGAGAGGAAGGGAAAGGAGATTGTAAGCCTGCTCTGAGATGCCTTTGGGCAGTGGAGGGCAGCGTATAAATCCAAACTCTTCTTCTTCTTCTTCTTTCAATATGTTTATGAAGTATGATTTTTCTGCATACCTACGGAGTCCCTTGTGTATATAGAGACTTGTTTCTTCTCTGTAAGTGGCTCGTTATACTGTTTTTTTAAAAGGCACTCAGCCATCATTTACTGTTAGATATGGCCATGAGTGGGTGTGCCCCATGAAAAATTGCTGAGGAGCCAAAATGTTCTTATCCTTCCAAGATTTCCTTTGCTGTTTGGCAGATGGGAAATTAATTCATCTGTTTAGATTATTTATACCCCACCTCTCAAAAATTTGCTAGGGATGTCTTGGTGTGCCGCTCCTTCCTTTACACTCTAGGAGAAAAAAGACAGGTGCCCCATCTTGTGCAGAGGAAAAAGACAGGTATCCATATTGTGCAGGAAAAAAGACAGGGTATCTATACTGTGCAATAGAAAAGTCAGATATCCATATTGTGCAGGAAAAAAGAGAGGTATGTATATTGTGCAAGGGAAAAGGTCAGATATCTATATTGTGCAGCTAAAAAGACAGGTAACTATATTGTTCAAGGGAAAAAGACAGGTGCCTATATTGTGCAAGAAAAAAAAAAATCTGGTATCCATATTATGCAGGGGGAAAAGGTAAAGGCAAAGGTTTCCCTACCTCCAAAGCCAGTCAAATCTGACTCTAGGGGGCGGTGCTCATCTCCGTTTCCAAGCCAAAGAGCCAACGCTGTCCGAAGACTTCTCCATGGTCATGTGGCCAGCATGACTAAATACCGAGGTGCATGGGAATGCTGTTACCTTCCGACCGAAGTGGTACCTATTTATCTACTTGCAGTTTCTTGCTTTCGAAAAAGACAGGTACCCATATCATGTAGGGAAAAAGACAGGTACCTATATTGTAGGGGGGGAATACAGGTACCTATATTGTGCAGTGTTTTCCTCCTGCAGACTTCCCTCCTTTCCATTTGAGGAAAGTGACCCTCTTTCCCCCAGTATAGTGGCCCCAATTCCTGTTCGGCCTTCCCTGCGGATAAATTATACATATGAGGAGCCCCGTGTGGAATCGCCGGCATAGTTTGGCTGCCCCCATCTTTCCTTTTTGGGGAACAGACCATGAAAGCAGGCCCATGTCGTTAGATTTTTAAAAGCCAGAGGAACAGTCTCGCTTTCAAACTGCAGCTTGTTCTGAGCGACCGTCTCAGGGAAATTACAACGCTCCGGGGCAGTACGACAAGTTTCCATGGAGATGGGAGCTCGGTGCTGGTTGCTCCTCTATCCTCTGCAATTGCTGTTTGTTTGTGCATGTGTGTGACCCACAGGATGATAATTTGGGAAACTGTGCCGGCAGACATGCTGAACTTTCAAACGTTTATCTCCCCCGGCAGAGTGGTGCATCGTGGCTAGGAGATAGGGAGGTTCGGGAGGGATGTGGGGAGGCAGAGGAAGAGCTCCCCCCCAGGTGCCAGGAAAGCCAAACTTCAAAATCAATATGATGTCCCCTGCAGCCATTGAAAACATGGCTGTGCTTTACAGCTACAGACAGCAAGGGACTCACCTTTTGTCTGTTCCAAATCCTTGGTAGTCTTCCAGAAGGAAGATGCAAAAGGCTCGGCCTGTTCATCTTGTCCCTTTCAATTCTAGGAAGACAAAACCTCATGCCGAGCGGAGTCCAGTCATGCTGGGATTTCCCCTCGACTTGTTATTTTGCAAGCGACTCCCCAGCCAGCGGGAAGTGAGATGAGCCGGAGAAAGGAATTAGCCTTGAGTACTTTGCAGTCCCTTCCTCTGTAGAGAGGAGAGCTTTGGGGGCAACCGGAGATGCTGAAGCTCACAGTGTGGAGACGTGACTGTCCAACCCGGGAGTCCTGAAACAAAACTGACAACCCCGTGGGTTAAGTGTTCAGTTTGTGCTCTGCACCGTGCACAGAGGCTATACAGTGGTCCCTGCTGGTTAAAAGCCCAGAGGGAGAGTAGGCAGGCTCTCCTGTGGACTGGAAAAGGAAGGTGTCTTCTAAGGATGGGGAAAGGCAGAAAATGAAGGGAAAAAAAACATCTGGGGCTGGTTGACGGAGGGAGCCATATTTCACACGTGCGTTCAGGAGGAGGGAGGTCCCTGCACAGCTCAGGAGGGCGGCTGTGATCACGTGGCAAAGCAAAAGACGATACGTGAATAATAAAATCATGGAAACGGATGAGACAAGATAAACGTAGGATTTGGATATTTCTTATTTCTTTCTTTGTTGTTGTTATATGCCCCAACTGGGACATAAATTTATATTAAGTATTTTCAATAAGACAAAACAGTACTTGTCACATACAAAACATACAACACAAACACAAAACATACACTGATGGGGGAGTAATTTAACTAATACATAATCGATTTCTATGCCAATAGAATCGTAACTGCTTATAACAACGTGTGTAACAAAAACTGACGGTAACCTTCTAACCAATTTTGTAACTCTTATACGCTTCTTGGATATCTAGTGTCTTATCACTGAACGTTATTATCATCGTTATACCACGCATAAAATCTTGACCACGTGTTTTGAAAAGTGGATTCTGTCAAACCTTTCCAATGTAAAGTCAGTCTACCCATTTCTGCCGCCTCCAAAAGTCTGTTAATAAGTCCTTTCTTCTTTGGAACTTCCAACATTTCCCAACATTTAGCATATAAAATTCTAGCTGTTGTAGTCAAAGAAACAATAAGATATCGACCACCTTTTTTACAATTGCCGGGCAACATATTTAACAACAGTACTTCTGGGGTGAAAGGAACAGAGCAATCGAATATCTTTTGTAACATTTCAAGTACCCATGCCCAGAATTCTTTGACTCTACCACAGTGCCACCATATATGATAAAAGGATCCCAACTTAGTCCAACATTTACGTCTCTCTTCTTTCTAGGGTTGCCAACTCTGGAGAGCTCCTGGAATGACAGCCAATCTCCAGACGACAGAGACCAGTTCCCCGGGCTGTCTGGCATCATACATTGGCATCATACACACCCTCCCCTCACCCTCCTAGGGTTGCCGGGTCTTACCTTTCCTGCAGCAAGGGGCTCCCGGCTCCTCCTCAGGATGTTTCTGCCCTGCCCACAAAGCACGTGTGGCATGACAATGTCACGGCAAGTGATATCATCATGACAGGGTGTCACACGGTGGCACTCTAGCATTCGGGGCAAAAACTCTATGGTAACTATGGAGTTTCCCCGCGAATGCTAGAACGTCGTTGCATGACAGCCCCAGCACGATGACGTCACTACCAGTGACATCATTGTGTTGGTAGCGTCCCAACAGGACGCTGCTGTTCAGCAGCGGATTGGGAGCCCCGAAAACGGGGATCCCCTGCCCCGACCAGGGGGCTGGCAACCCTACACCCTCCCCAGGCGCCATCCCTAAATCTCCAGGAATCTCCCAACTCAGAGTTGGCAACCCTTCTTATTTCCAGTTTAAGAAGTCAGGATAGTGTCAGGGGGAAAGGATGTGTATTTATTCCAATTTCTTTCACCCTTGCCCAATCTGCTGTGTTGGCCTCTGGAGCATGTGCTTTTAATTCAATTACTAAACTTCTTTTCATCTGAAGTTCAGACAATCTGACCTCTGTGAACCATATTAAGCCTAGTTCCATCCTCACTTAACAGGAACATGAAAAGGAGGAGGGGAGCTGTTAAATTCTACTCAAGAGAGCTCACATAAGAGAGATTAGTCCCCTCAGTAGTAATTTGGAGAAAGTGGGAGATTGGGAGTGACCGTGGTTCAGTAATAGAGCATCTGTTTGGCATGCAGAAGTTCCTAAGCCTCTAAAGCTTCTTCCAGGACATTCAGTTGCTGAGTTAAAACTAGCAGTTCTCTTACAAAGGGTTTTCAGAGGGAGATTGGAAAGAGAGACTCCTGAATTGCAACTGATAACGAAGCTCAAGACAACGCATCCTCCTGGACCGAATCGGGACCTAGGTTTTCTTGTCTCATCACCAATGCTGATCTCTCCACGCCTACTACTGTATCACACCTAATTCAATCACACCAGCTATTGTCATTTGCCTGCTAAATGTTATTTGGCATCTGAAATCACTCCACTTTTCAATATATAGGACAGATGGACTCACATTCTGGCTGTATCTGAAGAAGTGAGCTGTGACTCACGAAAACTCCTCCCCTGCCACAAATTTTGTTAGTCTTTAAGGTGCTCCTGGACCTCCTTTCCTCCTGTTAAGTGCCTTGTCAACTCTGACTGGCAGCGGCTCTCCAAGCCTTTCACAACACTTGCCATCTGATCCTTTTTAACTGGAGATGCCAGGGATTGAACCGGGAACCAATGCTCCCTCTAAGCTGCGGAGTCATGTGAGCAAAAATCCTCCTTCGTGAGCTATTGGCATGAGAGTTGTGAGCAAGTGATTTGGCTCCTGCATCAATTAGTCTGCTCTGGAGGCCTCCTTCCTGAGCCGAGACAAAAAATGTGTGAGCCGGAGGCTAAAAAACTGTGAGCTAGCTCACACTAACTCATCTTAGAGGGAACACTGCCGGGGACCTTCTGTAGTCAAAATACGTGCTCCCCTCTCATTCATTTGTATCTCTTCCCTTCCACCTTTTGCGTTACCAAATAAGAGCAATGAAAAGGCTGCACACTTTTGATGTGACACTCAGCTAATGTGCTGCATGCTCCAGTCCCTGACTCAAATGTTGCTGTCAGAAATAAATGCACTCAATCGCCATGCATCTGTCCTGCATTATCATTAGCTCCTTTCCTCTCACACTTCCATACTTCATTGCTTTTGGGATCATGGCTTTCTTGCCAGTTTGGTGTAGTGGTTAAGTGCATGGACTCTAATCTGGGAGAACTGGGTTTGATTCCCCACTCCTCCACTTGCACCTGCTGATGTGACCTTGGGTCAGCCACAAGCTCTGGCACAGCTGTCCTTGAAAAAGAACAGTTTCTGTCAGAGTTCTCTCAGCCCCACCTACCTCACAGGGTGTCTGTTGTGGGGAGGGGAAGGGAAAGGAGTTTGTAAGCCGTTCTGAAACTTTGAGTGAAGGGCGGGGTATAAATCCAATCTCTTCTCTTCTTCTTCTTCTGAAGCCCAGGGGATTTATCTCAACCCCTCCATCTCTTTCCCTTTTCTCTGCAGAACCAAAGTCTCTTTCCGGGATGAGAATCCTGTCACTAGGAAAAAAAACACACAAAAAAACTTTTTGAGGGTTGACAAGTTCCAGCCTTCGGGGAACAGAAACGAGGGAAGCGTGGAGGCATCAGCAAAACACCCGTTATCTTAACCTTGAATATTCCCCTCGTCCGAACTGTGTGTCGCAGGCAGATTCTCAAAGGGGATTGTTTCTGGGAAGCAGAAGCGAATGTGTATTAGCTGAATAATTAGGATAGATTATCCATCTATATACCATCAAAGTCTCTCCCCTACAGCAACCCATAAAGACGCACAGCCATCTGGAACCGGAGTAACCGTCTCAGCATTGTCAATAAGAATTCTGTTTTATTACTATCACTATCAACCTGGCGGTGCAGGGACTTTATTTACAAAGCCACAGCTCAGCATTTTTTTTTCCCGGGCGTTTTCTACGGTCTGCGTTGTAAATCTAAAAGGCTGCAGATATCCCCCCCAAAAAAGGACGTTTAGGCCCACACAAAAGATGATCCTTCAAGTGCTTTCCAGAGTCCAGAAGTTCAACAAGATACCAAATGTAATTGAGCATAAATCGAAGGGATGAAGAAAAGCAGGAAATGTGAGGAAACGGAACTTGTTCAAGGCTCTAAGAATTGTAAAGGGGGGAGATTTGGATCAGGGCAGAGGTCATTTCGTAGAAAAAGAGGTGCAGGAGCTCATTAGCATAACTTATTTGCATATGCCACACCCCTGACATCACCGGAAGTGTGTCAGAAGGAAACACCCACCACTCAGGCTCAACCTCTAGGGATTGTCTTTCCACTCTGGGGACTGTCATTCCAGTCCCAGAATAGCCTATCTGGGCCCAGGAGGAATGCTCCATGTGCTGCTTTGCGCTCCTGCTGGGAGCTGGGGGTGGGGCTTGCCACTGCCTGTGCTTCTAACTGCCAGAGCTCAGCTCCTGCGCGCTCCTGCTCCAAATGACCCCTGGATCAGGGGAACATTTTCCCTAGATCGTTGTAAGCCACTTTGGGAGTCCACCTTAACTGAAAGAAACCACAGGTACAGCTAGAGTTGCTAGGTCTCTCCTGGATACTGGCAGGGAATGAGGAGGTTGGGTTGCCAGTTCCAGGCTGGGGAACTCCTGGAGATTGGGGGAAGGGACCTAGGGAGGACAGGGAGCTCAGTGGGGTTCAATGCCATAGAGTCTGCCCTCCAAAGCCAGTTGAGAGCCAGTTTGGTGTAGTGCTTAAGTGTGCGGACTCTAATCTGGGAGAACCGGGTTTGATTCCCTGCTCCTCCACTCACAGCTGTTGGATGACCTTGGCCAAGCCATAGTTCTGACAAGAGCTGTCCTTGAAAAAGAGCGGTTTCTGTCAGAGCTCTCTCAGCCCCACCTACCTCACAGGGTGTCTGTTGTGGGGAGGGGAAGGGAAAGGAGTTTGTGAGCCGTTCTGAGACTCCAAGTGAAGGGCGGGGTATAAATCCAATCTCCTCCTCCTCTATTCTCTCCGGAGGAACTGATCCCTGTAGTCTGGAGATTAGGGGTAATTCCAGGGAATTTCCAGGTCCCACCTGGAGGCTGGCATCCCTAAGGGTTGCCAGCCCTACTATCAGTCAACAACATCTCTTTATTTTGGATCTGACTTAAAGAACACATGCCAGAGAAGATTAGCCATCACTCAGACGGTTATTAGCCTGGGATCCAACCTAGGTGGGACAGGATGAGTGATGGAAGCATTCAATTTGAGCTTTATTTTAGTAGGGGTGGGGGGTGGGAAAGAGAGCAAACAGCTGCCAGTGAACTCAGTATGTGCAAATATTAGATCTCCGGTCCTTCAAACATCTTAATTTCACTTAACGGTTATTTATTTGGGCAGCGTGTCAACATGATCTAAAAATAATGTGACGATGATTAGCCAGAGAAATGTGCGTCTGTTGAGTTACGGGCCACTATAAACTTCTTGGCACCTGATCTATATTTTCTCAGCAGGATAAACTCACCGAACTCCCGGAATGTCACATGAGAAGAAGAAGGGAACATTTGTGAACGTTTTCTGGCAGCATTAGCATTCGAACTTGCAGCATTTCTGCTCAACTCTCATGCAGGGAGTAAGGAAGACATCTGTCTCCTTGTGTTCCAACCAAGCCCCGATGCTGGATTCAAGCTTCTAGTCCTTAGTGGTTTTTCCATGCCCTGTGGTCCTAACAATTCTTCTTCGTCTTCCTTTTTTTTTTTTTAAAGGCACTGATATTCCATTACCTATTGTTCAGGAACTTCGTAGGGCCAAGGTATTACCCTTCTGGCTACTAGCTGCCAAAGGCACATTCTCTGTTATGTCTGGATATGTGCAATCTTCCACTCAAGCTTAAGTGCTGCGGGTGCAGTAGCCAGCATAAGGAGGCATGTCTGGACTTCTCTGGGCAGGCCACCTAGTCGGAGCTTGAAGCCCCAGAACAACGGCAGGCAAAATCCTGGAGCCTGCCTATGGACTGGCCCCTGAGGGCAGCTGGTCAGCCAATCCAGAGCCCTGAGGCCATTTGAACTCACCAATCACACGGGGGCTGGGAGTGGCTTAGGCAGGGCTCTTTTGGTAGCAGGAACTCCTTTGCATATTAGGCCACACACCCCCTGATGTAGCCAGTCCTGTAAGAGCTTACAGTAGCCCCTGTAAGAAGAGCTCTGTAAGCTCTTGGAGGATTGGCTACATCAGGGGTGCGTGGCCTAATATGCAAAGGAGTCCCTGCTACAAAAAGAGCCCTGGAGCCGCTTAGGTGTATATCGTTGGGGTAGTTGCCCCCGTAAAGCATTCTTGTTGTGATGCGACAAACTGCTGCTTGTCACAATTGCTCTGCCTTCGCCTCTGCCATGTTAAACCCCGTATTTAACACCCTCCCGTATTCCACATAACAAAAGTTCAGAAATACCTTTGAGCAGAGGTCCCTCACGTGATGCCTCTGAATGTCACCTATGACACCTTCCCTAGCTCCTGCCAAATGTTTTCGGAAAGTGGGTAGGGCCCAGCCTATGCTCCGTCTAAGCTGCGGGGAGTCTTGTGAGCAAAAAATTCCACTTTGTGAGCGACTGGCATTCAAGTTGTGAGCGAGCGATTTGGCCACTGCGTAAATTAGCTAGCTCTGGAGCCGTCCTTCCTGAGAGGAGACTGTGAACCGGAGGCTGAAAAATGGTGAGTTGGCTCACACTAACTCAGCTTAGAGGGAACACTGGCCCTGTGGAGGTTTTGCCCAGCGAGGCTTCTGACTGGCCATTGGAGTTTTGATTGGCTGTGCAGATTATTTTAAAAAAACACATTGCTTTGGCAGCAAGCTGCCTCTACAGCACAGGTTTTCATGGTGTGACTGAAAGTAAGCTGTGGCAGCCATTTTGTGGCAGGCTGCCCCTCGGCGGCAGCCATTTTGTAGCAGACATTTTTGTGGCTGTGCCCACCATGCTGTGTCGGAATTCCAAAAGGACCCTCAGGCTCAAAAAGGTTGGGGACCTCTGCCTTAGAAGGTCAGAGAAAGCCTGTACTGTCTGCCTAGTGTTCCGATTCTGAAAATTTCAGAACCCAAGGATCTCTTTCTATTTCAGAATTTTTACAGATCTCTCACCCCCCCCACCTCCTTCCTCACTGGTGGTGTGTGGCACACTACCCATGCGCCGTAGAGGCTTTTCTTTCTCTTGTCGATAGGCTATTCTTATCTATGAGGTGTCTAGGCTGAAATCCATCACGTTGGGAAATAGAGTGAAAGCCAGTTCAATTGATACCAGAAGTAACATGAAGGTGCCATTAGGACTGCGCTTCTTTAGAGCTAACCAACCAATTAGAGTTGAGCGACTGGTTCCTAGAATCCAATCAAGGAGTTTTCTGCTAGTACTCTGAGGTGGCTCAGAAGTTAAGAGACTGAGCTGCAGACCGGAAGGCCTGTAGTTCGGCAGGTCGAGACCCGAGTGCCGCATGATGGAGTGAGCTCCCGTCTCTGGCGCCAGCTCCTAGCAATTCAAAAGCAAGAAACTGCAAGTTGATAAATAAGTACCACTTCAGTGGGAAGGTAACAACATTCCATGCGCCTTGGCGTTTAGTCATGCCGGCCACATGACCACAGAGAAGTCTTCGGACAGGTCCGGCTCTTCGACTTGGAAATGGAGATGAGCGCCGCTCCCTAGAGTAGAAGAAGAAGAAGAGATTGGATTTATACCCCGCCCTTCACTACCCAAGGGAGTCTCAGAGCGGCTTACAATCTCCTTTCCCTTCCCCTCCCCACAACGGACACCCTGTGAGGTAGGTGGGGCTGAGAGAGCTCTGACAGAAACTACTCTTTTTCAGGAACAGCCATGCCAGAGCTTGTGACTGACCCAAGGTCACATCAGCAGGTGCAAGTGGAGGAGTGGGGGAATCAAACCCGGTTCTCCCAGATTAGAGTCTGCGCACTTAACCACTATGCCAAACTGCCTGTCAGTAGGGTTCGACTGGCTTTCAAGCAAGGGAAATCTTTACCTTTATTTTTTTTTTTACTCTGAGGTGATGTGGAAGACAGGTGACCACAGACCGCGGCAGCTTTATGAGCTCCCAACCAAGATAATTCATACCTATTACCATGTAGGAGTGTGAAAACTGAACAATGAAGAAAGCTGACAGGAAGAAAGTTGATTCCTTTGACATGTGGTGCCAGAGGAGAATTTTACGGAAACCGCGGGCCTCCAGAAAGACAAATCAGCAGGTTCTGGATCAAGCCTGAACTCTCCCTAGCAGCTAAAATGACCAAACTGGGGCTATTGTACTTCGGTCATGGCATGGGAGGACAAGACTCACTGGAAAATACAGGGATGCCAGGGAAATTGGAAGGCAGTAGTAAAAGAGGAAGGCCCAACATGAGCTGGATTGACTCAATCCAGGACGCCAGAAAGGCCCTCCATTTGCAAGACCCAAGCGAGGCTGTTAACGGTAGGATGTTTTAGACACCATTAATTCATAGGGTTACTGTCAGTTGAAAGCCAGGGCTATTTCTGGGCAGGAACGCACAGAAACGGAGTTCCGGCTGGCTCCCGAGTTGGCCACGCCCAGCAGGAACTCATTAGCATAACAGGCCACACCCAACAGCAGAAACTCATTAGGACTGGCTACCTTAGGGGTGTGTGGCCTAACATGCAAAGGAGATCCTGCTACCAAAAAAGCCCTGGATTTTGACAACAAACAAGATGAACAGAATAAGAAGCAAAAGGTGGGTGTGGCTGGATGACCCCACTTCTGGTAACATGGGTGTGTGGCCTAATCTGCTAATGAGCTGTGCTGTCAGGGGTGTGGCCTAATATGCTAATAAGTTTCTACTGTTGGGTGTGCCTATTATGCCAATGAGTTCCTGCTGGGCTTTTTCTACAAAAAAAAAGCCCTGTTGAAAGCTATTTGACCCCAACATGGAAAGAAGCCCTGATAACGCTTATTCATAAACCGGATACTGAAAATACAGATATTAAAAATTTCAGGCCCATTTCATTGTTAAACGTAGATTACAAAATCTTTGCTTCGATCTTAGCGAACAGGTTTAAGAAGATTATGGCAGAAGTCATTCATAAAGATCAATCAGGCTTTATCCCGAGAAGACAAATTAAAAATAACATAAGAAATATAATCAATATTTTAGAATATTATGAGCAAAATCCCGGAAAACAGTTGGCCTTAATCTTTCTAGACGCAGAAAAGGCTTTTGATAATGTTAATTGGGAATTCTTAAAACAGAAGATTACCTTATGGAATTGTGGTGAAAAATTCTTTAATTCAATTAAAGCCATATATGAAGATCAATTCGCGAAAATTATCGTTAACGGAGAAGTAACAAACAGTATCCCTATACAAAAAGGCACGAGACAGGGTTGCCCCTTATCACCCTTATTATTTATTTTTGGATTAGAAACATTAAATGACATAGTGAGAAATAATGGCAATATAACGGGGACAAAAGTAAAAAAAGAACAATACAAATTACAGGCCTTTGCAGATGATCTTGTATTTATTTTGGAAGACCCAATAAAAGCAATTCCATACCTATGGGAAAATTTACATGAATATGGTCAAATTGCAGGCCTAAAAATCAACATAAAGAAAACAAAAATAATAACTAAAAACTGTACGAATGTGCAAATAATGAAAATTCAAGATATATTAAATATTCAGGTAGTTGAAAAAATAAAATACTTAGGTATAACAATGACAAATAATAACAAAAACCTTTATAAAAATAATTATATAAAACTTTTAGAGGAAATAAAAAATGATCTTAAGAAATGGCAAGATTTACACATATCATTCATGGGCAGAATTGCCACAATTAAAATGAACATTTTACCCCGTTTTTTATTTTTGGCCCAATCCATTCCCATATTAACGAATAAGTTTTTTTTTGAAGAACTAAATAGAATAGTTAAAATATTTATATGGCACGCTAAAAAGCCGAGAATTAATAGAAGATTACTTACAGACAAGAAAGAAAGGGGAGGCTTAGGATTACCGAATTGGAATTTATATTATCAGGCGGCTGCAATGGGATGGATACGAGAATGGATCCAACTAGAAGATGAAAGAACTTTGAAATTAGAAGGACACAATTTACCTATGGGCTGGCATGCCCATATTTGGTACAACATGGATAAAAGCCAACAAATTTTTGAAAATCATGCAATAAGGGGCCCCTTAATGAAAATTTGGAAAGAAATTAAAAAGAGATACTATCCCAAAATTCCGAAGTGGATATCTCCAGTGGAAGCATTTACACTACCATCGCTATGGTCTAAAGAAAAGAAATTAACTTATGAAAAGTTACTGACAGAAAACATAGAATTATTACCATTGGACTCACAAGAAATACAAAAAATAAATTTAACTCACTGGGAAAAATTACAGTTAAAATCTAGATTTATTAAAGATAAAAAAATAAATTTTATGACTACTTACTCCCAATTAGACAAAATTTGGCTTTCCTCAGCAGATAAGTTAATACAAAAATTGTATAACTTTCTCTTAACAGAAGATTTACTGGATGAAACGGTAAAACCAAATATGATCCTCTGGATGAAAGATATAGGGCAAAACATTACGTTAGAACAGTGGTCTAGATTATGGAACTCTCTTAAGATGCTCAGAGCCACAAACTATAAGGAAAACATCTATAAGATGTTTTTTAGATGGCACTGGACCCCGGAGAAGGTCGCAAAATGTTATAAAAGAGCATCAAATATATGTTGGAGGTGTCAAAAAGAAGTGGGAACATACTTACATACTTGGTGGAACTGCGAAAAAATAAAAAAGTTTTGGAAAATGATCAAAAAATAATAGAAGAATCCACCAATTTGAAATTAGAATTAGAACCAGAGACTTTTCTGCTGAATATGATACCGGAGAGAATCAAAAAAGAAGATCAAAGAATAATCTTTTATATAATTACAGCAGCGAGAATCAGAGTTGCAAAATACTGGAAACAAGAGAACACCCCCAATGAGGAAGAAATTATAGATTCCATACTGGAAATAGCCGAATTAGATAGATTAAATCTTATACTTTCCGGAAGAGATGACCTAATTTATACAAATAGATGGAAAAAAATTTATGATTGGATAGGAAAAAAGGTATAAATAAAATAAACAAACAAATACTCCCAAAACCACTCCTAATTTGCATAGTTAATTGAACAGAAATAGATTTAATCAAGGTATATACGCAAAAATGTACAAAGATTATATGTAACTTTATGTAACTTTTTGTTGTGGACTTGGATTTGATTCTTTGTGTGTATACGTTGGAAAAAGGATAAATAAAGATTAAAAAAAAAAAAAAAGAAAGCTATTTGACGGCACTTCACAAACACGCAGCCTCCGAAAGACGGGGAAACTGGTCCCGCCTCCTTTCCCCGAGGCAGAGAATCCATTCCGCGATCCCTAGGAATTCAGAAGGGTTCTATTTTCACAGTAGCCAGATGGCACAAGAAGGACGCTTCTTCCTGCCCCGCCCGGGAGTACACATCTCAACTCCACTGCAATATACTGGGGGTTCAGAAACGTTCAAGTGATCAGCTCATAGTTTATTAGTGATTCAGCGTGAGAAAGAAGACTGAAATCCCTGCCCCCAAAGCCTGGTATTTATGCCTGGAAACGGTTACACCCCAAACACACCCCACTCCCAACGATAGGCTATTTACACTCCATTGTTTCCCAACTGGTTTTCTCTAGGATCCCTGTCTCCTTACTGGTCCATTCTAGGATCCTAGCAAACCATTGTTATGCGTCCTGAGTTGAGGCCCTTTGCAAGTACAGTTCAGGCTCAATACTACTGCGTTCAGACTGGCAGTTTGCCCCGAGACAGGCACGTTTCAGCAACGTTTCACAACCGGATTAAAGGGGACGTTCACACCGGCACATCTGACTGGCATTCCCCACCTGTAGTCAGCCCGTCCTGTACTGCTTCGCTCCTGTGTTAAAAAGATACCTGGTGAAAGCATTAGCAAATCCCGGAGAGCGCGTTTATCCCATTTCATTCCGCTTCCGGGAAGTTCCGAAAAGTCAGGAACAACCTGCGGTAACGCATAAGGTGCACCTGATTGCCCTGGAGAGGCAGCAGCGATATGATTGGATGTGCTCCGCTCTACTGCCCAATGCGGTGCCAATGCAATGGGATCCCCCCTCAAATCGCCCTGATACACTTGCGTGCATGAGCACTTATGTGCATATGCGCACATGCACACATAGCCGAATTACTAGGAAAAAGCCATTTACAGCCACGCCTCCAGGCCAGCAGTCTGAACGCTCCCGCGCGCCTCCTCCCGGTATGCTCCCACATCAGTCCGCACAGTGTGACTGGAAAAACCCATGGCTTTTTTGCCACGACTCGCTCCCGCTTCAAACCGCCAGTCTGAACTCAGCCTACATAACACCCACCCAGTTTGGAAAATTCTGATTAAGTATGTTTTCATCCCGCCCTTCACTAAGGAGTTCAAGCTGGTGCACGTGGTCATATTCCCCCAGTTTTAGCCTCGTCCAGGAGCACCTTAAAAACTAACAAAAGATTGTGGCAGGGTAGAAGCTTTAGTCTCCTGCCAAACGAGCAGTTTGAAAGCAAGAAATTGCAAGTAGATAAATAGGTACCGCTTTGGTGGGAAGGTAACAGTGTTCCGTGCTGCTCGGCATTTAGTCATGCCGGCCACATGACCACAGAAACGTCTTTGGACAGCTGGCTCTTGTCAGGCTCAGTATGCATTTTATTGTTCGCCTGCCATAGAGGAAGGAGGGAGGAAGAGGGGTGTGAAAACCAAATGCTTTCGTTTTCCTAAAGGCTTTGATGTGTCGCAGAGACCTGTTGTTTTGCCTTATTTCTGTAGAGGGGTACGTACTTAGTGTGTGGGGGTAGTTGACTGTTATTTCTGGTGGTCAAGTGCCGTGGGGTGATTGGGTCCTGATCTTTAGTGACTTTACTCGAACACAGTATATCTGCGATCTCCGCGCTTTCACCTTCAGTCCTAACAAAGCTCATGTTCAGTATGGTATTCTTCAGTGTCTCAATAAACTATACTTTCTTCAAAGTGAGTGGTGTTGAGAACTGATTTAACCAGGATTCTGACCGCTCTTCAGCTTGGAAACGGAGATGAGCACCACCCCCTAGAGTTGGATTCAACTGGCTTTTGAGCAAGGGAAGCTTTTACCACCTCAGGGGCTTTGGTGAGTCACTGCTCACTTCTTCAGATATCAGTGAGCATTGCCACAAATTTTGTTAAGACTTTAAGGGGCTGCTGGACTCTTGCTCTTTTCTACTGCTACAGACAGACTAACATGATGGTCCATCTTGATCAAGGTTGAGAGAGATGGTGCTTAGCCCAAGGTCACCCAGTGCACTACGTGGTAGAGTGAAGATTTGAATTCGGGTCTTTGAGATCTAGTCCCATACTCCAACTACTACACCAAAGTGGCTGGGATCTGGGCCTGTTCTCATACACCAGAGGCTGTACCCAGAATGGTTTTCTTGGGTTTGGGCATCAATTTGAAAATGTGCATTTATTTGCACAGCCGTTTGTTTGGTGCAGTGGTTAGGAGCACGGACTCTAACCTGGGAGAACCGGGTTTGATTCCCCACTCCTCCACGTGCAGCTGCTGGTGTGACCTTGGGTCAGTCACAAGTTCTCTCAGAGCTGTCCTCCAAAGGGCAGTTCTCAAAAGAACTCTCTCAGCCCCACCTACCTCACAGGGTGTCTGCATTGGGCAGGGGAAGGGGAAGGAGATTGTGGACCACTCTGAGACTCCTTTGGGTAGTGAAGGGTGGGGTGTAAATCCAAACTCCTCCTCCTCTTCCTCTTCCTCTCCTTCTCCTTCTTTTTGCTGCTTTCATAATTTTAATCTTCCTGTTTCTGTTCTGCTTTTCGTGGTTTTGTCAATGTGGGGAGTTGCCCTGAGCATTTTTTATGGAGAGGCAACTGATAAATAAGTAAATACGCAGATACATAAATAATGGCTTCTCTGCAGGAGAAAATGTCTGTCTCTTCAATCCTCCTCCCCTGAAGATGGATTTCTTCCCCCTGAATTTGATTTATTACACTCCCGATGTCATGTACATGCTCGGAAAGGTTGCGTAGGGCTGCAATGTGCTGTTGACACTTAGAATTCAATTTTCCCCCACATTTCAGCCTCTCCCCTACTACCCCCTCTTTATCCTCAGCTCCCCTGCCCCTCCCCGCCTTATTTGTCTAATGCAAATTGCAGTGAGCTTTCAATACAGGGATTGTACCGCGTCTAAAATTGGGACCAGATCCAGCCCACTGTGGGAGATAAACAGATGTTAAAAATAGTATTATAGATGCAGAATGATTGCCAAAAAAAATCGTGCAAAACCCCCTTCAAAACAAAAGCAGAATCCAGGTCAGCTATTCATCTTCTGGTTTTGAACATGGTACTCACACAGAATCCAGAATGTGTTTTCCGAAATCACAGAATCATAGAGTTGGAAGGGGCCATACTATACAGTCTCAGTGCAGGATCGGCCGAAAGCATTCCTGACAAGTGTTTGTTCAGCCGCTGCTTAAAGGCGGCCAGGGAGGGGGAGCTGATGCCACTGCTCAACTACTCTTACTGTAAAAATAAAATTAAAATTCTAATAACGCAGCTGGTACCTCCCCCCCCAGCCCCCGTAATTTCAACCCTTTATTGTGAGTCCTGTTCTCCAGTTTGGTGTAGTGGTTAAGTGCACGGATTCTAATCTGGGAGAACCGGGTTTGAATCCCCACGCCTCCACTTGCAGCTGCTGGATGACCTTGGGCAAGCCATCGTTCTGTCAGAGCTTTTCTCTCAAGGACAGTTCTGGAAAGAGCTCTCTCAGCCCCACCGACCTCACAGGGTGTCTGTTGTGGGGAGGGGAAGGGAAAAGAGATTGTAGGCTGCTCTGAGACTCTGAGTGAAGGTATAAATCTGAGCGGGATATAAATCCAATCTCCTCCTCCTCCTCCTCCTCCTCCTCCTCCTCCTCCTCCTCCTCCTCCTCCTCCTCCTTCTTCTTCTTCTTCTTCTTCTTCTTCTTCTTCTTCTTCTTCTTCTTCTTCTTCTTCTTCTTCTTCTTCTTCTTCTTCTTCTTCTCCAATAGGAACAGCTCCCTGCCCTCCTCTAAGTGACAACAACCTTTCAGATACTGAAAGAAAGCAACCATGACCCCCGCCCCTTCTCTAGACTGAAAATTCCCAAGTCCCTCAGCTTTTCCTCGTGGGACTTGGTCTCCAGGCCCTTGACCATCCTCATCACTCTCTTCTGCACCCACATCATATATTTCTAGAATCAGAGAATCACAGAGTTGGAAGGGGCTACACAGAGGCCATCTAGTCCAGCTCCCTGCTCAATGCAGGATCAGCCTAGAGCATCCCTGACAAGGGTTTGTCCAACCGCTGCTTAAAGACGGCCAGGGAGGGGGAGCTCAACACCTCCCGAGGCAACTGATTCCACTGTTGCACAACTCTTACTGTAATGAAGTTTTCTCTCATATCCAGCCGGTACCTTCCCACCCTTAATTTAAACCCATTCTTGCGAGTCCTATCTTCTGCTGCCAACAAGAACAGCTCCCTGCCCTCCTCTAAGGGACAGCCCTTCAGATACCTCAAGAGAGCCATCCTGTCCTCCCTCAACCTCCTCTTCTCCAGACTGAACATTTCCAAGTTTTTCCTCCTAGGGCTTGGTGGTCTCCAGGCCCCCGATCATCCTTGTCGCTCTCCTCTGCACCCGCTCCATTCTGTCCACATCCTTTCCAAAATGAGGCCTCCAGAACTGCACACAAGACATGAGGTGCAGCCCAACCAATGCAGTGTACAGCAGAACTATCACATCTTGCGATTTGGACGTTTCTCTTCAGGTAGGGAAGTTCTGGAAGTGTCACGGACCAATGAGATCACTTTCTTCGGTTGGATGTACTTCTTATGCCAAATTGTCTAATGATGGCTCCTGTCACTTAGAGTGAAACGGGTGGGCAACAGCTTTAAGACCACAAAGCCTATGATGCAGTACAACCGACACCGAAATATGGGTTTATGCATTGTGAATGCAGTTCCAAGGAAACCATTTCTCCTGGGAGGGAATACGTGTGTGCAGGAGAACTTAGGTTTTAGACGAAGTATACAAAATCAATATTACTTTATCTAGGGTTCCCAGGTTCCCCCTAGTCAGTGGCAGGGTATGGGGAATAGGGTTGCCATATCCAGGTTGGGAAACTCCTGGAGATTTGGGGATGGAGCCTGGGGAGGACAGTGACATCTTTGGGGGGGCAATGTCATAGAGTCTTCCCTCCAAAGTATCCATTTTCTCCAATGGAACCGATCTCTGTAGTCTGGAGATGAGCTGTAATTCCAGGGGATCCCCAGGGACCGCCTGGAGGCTGGCATCCCTACATTATACATTGCAGTGGCTTTCCTGTGAAAACTTCACTTTGGGGGAGAAATGGGAAGGCCTCGGCCTCTATGCCCTGTTGTTGGCCATCCTCAGTAACTGGTTGGCCACTGTGTGATGCAGGATGCTGGTCTGATCCAGCAGGGCTCTTCTGATGTTCTTATCTGGGGAAGGCCTTGACCTCCATGCCCTGTTGTTGGCCCTCCAGAGGAACTGGTTGGCCACTGTCTGAGACAGGATGGTGGACTAGATGGATCCCTGGTCGGATCCAGCAGGGCTCTTCTGATGTTCTTCTCAGGGGAAGACCTCGGCCTCCATGCCCTGTTGTTGGCCCTCCAGAGGAACTGGTTGGCCACTGTCAGACAGGATGGTGGACTAGATGGATCCCTGGTCGGATCCAGCAGGGCTCTTCTGATGTTCTTCTCAGGGGAAGGCCTCGACCTCCATGCCCTGTTGCTGGCCCTCCAGAGGAACTGGTTGGCCACTGTCTGAGACAGGATGGTGGAGGGACCACTGGTCTGATCCCGCAAGGCATCATTTGGGTTTGTCTATGATAGACCAGGTGTTCACTTAAACTAGAATACTTTGGTCGAACAATTAGTATTCATTCCACAAAGGGGACCTGGACACTGATGAAATCAAAGGGGGCAGTGGTTTAAAAGAAGTAGACCTTTTGTCCCCTTCTCCAATCTTTCTCACTAAAGGGTTTTGGCTCTCTTTGGGTTAGTGACTCTCCTAGGTATTGGCATTTTATTCTAATGAAGCCGCAATGATGTTTGTAGAATACTCTCTGACAAGCGCCCATGGCTAATGCATTTCTAGTTTGCTTCCTGCGAAAGAATGAGAAGTTGGAATGTAACTTCTCTGAAATGAGTCATGGGTAAAGGACATGGATGCCATCAGTCCTGGAGACAAGCAGTTTGGTGTAGTGGTTAAGTGCATGGACTCTAATCTGGGAGAACCGGGTTTGATTTCCTACTCCTCTGCTTAGAGCTGCTAGGTAACCTTGGGCAAACCCTAGTTCTGTCAGAGCTGTCCTTGAAAAAGAGCAGTTTCTGTCAGAGCTCTCTCAGCCCCACCTACCTCACAGAATGTCTGTTGTGGGGAGGGGAAGGGAAAGGAGATTGAAAGCCACTCTGAGACTCAGACTGAGGGTAAAGGTAAAGGTTCCCTTGCTCGAAAGCCAGTTGAATCTGACTCTTGGGTTGCGGTGCTCATCTCCGTTTCAAAGCCGAAGAGCCAGCGCTGTCCGAAGATGTTTCCGTGGTCATGTGGCCGGCATGACTAAACACCAAGGTGCACAGAACGCTGTTACCTTCCCACCGAAGTGGTACCTATTTATCTACTTGCAATTTCTTGCTTTCAAACTGCTAGGTTGGCAGGAGCTGGAACTAGAGACGGGAGCTCACCCTGTCTTGCGGCACCCGGGTCTTGAACTGCTGAACTACTGACCTTCCACAGCCTGCAGTTCAGTGTCTTAACCACTTGAGCCACCGCAGCTCCCCTCAGACTGAGGGGCTGGGTATAAATCCAATCTCCTCCTCCTCCTCCTCCTCCTCCTCCTCCTCCCTGTTCTATGTTTTTTTTGTGTCCCAAGTTTTCTGTCTCTGTTAACCTCCACTTCTCTTTATTTCTCAGTTCTATGCAGAAATGTGTCCCAGTTAATCGCAGCTTTCAGTCAGTTGGTGCTCCACTTCCCCCTCCTCTGCTTTAACGATGCTCATGTGCAGAGAGGCAAAACACTTTAAAAAGGGAATTATCTCATGGCGAGCGCACAGGTGATCTCATGAAGTCAAGCTTACAGAGTTCACAGGCAAAGCTCCTGTCTGCTGGGTCTCAAACACACACACGCATTGAAACTTAGCCTCGAGATGACTTGCATAGCTAAAACTAAGCATCTTATGCCCCAATTGCTGGCTACCAGTTAAAAAAACCCATTAATCAAGCTACCCCAAACATTGAGATGAGCAGGGCTATTTTGGGGCAGGAATGCACAGGAACGGAGTTCCACCTGGCTTCAGAGTTGGCCACACCCACTACAGCCAAAACCTCTGCATGCACGGCTACAGTGTCTTGGAACAAAATGCTGTGTCCTGTTTGTGTTAGGCTATGTTAATTATTTATTTATTTATTTATTTATTTATTTGTCAGATTTCTGCCCCACCCTCCCAGCCAAAGCTGGCTCAGCAGTGTTATTGGAAATAAAAGTGACATGCCTACATCATCCGTAAGTGACATAGGGATGTCAGTGACATCGGGGGGGTGGTGGGGGATGAACGCTCTGGTTATTGGGCAAAAAACCAGAGTGTTGTCCCCAATGTCACTGACACCCCTACGTCACTTCCGGGTGACATAGCCACGTTGTGTGACAATGCTTCTGGTTCCTGGAACACTAATCAGACTGGTGGTTCATCTAGTAAAGCATCCTGTCTCACAATCAGTTCCTCTGGAGGGCCAACAACAGGATGTAGAGGCCGAGGCTTTCCCCTGATAAGAAAATCAGAAGAGCCCTGCTGGATCAGACCAGTGAGGGTCCATCTAGTCCAGCATCCTGCCTCACACAGTGGCCAGCCAGTTCCTCTGGAGGGCCAACCACAGGGCATAGAGGCTGAGGCCTTCCCCTGAGAAGAACATCAGAAGAGCCCTTCTGGATCAGACCAGTAGTCTAACTAGTCCAGCATTCTGTTTCCCCCAGTTGCCAACCGGTTCCTCTGGAGGGCCATCAACAGGGCACAGAGGCCAAGACCTTCTCTTGATAAAAACATCAGAAGAGCCCTGCTGGATCAGATCAGTGAGGGTCCATCTAGTCTAGCATCCCACCTCACACAGTGGCCCACCAGTTCCTCTGGAGGTCCAACAAACATGGTATACAGGCTGAGGCCTCCCCCTGACATCATCTCCTGGCACTGGGATTCAGAGGCTGACTGAGAAACCACTTTGCTGCCTGCCACAGTAATGTGAATCCCTATGACTGGGCTAGCTGGAACTGGCTGTAATTGTTGCTGTTAGCGCCACGGTTTTAATTGGTGCGCCGTGCCTCTCTCTGCATGACCGATTCCACCAGCCTTGCCCATCGCTCAAATTTATATGTTTAATTAAGTGTCCTCAAACCTCACTTGCGACGAGATTATTAACTCTGCTTCTCTGTGACTTGTTTGTTTGCGAGGGCATGTGTGATAGATTGGGATTCTCCCAAATCCCACGTTTCGGGATCACACTCCCGTTCAAATGGGCAAGTTTAATTACAATGCCACCTTACGCCGAGCTCATGAAATGCTTCCTGATGGCTTGTTGTTGTTATTTTTGTTACGTTCTCCCTCTGACTAGGACTGAGCCAAATGTTTTATGGAGGACACTTTTTGGAGACATTGGGAAGAGGGGAAATGTTTGCCGAAACCTCTCTGAGAGCTTACCTTTTTAAAGTAATGCTGCAATTAGAATGGATGATTTCTTCCATGCAATGATCGGCATAAAAAGGCACCTGCCGATCGTCGCTTGAAAAAGAAAAAAATAAACCCTCTTTCACCCACTGATGTTGACACACGGCCAGGCAGAATTTATTCACATCCCACCCTTCTCTTAGAATCATACAATGTTAAGAGTTGGAAGGGACCTTGCAGGTCATCTAGTCCAACCCCCTGCACTCTGCAGGAGCGTAGCCAAAAGATAGCCCTACATACCAACAACGTACCCGAAAGATGGTCGTCCAGCCTCCGCTTGAAAACGTCCAGCAAAGGAGCATTCACCACCTCCCGAGGCAGTCTGTTCCACTGCTCAACCACTTTGACAGTTAGGAAGTTTCTCCTGATATCTAGCCGGTAACGACTCCCCTGTAATTTCCACCCATTAGATCTAGTCTTGCAATCCGGAGCAAGAGAGAGAGAATAGATCTGCTCTATCGTCTACATGACAGCCCTTCAAATACTTGAAGACTGCAATCATGTCCCCTCTAAGTCTTCTCTTTCCCAGGCTAAACATACCCAACTCTTTCAGCCTTTCCTCGTAAGACTTGGATACCAACCCTCTCACCATCCTGGTTGCCCTCTTCTGGATATGCTCGAGCTTGTCAATATCCTTCCTAAAGTGTGGTGCCCAAAACTGGATACAGTACTCCAGGTGAGGCCTGACCATAGCAGAACAGAGTGGAACTACCACCTCCCGTGATCTGGACACAATGCTTCTGTTAACGCATCCTAAGATTGCATTAGCTTTCTTCGCAGCCACATCACATTACAGGCTCATGTTCAGCAGCTTAAATCATTCTCCCGTCCTTTGTTTATCCTCACAACGACCCTGCGAAGTAGGTTAGACTGAGAGTGGGTGACTGACCCATAGTCACCTGGTAAGCTTCCATAGCAGACTGGGGATTTGAACCTGGGTCTCCCAGATCCTAGTCCAACACTTCAACCACTGTGCCATGCAGGGTCTCTTGGCTATGTACTGATGCTACTGACGGCTGAAGAAGACGACCCAGAACCAGGGCAATGTTGTTGGAACAGGCACTGTCCTCAGTCTAAATTCCCTTATTTCCCGCCCCCCCCGTGATGTCATTGCACAGCTTAATATGATTGGCTGTGTTGAATGACCTCACGTTTGCTTCTCAACCACACAGTTAATGCCGAATGATGACTCTGAAGAATGAGCACAGCTGTCTCTTCTTTTTTATTTACTTCCTTACTTTGTACCCCTTTTTTTCTCCCATGCTGGCTTACCACATCCAGCTTTCTCCATTTTATCCTCACAACAACCCTGTGTGGTAGGCTTGACTGAGAAGAAGAAGAGATTGGATTTGTGCCTCACCCTTTACACAGAGTCGGGGAGTGACTTACAATCTCCTTTCCCTTCCCCTCCCCACAGCAGACACCCTGTCAGGTAGGTGGGGCTGAGAGAGCTCTTTCGAGGATTGTCCTTGAGAGAACAGCTCTGAGAGAGCTTGTGACTGACCCATGGTCAGACCAGCAAGTGGCACATGGAGGAGTGGGGAATCAAATCCAGTTCTCTCAGATCAGAGTCCATCCTCCTAACCGCCACATCAAACTGGCTCTGTGAGTGTGACTCGCCCAAGGTCACCCAGTGAGCTTCCGTGGCAGTGAGGATTCAAACCTGGGTCTTCCAGACCCTAGTCATGACACTAAATACATTCATTTATACCCACATCGTCCAGTATTTTTTTTTAAAAAAAAATAATTCTTCAAAATATGCCCCTACATGATTTCCATGTATACTAGTTCCAGATTGAATTTTGCGCAGTTGTATATATGCAGATTTCTTGGTTAAGAGGATGACCAGCAATACACAGGGCAATCGACTTGCAAATTAAATTGAGCTGAAGGAGCATCAGCACTCTGGATTTGATCTCACCAACACATGCGCGTGCATGCTTGTGCATACACTTGCCTCTTGATTCCCCACATGCTAAAATTTCCATAAGCTTCGCACATTGGAGCAGATTTTCAACGTGAGGCCAGTCGGGCCTTCTGTGTAATTCAGAAAGCAAACAATCTGGCCTGGCAATATAAGTGTCATGTTGTTCCTATATTTGGAAAAAGGAAGAGGCGAGAACATAACGGGGGCTATTCCAGCAAATGACTCCCGCATTCTACTCGCATCGATCAATAACACAGATGTGTCCTGCAGCCCTTCCGCTGGTGGGAAATAAATACGGCTACATGAAACTTGGCAGAGTGCAGAACACGTTGGGGATCTAATCTGGAAGCTTAAGCGGTGGGAATGACAGTGCTTGTGGAGAAACCCCCCTCCGAATGCTGAAGTGTGTGTGTTTCCCCCATCCCTCTGGAAATTGCAGGGAACCAGGTCAATTGCCTGCTAGATTACATCTATACATATGCTAATAACCCTGGTAGAAAAAAAAATAACTCAGGGATTCGGTGCTAGGAAGTCTCGAGGCGATTCCAGGAGATTTCCCAAAACAGAGAAGAAGAAAAGAGAAGAGAAGAGAAGAGAAGAGAAGAGAAGAGAAGAGAAGAGAAGAGAAGAGAAGAGAAGAGAAGAGGATTTGTATCCTGCCCGTCACTACCTGAAGGAGTCTCCGAGCGGCTTGCAATCTCCTTCCCCTTCCCCTCCCCACAACAGACACCCGGTGAGGTAGGCGGGGCTGAGAGAGCTCCTTCAAGGACTGCCCTTGAGAGAACAGCTCTGAGAGAGCTCGTGACTGACCAAAGGTCACACCAGCAGCTGCATGTGGAGGAGTGAGGAATCAAACCCGGTTCTCCCAGATCAGAAGTCTGCGCTGCTAATCACTATGCAAAACTGGCTCTCCTAGAGAGCCTTCTAGGAGGGCTCCCAGAATGCACCTGCAACTTGGGTGGACCGAATCAAGAGGGTGTAGGGGGTGATGTGAAGGGGATGGAGACACAGGCTTGATGAAAGCCCTTGCTCCGAGGAGGAAGGGTCTCTTGGTGCTGATTTTTCAAAAGGAGCAGACTTCTGAGTGATGGTCGGTCGTGGTGGCCATCTTTTGCTGACCATGCGGTTTCCTACGCAATGGGATGTAGGTAGGCGCTTTGTAACTTTTAAAGATCATTAGTGCTTGCTCTGTTTCAACATCAGTGATGGTATGTCTAGAAAAGGGAAAGAGGATGGTGTTCGTGACCAATTTTCTTTTGAAATCCTTTTGCTGATCTAGTGCTGTGTTTAAGGAGGCTAGTAAATATTTCCTTTTCAGTAAATCTTTTTTGACTTTGGAGGCTGGTTCTCAGTCTCTGTACCACCTTGATTCCCCCACTGTCTTGGACACGCTAGTGCAAGAGGGGGCCCCGGGTTGGGAGGAAATCAAGTCTGCGTGCATGTGGCATTTGCCCGGGGGAGCCCCAAAGCTGTATTTGGTCCTCATGGTAACCGGTCACTGGGTAGCAGGAGACACCAAGGCCAGGCCTCAGAATTAGGATGGGGAACTGGGAGTCCTGTTCTTCCCCGTGGGAAATCCCTAAAACGAGCAGGTGGTGGCAGTGGGTACCCTAGTGGAAGGAAGAAATAACCCCCTCCAGGAGTTGGGAACACCAAAGACAGGTGGGCGGAGCAGGCTCTGCAAGGCAAAGCAGGCCTTTTCCGCCACAGTGCTCAACAAAATTGCAACACCGGCAGCTTGAACGGGGATTCACAAATTCAGGAGAATCCTGAAAGTTCGGTCTTCTTATAAGCACACCGGTTTAGAAAACAGATGAGGGCATCACATAAAGGAATTCTGCACCGTCCTTCAGTAGGGTGGTCAACCTCCAGGAGGGGCGTGGTTTACAACCAATCTCCAGACTACAGAGATTGTTTTCCCTGGGGAAAAAAATGGCTGTTTTGGAAAGTGGACTCGATGGCGTTATACCCCCTTGAGGTCCTTCCCCAAACCCCGCCTTCTCTAGGCTCCACCCCCAAATCTCTAGGAATGTTCCAACCCAGAGCCGGCAACCGTACGTAATCAGACAATACTGATTATGTCTGAATATCTTAATTGCAAGTTCTTTTGTGTTTCTCGCAACGCCGGAAAGTTTTCTTTGGCAAAATCCCCACTTTCTCTGGTTTCTTTCATGGCTGTTTGAATGTTTGTCTTAGGATTGGCTGTCTTTACGTTGGCTTTTGCGAGGCACCCCATTTTGCATGGGGTTGGACTAGATGACCCTGGAGGTCCCTTCCAAACTCTATGATTCTATGAAAAAGGCTAGAAAATGGCCTCCCTAGTGGCACTCTCGGGATTTCTCTGTGTTGCTATGGTCTTCACCATAGAAATTAGGGGTGAGGCCTAGAGTGTCACCCAGAAATGATGTCACATCCTCCTCAAACTACACTCTACCCAGGCACTGCCCTGAAAATCTCACGGCATTTGCCAAGGCAGTTGATGGCAACTCTACCTTATCCTGAGACTTTGGAAGGCCGTCCCACCAGCCAAAGTAGATAGTACTGAGCTCAACTGACATGGGATAAGGCACCCACCTGCCTATGGGCTCTGCAAGTTGCATTTTATTACACCCTAGTAGGTGGGCCAAGCCCCTAGTTGGGGCAGGGAAACTCTGGCCCTGAGTTCCTGTTCCCTGCCGCCATTTTTTTAAAACCTCATTGGAGTTGCCTGCACATTTTACCATAGAGTTTCTGACAATTCCTAGAGCTACCACTGTCACTTCCGGGTATTCCCTGGAAGTGATGTCATCACACTGCTGATGCTGTCCCCTGCACTGTGCCCCCGCCCCCTACCCTCCCACCGGCAACCCTGCACCCTAGATATGTGAATGATAGCCAGCGTGGCAGAGCGGTTACAGCGTTGGGTGTCCTGCGTTCAAATCCCGTCTCCATCACTAAGCTTCCCAGGCAAGCTTGGGCCCATGTCCTCCCCCACAGGATAAAATGGAGGAGAGGAGACCCACAGATGCCAGCCTTGGAGAAAAGGTGGAACAAAATATGCAGCAAATGAGAGACAAGACAGGGCACTTTTCATGACGGAAATTATATGTAATAAGGACAATGGTGTCCTGACCTTCGTTGAAAGCGCTTGGCCGAGAGGGTCCCCGGCCCCGCCTTCCAACTCGACGGCTGAGCAGATGGCAAAGTGACACGAATGGAGATGCTCGTGGGACCGGCATCTGATCGCTTCCCGTTGGAAAGGGACTTGGCGGCCGCACGGCTCATTTTCAGTCTGATTGTTTGCAATCCCTGTCTCTCTTCCAGGGATTGCATCGCCCCCAGTGTGCAGCGTGCAGGCATCATTCTCTGAAGCACGAATGGCGGGTATAATTTAATCTTGCAGAGACCTGAACCAGATTGGATTCCATCATACTATGTAAATACATCATATCGGAACGCTACATTCTGGGTTCCACAGTTGCAGGGTGGTCTATCCAGGGGCAGGGGAGGGAAGGCGGCTGTCAAGCTCAGGCAAAGCTCAGGCTGTGGACTAACTGTTGTTTTAACTTTTGTTTCTCTAAGTTGCACTTTCCTTTCCCTTCGCTCGCCATCCTGAATTCCTCTGTGTGTGTGTATGTATGTTGTGTGAGTGTATGGGAGTCGTAGCCACAATTGTTCCTGAAGCTGTGCCCCACGGATCGGTTCTCATAAGACTGACCTTGGTGAATCTTCATGCCTAGCTTAGGTTAGATCATAGAATCATAGAATGTTAGGGTTGGAAGGGACCTTGCAGGTCATGTAGTCCAACCCCTTGCACTCGGCAGGAGCATAGCCAAAAGATAGCCCTACATACCTACAACATACCCAAAAGATGGTCATCCAGCCTCCACTTGAGAACGTCCAGGGAAGGAGCATCTACCACCTCCTGAGGCAGACTGTTCCACTGCTCAACCACTCTTCAAGTTAGGAAATTTCTCCTGATACTTAGCCGGTAACGACTCCCTTGTAATTTCCACTCATACCCAACTCTTTCAGCCTTTCCTCCTAAGACTTGGATTCAAACCCTCTCACCATCCTGGTCGCCCTCTTCTGGACACGCTTGAACTTGTCAACATCCTTCCTAAAATGTGGTGCCCAAAACTGGACACAGGACTCCAGGTGAGGCTGCACCTGGAGTCTTGTGTGAAGTTCTGGAGGCCTCCCTTCCAAAAGGATGTGGACAGAATGGAGCGGGTGCAGAGGAGAGCGATGAGGATATATTGGGGTGCCTGGAGACCAAGAAGCCCTAGGAGGAAAGGCTGAGGGACTTGGGAATGTTTAATCTGGAGAAAAGGAGGTTGAGGGGGGACAAGAAGAAAGAGGAGGAGGAAGAGCTTGGATTTATACCCCGCCCTTCACTACCCAAAGAAGTCTCAGAGTGGCTTACAATCTCCTTTCCCTCCCCCTCCTCACAACAGACACCCTGTGAGGTAGAAGAAGAAGAAGAGATTGGATTTATGTCCCGCCCTTCACTACCCAAAGAAGTCTCAGAGTGGCTTACAATCTCCTTTCCCTTCCCCTCCTCACAACAGACACCCTGTGAGGTAGAAGAAGAAGAAGAGATTGGATTTATACCCCGCCCTTCACTACCCAAAGAAGTCTCAGAGTGGCTTACAATCTCCTTTCCCTCCCACTCCTCACAACAGACACCCTGTGAGGTAGAAGAAGAGATTGGATTTATGTCCCGCCCTTCACTACCCAAAGAAGTCTCAGAGTGGCTTACAAACTCCTTTTCCTTCCCCTCCTCACAACAGACACCCTGTGAGGTAGAAGAAGAGATTGGATTTATGTCCCGCCCTTCACTACCCAAAGAAGTCTCAGAGTGGCTTACAATCTCCTTTCCCTCCCTCTCCTCACAACAGACACCCTGTGAGGTAGAAGAAGAGATTGGATTTATGTCCCGCCCTTCACTACCCAAAGAAGTCTCAGAGTGGCTTACAATCTCCTTTCCCTCCCCCTCCTCACAACAGACACCCTGTGAGGTAGAAGAAGAAGAAGAGATTGGATTTATGTCCCGCCCTTCACTACCCAAAGAAGTCTCAGAGTGGCTTACAATCTCCTTTCCCTCCCCCTCCTCACAACAGACACCCTGTGAGGTAGAAGAAGAGATTGGATTTATGTCCCGCCCTTCACTACCCAAAGAAGTCTCAGAGTGGCTTACAATCTCCTTTCCCTCCCCCTCCTCACAACAGACACCCTGTGAGGTAGAAGAAGAAGAAGAGATTGGATTTATACCCCGCCCTTCACTACCCAAAGAAGTCTCAGAGTGGCTTACAATCTCCTTTCCCTCCCCCTCCTCACAACAGACACCCTGTGAGGTAGAAGAAGAGATTGGATTTATGTCCCGCCCTTCACTACCCAAAGAAGTCTCAGAGTGGCTTACAATCTCCTTTCCCTCCCCCTCCTCACAACAGACACTCTGTGAGGTAGAAGAAGAGATTGGATTTATGTCCCGCCCTTCACTACCCAAAGAAGTCTCAGAGTGGCTTACAATCTCCTTTCCCTTCCCCTCCTCACAACAGACACCCTGTGAGGTAGAAGAAGAAGAAGAGATTGGATTTATACCCCGCCCTTCACTCCCCAAAGAAGTCTCAGAGTGGCTTACAATCTCCTTTCCCTTCCCCTCCTCACAACAGTCACCCTGTGAGGCAGGTGGGGCTGAAAGAGCTCTTTTGAGGACTGCTTATCAGGGAACAGCTCTGAAAGAACTTTTAACTGACCCAAGGTCACAGCAGCAACTGCATGTGGAGGAGCAGGGAATCGAACTCACTTCTGCCAGATCTGCGCTACAACCAACTACACCAAAATGATTGCTCTCGTGAACTATCTGAAGGGCCGTCACTTAGGGGAGCGCGGGAAGTTGTTCCTCTTGGCAGCAAGAGGATAGGTCTCTCAATGATGGGTTTAAGTTAAGGGTGGGAAGGTCCAGGCTAGATATTAGGGAAAACTTTTTGACAGTAAAAGTTGTTCCACAGTGGAATCAGCCGCCTAGGGAGGTGTTGAGCTCCCCCTCCCTGGCTGTCTTTAAGCAGCGGCTGGATAAACCCTTGTCAGGTATGCTCTAGGCTGATCCCGTATTGAGCACAGGGTTGGACTAGACAGCCTTTCTGGCCCCTTCTGTGATTCTACGATTCGTTATGAAACTTCTAGGAGGGTGGGGAGGAAAAAAGAATCTCGAATAGACACGGAGAAAATCCTTGAAGATCTTTATAGACATTTGAGTAAATAAAGAAAAATGGGACAAATTATTATAATTTTTTTTTAAAAAAAGAAAAAAATCCTATCTGGTTTATCGGGTCTATCGATGAGACAAGCTCTAACTGGGTCTTCTAAGATAAAGGGAGGAGGGGGAAAAAACTTTTTTTTTAATAACTTCAGGGAAAGTCTAGATGTGTCGTATCAGGAAAGTGCTATGGTATCAATAACAGTTAATGAGCAATTCCAGCAGCCCCTAGCTGTGAAAATAAATCATCTGTCACTACCAGCAAAGTTCAGGCTGGGAGGAAAGGCGGCCCAAAGGGGGGGGGAACACTACGGTGGGGGGAGCTAACCTGAATCGCTAATAGAAACCTGCAAGGGGAAAGAAAAGCCGAATGCAAAAAAACAACAACCCTCAAACAAAACAAAAACCCACTAATGAAATATTTATCCACTCCCTAGCACTTAGCTTGCGATCGAGGGAAGGGAGGGGATTAAGTGGAAGATGGTGATTTGCAAAATAACCTTTTTACAGAAGTCAGAATGGGGGTTGAGCACCTTGCATAGCGGTCGGCAAGCACAGAGGCCGACGAGATGCCACCTGTCGTGATAAAGAGATCAGATACCCCCACCCGGGGGGGGGTGTCTTTGGAGTTCTGGGGGTCATCTGCAGCTAGGGTTATCAGCTCTGTGTTGGGAAATTCCTGGAGGTTTGGGGGGCAGCGCTTGAAGAGGGCATGGTTTTGGGAGGGAGGGGATCTTAGCGGGGCGTAACGCCGTAAAATCCACCCTCCAAAGCAGCTGATTTCTGTAGCCTGGAGATTGTAATAGTAGAGGTTAGGAGCATGGACTCTAATCTGGGAGAACCGGGTTTGATTCCCCACTCCTCCTCCACGTGCAGTTGCTGGTGTGACCTTGGGTGAGTCACAAGTTCTCTCAGAGCTGTTCTCTCAAGGGTAGTCCTTGAGAGAGCTCTTTCAGCCCCGCCTACCTCGCAGGGTGTCTGTTGTGGGGAGGGGAAGGGAGAGGAGATTGTACGCTGCTCTTAGACTCCTTCAGGTAGTGAAGGGTGGGGTATAAAGCCAATCTCCTCCTCTTCTTCTTGTTAATTCTGGGAACCCTCTAGCCACCACCTGGAGGTTGATCAACCCCATCTCCCAAGGGGTTCCAGCTCAACTTAATTTCCTTCCACCCCCTTTGCAAATGGCCGAAGTTTTTCCTCTCCTTGCTTTATTCATTTAATTAATTTATTTAAGCAATGCGTCATTCTGCCCCTTCAGGCCTACTTGAGGCAGCTCACAAGACAGTTTAAAAAAAAATCAATTCGACTAAAGAAAAACAGAACCGACAACCTCAATATCGATAATAAAACATTTACCAGTAAAAGCAAACCGGAGACTTAACGCTGCATCCAGGGACCCCCGCAGTAAGTCAGTTTTGCATGGATTTAAAAGGCACTTGGTCTTCCAGTTCAGGAAACGTTAGCAAAATCTTATTGTCCGATCGTGTTTTAGGGAAAATGGCTGACATAGTGAACCTCTCCCCTCCCCACTGTCAGAACCCTGGGGCAACCAGTTCCCAACAACAGTCATTCGGAGAACAAAACTTTATTGAGGCGTTGAAAGTATCCAGTCTCTTAACGTCTTTTGTTAAAACTAACCCAAAGTGCGCGAAGCAAGCAATTATACCCAGCCCCCCTAACAGTCTGGTGGCCGGGAGCCAATCACACTAAGGTAAAAGCCCGCCAGAATATAACGGTTCATTATTCCCAAAAGAAGGCTGATGCCAGGAGCCCAAGGCCACATATCTACTTCTAGGGAGATAGGAGAGGGCAAGGCAAGCAAAACCAAAAGTGAACAGTGTAGGCCTCATCCCGTCGCCCATGGCAAGCAAGCCCGATGCAACGGGTAGGGCAGACACCCACAAAACTTTCAGGACCACGGTCAGTAACGGCAAAGCTGAAAAACTGCAGAAAGTGTGGAAAACACCACAAAACTCCCAGGAGCACGGTAGTGACCTGAAGTAAAAAACCAACCAGCAGCGGCCTTGGAAAATACACTGGACTGCACATAGCAACACGCAAACAGAAGCACAGAGCTGGAAGGGGTCGAAGGGTCATCTAGTCCAGCCCCTGTGCAAGCAGGAAATTCACAGCTACGCCCCCAGTCCCAGAAGAAGAGATTAAAGATGTTAGGCTTATTTAGCCTGGAGAAATGACAATTGAGGGGTGATGCGACAGAGGTTTACAAAACTATGTGTGGGATAGAGAAGGCAGAGAAAGAAATACCGTGTGAGACAGGATGCTGGACTAGATGGACCTTCACTGGTCTGATCCAGCAGGGCTCTTCTGAGGTTCTTATGAGAAGAAGAAGATATTGGATTTATACTCCGCCCTTCACTCAGAATGACTCGACAGCAAAAAGAATAACTGATGAAAATCTGCCCAGATGGAAACAGCTTGAACTTCTTTGGGGTGAAGCAAACAAGAGCTCTCTTTCAGTCGTGTAAGAAAAGGCTCCTGTGTGTTTTGTATGCCACAGATTTTATTTACATAATAGAGTCCAGACAAACATATGTGGACAATTCCTGTCCTGCTATTAGGATAGATATAGGCAATGTTCCCTCTAAGCTGTGGAGTCTTGTGAGCAAAAATTCTACTTTGCGAGCGACTGACATTCAAGTTGTGAGCGAGCGATTTGGCTACTGCATATATTAGTTTGCTCTGGAGCCCTCCTTCCTGAGCGAAGTCAAAAATGTGTGAGCCGGAGGCTAAAAAAACTGAGCTAGCTCACACCGACTCAGCTTAAAGGGAACACTGGGTATAGGTATTGTTTGATGGACCACAGAGTGTCACCCCAAGTTTTCAACATAAATTGTGGTTTCCACCCAAAATGTTGCTGAGGGTTTTTTTTTAATGAGGCGGAAGTGTGGCTGTATTTTTACAGCACTGCTTTGCCACTTCAGGTTTCCGTTTGTGGTTACTGGAGGAGAAGATGGACTCCACAGTTGCAGCTCGGCAGAGGGTCAGGCCCAGGCACTATCACTATCAGGCAGCTTGGCTCTCTGCTGAACTATGACTGTGCCTTATCTAATAACATCCTATGGAAAGAATGTTGGGAATCAAGGTCACAGGGAGAAGCGCTCCTGACGGTTCCATCAGTCACAGGAGCTCGATTGGAGGATACACGAGACAGGGCCCCACGGCCATGGAACAACTTCCCCAGTGAAGTGCAATTGGCCCCATCTCTTTTGGGAAGCAGCTGAAGACAGTTATATTGAGGACCACATCTGATTCAGTTATTCGCTATCCTAAATTGTGATTTTAACATTTTTAAATGTATTTTGGCCCCGGTCACACGGAGCATTTGCCCCGCGGAAGGCACGAATGACATGCGGATTGGAGATTTTGTGCTATTGTTGATCGGGTGCCCGGCTTTGGATGACGAAAATAAGAATGAATTTTTCCCTGTACTATTGGTTTGAAGGCTTTTATACACTGTGAGTGCTATGCTAAGGATTTAATCTGATGGCAAGCCATCCCTCTCATGGGGCAAATCCTCCGTGTGACCGGGGCCTATCTCGAGGATACCCTGCGTCACCCTGTACGTCCTGATGTGGATGATGGTGGCTCTTCTGCTGGATTTCAGCCTGGCCTACTTTCAAGCTGTCCCAGAGGACAGCCAGTGCCAGACCTCGATGTCACCAACATGTGTGCCGTTTGTCACCCCCACCCCGTCTTAACAAAAAAAATCAGTGAATCAGGGAAGCCCACATGGCATCACTGCAGGGAACTCAACTCCTGCCGAGTAAATGCTAAAGATTCATGCCGCGGTAGCCGAAGGTCGGCCCCTTGGTGCTGAATGTACTCATTTCCTCCAGGGCCTTATTACACCCTTTCCTAAAAGTGCATTCAGACAGGAGCCTGGAGGGGAATTCGCACATAATACCTGGCCATTTCCTCCCCTTCCTGCCACTGCTCTTAGGCCTGGCTTAAATGCCCTGCCTTGGATAGGCTTGTCGGACCTCAGAAGCTAAGCAGGGTGGGCCTTGGTTAGTAGAAACATAGAATCATAGAGTTGGAAGGGACCTCCAGGGTCATCTAGTCCAACCCCCTGCACAATGCAAGAAATTCACAAATATCTTCCCCTCCACACCCCACAGTGGCCACTGTTCCATGCCCAGAAGATGCCAAAAAACCCTCCAGGATTGCTTCCTGACCCCAAAGTGGCAATCAGCATTTCGGCTAACATTTAGCGGAAAACTCTTCTGAGTTAATTTCAACCTGCTGGTTCTGGTCTGACCTTCTGGGGCAACAGAAAACAATGCCACACCGTCCTTTAGATGACAGGCCTTGAGGATGGTCATCCTACCACCTCTCAGTCATCTCCTCTCCAGGCTAAATGTACCCAGCTCCTTCAACCACCACGACCACCAAGGAAGTCCGGGATCTCTAAGCAGAGGCAAGTAATGGCAAACCACCTCTGCGTGTCTCTTGCACTGACCTGGCTCAGTCTCATTAGATCTTGTAAGCTAAACAGGGTTGGCTCTGGTTGGTACTTGGATGGGAGACCACCAAGAAAGTCCAAGGTCACTACAGAGAGCCGGACAATGGCAAACCTCCCCCGTTCCTCTGTTGTCTTGAAAACTTATGTCTGGACATGAGGAGGCACACCTGGACTTGTCTGGCAGGCCACCTAGATGGAGAGTGGGGAGGCATGTCTGGGCTTGTTGGGGAAGGCCACCTAGTTGGAGCTTGAAGCCCAAGAAGAAGAAGAAGAAGAAGAAGAAGAAGAAGAAGAAGAAGAAGAAGAAGAAGAAGAAGAAGAAGAAGAAGAAGAAGAAGAAGAAGAAGAGAAGAGCGGCTTACAAACTCAGAGTCTCAGGGTGGCTTACAAACTCCTTTCCCTTCCCCTCCCCACAACAGACACCCTGTGAAGTAGGCAGGGCTGAGAGAACTTCTGGCAGAAACTGTCCTTGAGAGAACAGCTGTGCCAGAGCTTGTGACTGACCCAAGGTCACATCAGCAGCTGCGAGTGGAGGAGTGGGGAATCAAACCCAATTCTTCCAGATAAGAGTCCGCGCACTTAACCACTACACCAGAAGCTGTAGCCTCTTCTCACCTGTTGCTAGGATAGCCGGCCTCCCACTCTCTGAGCGAGGCATCTTCTCAGATGTTCTTGCCTCTGCCCATGAACCCGTGAGCCAATCAGGACACACTTAGCTAACTGGTACTGGTAGATCGAAACAACTTAGGGAGACTCCTGAGGGAGGTTCTGTCATCAGCCCAAAACCACAGGTGAATGTAGTTGAAACAAGCACATCGCTTTTAGCAAGCCGGACCAGGGGCCTGCCAAAATTTACAGCCTGAGGGAAGCGATAAACCCAAAGAACATAAAGGCTTAATGGTGGCTATTTCTTACAGTTAGCGTGGGCCATCGAGGTCTGGGTAATGGTGGATAGCAGCGTCCGGTCTCAATCAACTTATGGCGACCCTGTAGGGTTTTCAAGGCAAGAGAGTAACAGAGGTGGTTGGCCATTGCCTGCCCTCTGAGTAGCGACCCGGGACTTCCTTGGTGGTCTCCCATCCAAGAACGAACCAGGGCCGACCCTGCTTAGCTTCTGAGATCTGATGAGAACAGGCTAGCCTGCGTTGTGCAGGGGGCTGGACTAGATGACCTTCCATGATTCTATGATCCAGGTCAGGGCTCAGCCAGAACTGCTGCGGCCGAAAGGACAGTGAGCTACTGTATTGTGTGCCTGGAGACCATCGCTCGTGCACAGGCACTCAGTGTTTTTTTTTAATCAAGCACCGTGTTTTGATTTCATGAACGCAGCACACGAAGGAGGAGGACAGGATGGAGGGCAGGGAATTCGACCCTCGTCTCAAATGGTAATCAAGCACTCGGGCACCGAAGCCTTGTAAAAATATAAATAGCGACGCTAAATGTTCAAATGTGAATGCGAGGTGATAAACAACTTTTCAAAATAATTTGTTGTTTTTTGTCCTGGGCATGTGCGCCAACAGTGCTTTCGTTGTGTTCGGGGACGCTGCTGTTTATGCACGGTCACTTGTTGCTTTGTTGTTCCGCCCGAAGTAAATGAAGGTAAGTGTTGGTTCGGGGCGTTCATAAATGCAGGTCGAGAATCAATTCATGGCACAGAATAGGACTTTAGCAATGGGTGGAAATAGACACAGGGAGCTTAAGGAGGGAATTAGCAGTGACTCACGGAAGTTCATCTCCTGCCACAAATGTTGTCCGTCTTGAAGGTGCTACTGGATTCTTGACTTTTTTCCTAGTTTGGTGTGTGTGTGTGTCTCACCAGTTTGGTGTAGGGGTTAGGAGTGCGGGCTCCAACCTGGGAGAACTGGGTTTGGTTCCCCACTCCTCCACATGCAGCTGCCGGTGTGACTTTGAGTCAGACACAAGAGCCAGTTTGGTGTGAGAGCCAGTTTGGTGTAGTGGTTAAGTGTGCGGTCTCTAATCTGGGAGAACCGGGTTTGATCCTCCCCACTCCTCCACTTGCAGCTGCTGGATGACCTTGGGCAAGCCATCATTCTGACAAGAGCTGTCCTTGAAAGGGCAGTTCTGAAAAGAGCTCTCTCAGCCCCCACCTACCTCATAAGGTGTCTGTTGTGGGGAGGGGAAGGGAAAGGAGTTTGTAAGCTGCTCTGAGACTCGTAGTGAAGGGCGGGGTATAAATCCAATCTCCTCCCCCTCCTCCCCTCCTCCTCTTCTTCTTCTTCTTCCAGAGCTGTTCTCTCATGAGCAGTTCTTGAAAGAGCTCTCTAACCCTCACCTACCTCCCAGGGTGTCTGTTGTGGCGAGGGGAAGGGAAAGGAGATTGTAAGCCACTCTGAGACTCCTTCGGGTAGTGAAGGGCAGGGTATAAATCCAATCTCCTCCTCCTCCTCCTTCCAGAGCTGTTCTCTCATGAGCAGTTCTTGAAAGAGCTCTCTCAGACCCACCTACCTCACAGGGTGTCTGTTATGGGGAGGGAAAGGGAAAGGAGATTGTAAGCCGCTCTGAGACTCCTTCAGGTAGTGAAGGGTCATGTATAAATCTAATCTCCTCCTGCTGCTGACAGACTAAAATGGCTATCCATCTTAATGGTTTGGGATTAGAGGTCCAGAGCAATGGTCCAGTTTCTGGAGAAAGATGGCTGTATGGAATGCTGATTGACTGGCTCTTGTGACAATCAGGGAGCCACATCCCAAGCAAGGTGGGCCAAGTGCTGACTGGCTGGATTACATGACAATCACAAAGCTGCTGTCAAACTCAGGTCTCGCTTGCCATGGAGTTCTTAACTTTCTTTGGTTCCGTATGCCTATTGTCCTGTGTCATTCTGGTTGGGAGGGGGGAGTCTGTGAGTGTGTGAGGGTGTGGGTGTGGAGACTGCTTTGCTAAGAGTCGCACTAGCTTGTAACTGCATTAAGCAGGGCCTCCCTTTTCTGGGAAGAATGCATCCTTGACCTTGGACACCAGATACTGCTAGATACTATGATTGCAGGTGCTGGGGAGGACTAACAGTGCATAGTAGATTTTGGTGGGCTGGATGTGATGGTGTGATTGGATGGGTCACAAAGGGGGAGGCGCTTTTTGAACTATGTATAATATCAGAACTGACGCCTAGAGGATCAGTTCTGACACAGATCATCTTGGCTTGAAACATCTTCATCTCTCAATGAACAAATCACTGCCAAGAGAGTGTTGTTGGGAGTATGTTTGTCCAAGAGTCTGACAGCTGCTATCTATACTCACAGACCAATATTTCCAATTAAAATAGAGCAGATTTTTAAAAAAGCCTTCTGCCAGTAGTGGGTAGGGTCTTGCATTGTTCTCCCCTCCTCCTCCATTTTATCTTCACGACAACTCTCCTGTGAAGGGGGTTTGGCTGAGAGAGAGTGATAAGCCCAAGGTCAACCCAGCAAGTCTCCATGGCAGAGAGGGGGATTTGAACCCAAGTCTCCTGAATCCTAGTGCAGCATGCTAACCACAACACCTCAGTAACAGGTACCTATAAGGTATTTGACCTTGGCTCTCTCCTGTTCCAGCTCGACACTTTAACCATACTATGCCGATGCAGCTCTTTTATCTCTTCTACATTAGGTGCCGGAACTCTCAAGAGGGAAATGAAATTTTCAATCCGTCTACTGAAAACTCGTGAACTTTTAAACATTTTTAAAAGAATTTTGTTGAAGAGGTTCCAGAACTCCGTTCCGGCACATTCCGCCAGAAAAAAAAAGCCCTCGGAGCAGTCAATAACTGGATCGAATGGCATTTTATCCCCATAGTCCTTTGAAAGATCTTTTCCATTTGTTCTGGTCAGGTTGGCCCATAAGTTCACTCTTCTTAGAAATGTTTGGGGAGAGCGGAAGTCAGACTACCCACTGGATTGCTGATCAGAGTTCACTAGGTAGCTCTCCACCACTGCCAGTCATAAGTAGACCTCCTGGGACCACCTCGTGGTGGTGAAAGATATTCCTGGATTCCTCCGCTTCCCAAATAAGTGGTGCTAGCTCAGCTACAGCAGATGACCTGCAGTAGGTGACCCCTGACCTCTGCCTCTCTGCCTGGGGAATTAATCATAATCTGTTTCCATGTAGAAATCTAATGGCCTTCATTTGCTTGCTGGAGACACACATATACACACACACAATCCTCTCTGGTGTCCAGTCAGAGAAGACCATTAAGGGCCTTTTGATTTATGAGGCCAAACTGGGGTTGTGAAATATTGTTTCAACGTGGCTGTCCTCTCCTCTCACCCTTCTTGATCTCTTTAGCAAGAGAAAATGCTCGTGATGGGGGAAGGAATAATGACAGAGCGGATCGAATCGATGGTTGCTTTCCACTCCCCAGATGGAAAAGAAACTAACAACAGCAAAGCAACGGAGACAGGATCATCTTCGGACTAGAAAAAAGTCTTGTCAAAAACAATAAGCGGGATAGGGAGAAAGAACGTGGTATCTAATGCCTAATTTGGCTCCTTCTGGAAATCCTAGGAAGGGCAGCTTTCTTTCTTTTTAGTGTGCTAGTTTCTAATCCTCATGGATGTAAGAAGACAGAGGAACCCGATTCATTGTTACACACATATGCTCTGATTCAGCTTCCAATTCTATTTTAAGAGCTGAAGTGACATCATCGTATTGCTGATGATGTGGTGATGCGCTGGTATTTGGGCAAAATTCTATGGTAAAAATGGCTTCTTCCCGGGGTTTGTTTTTTTTTGGCCCAAATTCCAGAGCATCCCCACCACAACAGTGGCATGATGGCATCACTTCTGGTGCATGTAGGAAGTGACTGTCAGACCTCTGGTCAAGTTAACCTCAACAATAGTCTCTGTGGCAGTGATACATTTATTGAGTTATAAGCAAGATCCAGGTTGTAATGGTACCGTGTCAGAACTGAGGATTTTGGCGGTTACAATCATAGATATAGGTAATTCAAATGAAACCCCTCCTAAAGGCCACTCATACATCACATTCATCCCACCTAGCCATAGTGTTCCTACCCCTCTTCACGTGGAACATTATCCCATTATCTACACAAGCAAGCTGTCACCAAAAGCTTCAAGGATGTTCCTCTGGGTCAGGAGGGCTTCTTTGGAAGAGTTAGGGCCTCTAATATAGTGCAGTCACACATTGCACACTTGCTCCCCCCACCTAAGGCATTCCCTTCCCCCTGCAGTCATGGCAAACTGAGCAGAGCAATGTTTGATACTGATGTTGCTAGATTGCTGAGTGTGGTGTAGTGGTTAAGAGGGGAGGACTTGAATCTGGAGAACCGGGCTTGATTCCCCACTCCTTCTCCACATGCAGCCAGCTGGGTGACCCTGGGTCAGTCACAAGTTCTCTCAGAGTTCTATCAGTCGTACCTAGCTCACAGGGTGTCTGTTGTGGGGAGAGGAAGGGAAGGGGATTGTAAACTGCTCTGAGAACCTGAGTAAAGGGCGGGGTATAAATCCAATCTCCTCCTCCTCCTCTTCCTCCTCCTCTTCTTCTTCTTTCCTCAAAGGAGGAAGGAATAGATAAGCCAGTGCCCATGGTCGGCATTGCTGGATTGCCCCTACAGCATTGGCTTGTGGCACTGCAGAGGCTACTAAGCTCAGATGTCTCCAGGGCCATTTAAACTCCCCCATCCATCCCTATCTCCATTCATGCCTTCTATCTTTCTGTTCTTCTGTACACTGTATGCAAGGAAGCATTAAGGATTTGCTAATGTCAACAGAAAGGGCCAGCCCCCTCCTGTGAAGACTCTCAGTGTACTGTGCTTTGACAGTTACCACAAGAAACTTGCAGAAATGTGGATGGTATATTAGCAGGTGCTTTCATAGGGGTGGTGTGCCTGTGAAGACCCCCGAATCCCATCATTTATTTATTTTAGGAATCGAGACGCCAGTCCAGTAGCATCTTACAGACCAACAAGATTTTTTTTAGGTATAAGCAGGGCTCATTTCCTGCAGGAGCGCACAGGAGCGAAGCTCCGGCAGTAAGGAGCCCAGGGGGGCAGGCACATGCAGCAAGCCCCAGCCCCTGCTCCCAGCAGCCCCTCTCACCTTTCCCAGCCTGCTGGCCGACGCAGTGGAGCTCTGCCATGAGCTGGCCCTCGAGCTGCTCTGCCACTGTGTGGGCTGTGGCACCCAGCCCGCCCAGACTCTGCCCATCTTCATGCTGGCCTTGGCACGGCACCTCTGCAAGGCAGGCCCTGGTGACTCTTGTGAGGCCTGCAAGGAGCTCCGCCCTGGCCTCCTATGCCTACTCAGCCTCCTTCTGCACCTCTGCCCCGCCACTGGCCCTGGCCCCTTACCTGCTCAAAGCCATGAGTGTCCTCCGCACCACCCTCCTTGACCCACGAGCAGCTACACACTTTCCTACGCTTGCTTGCCATCCAAAAGAGTCCAGTGGCACCTTTAAGACCAAGGTTTATTCAGGTACAAGCTCTCCCTCCTCTGTGGGGGCAGATCTGCGTGTGTCCCCCCCCCCATAGCTAGCAAGGGTGTGGCCTTCTGACACACTTCCGGTGATGTCAGGGGGTGTGGCCTATGCAAATAAGTTATGCTAATGAGTTGTGCTAATGAGCTCCTGCACCTCTTTTTCTATGAAATGACCCCTGGGTATAAGCTTGCAAGAGTCAAAAGCTCCTTATATCTGACGAAGGGAGCGTTGACTCTCAAAGGCTTCTGCCCTGAAACTGCTGGACTCAAATCAAGCTGTTCTGTTGCAGACCAACATGGCAGCTCCCTGAAACTTATTTCAGGCAAGTGCTTTCTCATCCCGCTTCTCCGTAAAATATGTCCCAGAGCAGCCTATAACCATAAAACACGGGGTTTGTTGTTGTTGTTTTAAAAAAAGAAAGAAATGATGAGACAAAATGGAAACAATAGCAAATCAATAACCACGACAGAACAGCGGGATGAAAAGAGCAGAGTAGACAATGCCCTCCAAGCAACTTCAGCCGACGGTTCAAAGGATTCGGAACAGGAGCATAAAAACGCGATTTCCACGGGCAGTTCAAAGGCACAAATCAAATAATCGTGGCAGAAATGCCCCAGAACTGGGGTGGGGGGGAGCACAGTTTACTAAATAAATAAATAAATAACTTCGTTGTTTTGATGAATGAGTTGCCTCCGAGCCAATGCTGTTGTGACTAGTATCACACAAGAATCTTTTTCCTGGGAAAGAGAACTATCATCCCCCCACCCCCCCGTCCACAGCATCAGTGTTCCCTCTAAGCTGAGTTACTGTGAGCCAGCTCACAGCTTTTTTAGCCTCCGGCTCACGTGTTTTTGTCTTAGCTCAGGAAGGATGGGCTCCAGAGCAAACTAATTTATGCAGAGTAGACAAATCGCTCGCTCGCAACTTTCATGCCAGTAGCTCACAAAGTAGAATTTTTGCTCACGAGACTCCACAGCTTGGAGTCCAGGGTCACCGGCCCAATAGTTGCCTGCGTGGAACTTCCAAATGGTTTGGATCCTCGGGTTCTGCCTGAATGCCCAGGTCTTAGTGTCAAGCTAGGGAGAAAGGGATATTTGAACAACTGTTGTGAGTGAGTAGACCCGAAGGCTAGAACAAATTCTTGTGTGCTCCTATTTCGGTGTAGAAACTGAGTGCAGAACTCCTTTGAAATCACACACACACATACACACATGCACATGCAAAGTTGCCATATTCCAAGTCAGACCAAGTTCAGTATTGCCTGCTCTGATTGGCAGCAACTTTTCAGGCTCTGAGGTAGAGAGACTTAATGACCGATCCTTTCAAGTGGAGACGTCAGGAACTGAACCTGCGACCTTCTGCATGCAAAGCAGATGTTCTACCTCTCAGTCACAGCACCGCCCGAATCCTAGTAATGGTGTTTCCTGTTAGCAGGTCCGTAGCCAGGATTTTTTGGCTTGTGGGGCAATTTTTTTTTTCTCCTGGTGGGGCTGAAGTTCTCAGTGCAGAAATAAATTTTTGCCAATAGAAAGCTGTTAGCAGGAGAGATCTCTAAACTGCAGGCTGTCAACCACTTGAGATGACAGTTCTCAGCTGCTGCAAGTTAATCCCTTCTGCCGGCCTAATAATTCTGAGAACAAGCCAGCAGGCGGGGGTGATGACTTCTGTTGTCAAGAAAGCTAACTCTTAGGCAGGAAAAAACTCTCTTAAAGGAGGTGAGTTTCTTGACACTGAGTTGGAAGGGATCCTAGAGGTCACTTACTCCAGCCCCTTTGTTCAGTGCAGGAATTAGTCAACTATAGCACCCCACTCTGCTTCAAGGAGTACATGCCTTTTAAAAAATGTTTTTAAATGATTGGGGAAAAAGCATTTACAGGAGAAATTCTTGTGAAGCTGTGCCTTTGAGAAAGTGGCAGAGACCCCCAACGCCTGACCATAGCTATGGGGATTCCTGCTAGGGTACGTACAGAGGCAACCTATGGTCACAGATGTGACCAGCTTATTTTGCTCTTTTTCCAGCTCTCTATACGGAGATTATTTCTGGGAAAGGGAAGGAGGCCATTGAACGACTTGTTCAGAGGGTGATTTACTTCTCTGCGATTTGCTTTTTTTCAAGTTGGATGCCAGTATCAATATTGTTGATTTCGGCCTCACCACAGTCACGCGCTGGCCTGCGTCCCCTGACCCATTGACCTACATGGCCTCGTGTTTGCGTTCAGCTGTACACTAGGCAAGCAGTTTGGAAGTCAACAGAGACGAAAACATGCTGTTCTGAGGGACCTCACACTGGCTTGTGAGCAGTTATGCAGACGGGTGAGGTTTGAAACTGTCCAATGATGTTACGGGGCAATTTCAGGCGCTCCCCTGGGGCCCATGAAAGAAAAATGGAGACAGTTTGAGTCTGAGGGCACAGCCTAGAACTGCAGGCCCATTGTCATGAAACAGTCTGTGGAGGAGAAAAAACTTTTTACTTTGGGTTTGGCCTTAAAACATTTCGTTTTTAATGTTTTTATCTCTCCTGCCAGAAGTCAGGCAGAAAAGGGGAGTCAATAGCCTCCAGGTAAAGGTTTCCCTTGCTCGAAAGCCAGTCGAATCCGACTCTAGGGTCGCGGCGTTCATTCTGTTTCCAAGCCGAAGAGCCAGCGCTGTCCGAAGACTTCTCTGTGGTCATGTGGCCGGCATGACTAGATGCCGAGGTGCACAGAACACTGTCACCTTCCCACTGTAGTGGTACCTATTTATCTACTTGCAATTTCTTGCTTTGGAACTGCGAGGTTGGCAGGAGCTGGGACCAGAGACAGAAGCTCACTCTGCCATGCAGCAGTCAGGTCTCGAACTGCTGAACTACCGACCTTCCACAGCCTGCAGTTCAGTGCCTTAACCACTGAGCCACCCCATCTCCGCAATAGCTCCCAAATGCATTAAGGGAAAGTGTCAACAAGCCACAGCCAGCTTATGAGGAACCCTCATGAGCTTTCCAAAGCAAGAGACGATCAAGGGTGGTTTACTATCACCTACCTCTGCATAGCAGCCCTGGACTTCCTCTGGGGTCCCCCATCCAAGTACTGTCCAGGGCCAACTCCTAAGCTTCTGAGATCTGACAAGGTAAGTCATCACCCATCAAAACTTTGGAAATGACGCCCTGGCCTGGATAGCCTAGGCAAGCCCGATCTCGTCCCATCTCAGAAGCCAAGCAGGGTCGACTCTAGCAAGTATTTGGATGGGTGCCTTGGAAGTGGATTGAAAGTGTGTTATTTAGTATCTGTGAAAGTGTCCTCTAGACAGCTTTTAGAAGAATACACAATCGAGAGTTTCATAAGGACATAACGTAAGAACATAAGAGAAGCCAATGTTGAATCAGGCCAGTGGCCCATCCAGTCCAAAATATACCAGGTGCCATCAGGAGGTCCAGCAGTGGGGCCAGGACACTAGAAGCCCTCCCACTGCTGCCCCCTCCAGCACCAAGAATAGAGTGCATCACCTGCCCCAGACTGAGAGTTCCCATCTATACCCTGTGGCTAATAGCCACTGATGGACTTCTGCTCCATATGTTTCTCTAATTCCCTCTTGAAACTGTCCATGCTTGTAGCTGCCACCACCTCCTGTGGCAGTGAATTCCATGTGTTAATCACTCTTTGGGTGAAGAAGGACTTCCTTTTATCTGTTCATGCAACTGTCCAGCATGAAACATCAGAAATACTAAAAGAAGAAGAAGAAGAAGAAGAAGAAGAAGAAGAAGAAGAAGAAGAAGAAGAAGAAGAAGAAGAAGTAATAATAATAATAATAATAATAATAATAATAATAATAATAATAATAATAATAATAATAATAATAATAATAATAATAGTTGTTGTTGTTGTTGTTGTTGTTGTTGTTGTTGTTGTTGTTGTTGTTATTCCTGGAGATTTCCCAAAAGAGAGAAGAAGAAAGAAGAGATTGAATTTATACCTCGCCCTTCACGCAGAGTCACAGAGTGGCTTACAAACTCCTTTCCCTTCCCCTCTCCACAACAGACACCCTGTGAGGTAAGTGGGACTGAGAGAGCTCTGACAGAAACTGGTCTTTTTTCAAGGACAGCTCTGACAGAACTATGGCTTGCCCAAGGTCATCCAGCAGCTGCAAGTGGAGGAGTGGGGAATCAAACCTGGTTCTCCCAGATTAGAGTTCATGCACTTAACTACTACACCAAACTGGCTCCCTAAACCACTACAATATAAACCACTTTGTATCTTACTGTTTTTCGGAGACAAAAGTCTTGATTTGAACAGTCAGAAATCCAACCCTGTTAAAGGCAATCACTGCAACTAGATATCTATCGACTGCTAAGGTAGTTTTCTGATCCTGATCTACAAGGAAGAAGTGGACAATTTGGGGGGCTGATAAAATTCAAATAGCCTATTAACAGGAAGGACAAATACCATTCTCTCAAACCAGACCAGATTTCCCACTCCAATAAAACATGTTCGAAGGAGTCAAGCTGACGAGATCCACATTAATGAACTGTCCGTATATGCTGTGCTTGCGAATCGGCCTTCCACTATGGCCAAGGGAAAAAATTTAACCGAGAAAGCGTAAATGCTCTTCTATAATGAGGGGTTATTTAAGCCTTTTAAGTAGCTCAGAATCATGCAAGAGAAAGGTGAGCATACATGCAAGGGGTTATTTAGGCCTTTTAAGTAGCTCAGAATCACGCAAGAGAAGTGAACTCCAAAGAATGCTGGTGAGCATACGTGCTGTGCAGTGTTCCCTCTAAGCTGAGTCAGTGTGATTTAACTCACAGTTTCTTAGCCTACGGCTCACACCTTTTTGTCTCCGCTCAGGAAGGATGGGGCTCCAGAGCAAACTGATTCATGCAGTAGCCAAATCGAAGAAGAAGAGGAAGAGGAAGAGGAAGAGGAAGAGGAAGAGGAAGAGGAAGAGGAGGAGGAGGAGGAGGGGAGGTTGGATTTATACCCTGCTCTTCACTTGGAGTCTTACGATCTCCTTCCCCTTCCCCTCCCCACAACAGACACCCTGCGAGGTAGGTGGGGCTGAGAGAGCTCTGAGAGAACTGCTCCCGAGAGAACAGCTCTGAGAGAACTGGTGACTGACCCAAGTTCACCCAGCTGGCTTCATGTGGAGGAGGAGTGGGGAATCAAACCCAGTTCTCCAGATTAGAGTCTGCCACCATTAACCACTACACCAAACTGGCTGAGGAGGAAATCTTGGCCTAGTGGTTCATTCCTGTCCCATTGTGAGTTGGGTTACCAGACCTGCCGGTGGAGGGGGGGGTCCTCTCCTGCCAGGCCCTAGACTTAGCCACCGATCAGCTGGCTGATGGGGGGGGAACCTTACCAGGAGAAAGGAGAAGGCCTAGGCCTCGTGGCCACGTCGTACTGGAAGTGATGTCATCCCACCAGCGACGTGTGGGGGATGCTCTGGTATTTGGGCGAAAATGGCATGGTAGAAGCCAGTTTTACCATAGAGTTTTTTTGCCCAAATACTAGAGCATTACCCAGATGTCATTGGCATGATGACGTCACTTCCTGTGCAAGAGTGGCAACGAGGCCTGGGCCTTTCCTTTTCTCCCCGTACGTCCCCTCCACCCCCCAGCCTTAATCTCCCAGCCACAACACTGAATCCCCCGGGCTGCACTTTGTGCCCTCGATCAAACAAAGCTCCTCTCCTAACTGGGAAAGCAAAACAAATTAATCTCCCCCGGCAGCCAAAGATGGCGTTTGCCTTCCCCCCTCCAAGGAGGGCAGGCATTCTCCTCTCGAGAGGGCAGATACATTCCATCCAATCTCCCCCAGACTTGTTTGATTGTGTCGGTTTTTCTCTTTTCAGGGCTATTGTCTGTTGCAAAAAAAAAAGCTTAAGGAAGGATCTAAAAACCAGCTGAATAGAAAGATTTCCACTCCTTGCTTTTTTCTGAACCAGGCTTTTAGAAAGGCTTTCCCGTGCCGGGAAAGCGAATCCTTCCGACAAGAGATTTTCTCCACAATAGATTTCTGAGAATAGAGCCGGGGTAACCCTGTAGTCTCGCTACAGAAAGGAGGTTTTTGCAGGACTGCTGGGAATTAACTAGCCATTCTGTCAGTCTGCCGAGCAGACGGCGGATTCTTAGAGTTCTTATCCCACACCATTGGCAAAATGGTATTTTTTTCCCCCCACAACCAGGCACATGTCAAGTTTGGACAGCACATCAGCAATCTCCTTCTCATTTTCCGGAGGCCAGGTTCTCAGACTTGGCATCAGGAGAGAAGAACACTCCACCTTCGATCCTGGAGGTTTTACGAAACTGTGGGATGAGGTAGGCCCCGGAACAGCGGAGGCGTCTTTAGGTACTCGACACAGCTGGGTCCTCAGCAAATTTCAGGGAATGCGAAGGGTTGATTGACGCTGCCCAAAGATTATGTCATTCCTCATGGAATCGAATGGGGAAAATGTTGTCTGTAAAGTCTCTGAGGTTTCAACTGGCGGTCTTGGCCTGTTTTGGCAAGGCTGAAGGTTTTTGCAATGGGACACCCCACTTCCTGATTTGGAGGATGTTGCAGGAACAGAAGAACACAAAAAGAGCCCTGCCGGATCAGACCAATCGTCCATCTAGTCCAGCATCCTGTCTCACACAGTGGCCAGCCAGTTCCTCTGGAGGGCCAACACCAGGGCACAGTGGCTGAGGCCTTCCCCTGACAAGAACATCAGAAGAGCCCTCCTGGATCAAATCAGTGAGGATCCATCTACTCCAGCATCCTGTCTCACACAGTGTCCAACCAGTTCCTCTGAAGGGCCAACAACAGGGCACAGGGCACAGAGGCCAAGGCCCTGATAAGAACATCAGAAGAGGCCTGCTGGATCAGACCAGGGGTCCATCTAGTCCAGCATCCTGTCTCACACAGTGGCCAACCAGTTCCTCTGGAAGGCCAACAACAGGGCACAGGGCACAGAGGCCAAGGCCCTGATAAGAACATCAGAAGAGGCCTGCTGGATCAGACCAGTGGTCCATCTAGTCCAGCATCCTGTCTCACACAGTGGCCAACTCCAGGTCCAAACACAGGGCAAAGAGGCCAAGGCCTTCCCCTAATGTTGCCCCCTGGTTCTGGGATTCAGAGGCTTAGTGCCTCTGAATGTGGAGGTTCCCCTCAGCCACCACAGCCAGTGATAGACTTATCCTCCATGAATCTATCTAATCCCCTTTTAAAACTATTTATTTCTGTGGCCATCACTACATCCTCTGACAGCGAATCCTGCATTTTAATCCCTCTCTGTATAAAGGAGTATTTCCGTTTGTCCGTCCTGAACCTACTGCCCATCAGCTTAATTGGATGCCCTCGAGTTCTAGTGTGTGGGGAGAAAAAAGTTCTCTTTGTCAACTCTCTCCCACCCCGTGCATAGTTTTATCAACCTCTATCATGCCCCCCCCCCTTAGTCGTCTCTTTTCTAAACTGAAAAGTCCCGGATTCTTCAGTCTTTCCTCATAGGGAAGGTCCTCCAACCCCTGAATCATCTTGGTTACCCTCCTCTGTAGTTTTTCCAGCTCTGCAAGATATATACGGTGACCAGAACTGTACAAGGTATTCAAAAAGAGGCCACACCATAGATCTATACAGGGGCATTACAATACTGGCCATTTTATTCTCAATCCCTTTCCTAATAATCCCTAACATCGAATTTTCGTTTTTCGCCACTCCAGCATGCTGGGTTGATGCCTTCATTGAGATGGAAACTCCCAGTTTCCAGAGGTGGGTTGCCATTGCCTGCCCCACGTAGGAACTCTGGGCTGCCTCAGTGGACTCCCATTCAAGTACTAACCAAGGCCAACCCTGTTTAGCTTCCAAGATTTGTTGGGCTTATCCAAGGCTGCGGTCACACTGGAGGCTTGGCATGATCCGGTGGCTCCTCTATTTGTGGCAGTGGCTCAAGTGGTTAAGGCGCTGAACTGCAGGCCGGAAGGTCAGTAGTTCAGCAGTTGGAGACCCTAGCGCCGCGTAATGGAGTGAGCTCCCACCTCTGGTCCCAGCTCCTGCCGACCTAGCAGTCCGAAAGCAAGAAATTGCAAGTAGATAAATAGGTACCGTTTCAGTGGGAAGGTAACAGCGTTCTGTGTGCCTCAGTGTCCAGTCATGCCGGCCACAGGACCACAGAAACATCTTCGGACAGCGCTGGCTCTTTGGCTTGGAAACAGAGATGAGCACCGCAACCCTAGAGTCAGATTCGACTGGCTTTCAAGCAAGGGGAACCTTTACCTTTACTAAATAGTTGTGGGAAGTTTTGATCGTTAACAAATGCGATATCACAGTGTAAACTTACCGACTATTGCAGAGCATGTGCTATAGTTGATCGGATGCCCGGCTTTGAATGATTATAATAGGAATGAATTTTCCCTGTAATATTCAGTGGAAGGCTTTTATAAACTGGGAGTGCTATACTAAGGATTTTTCCTTCTAAGAGTCTTCTGTACACTATGAGTACTGTATGAAGTAGTGTGAACTTACTGAAGAAGAATGATCGAAACGAAGATCAAAATCCGGAGTTGTCGTCCATTTTGTCTGTGTACCATTTATGGACGTGTACTATTCATTTTGTTTGCTTACCATTTATGGACTTGTACTATTTTTGGACCTGCACACTATATGATGGAAGTTTTGATCAGACATCCTTCCCTGAACCGGCTTCACTGTATGCTCACCCCAGGGTCGATCGTTTACACTTTTTTGTCTTTCATCCATGCGCGTAAGCATGTCTCTGAAGTTCTGGCTCCTTTTTGACAGCTCCACAATCTCTTTCCCAAGTACTCTGCCCCCTCACAACCTCCTTCCCTTCGCCTCTCTTCCATGGAATACATGGGGGGGGGTAAAGTGCAGATTTACATGTGGGTAGCCCCATTGACATCAGTGCATTTACCCTTGTGCCAGTCATGGAACGCTCTCAGACTCTGATGCAGAAACGGAAGAGAGGGGTTTTTTTTTGAGGGGGGATTTGTTACTCGAAAACAACTCCCCCGGGGACTCCTGATCCAGAATTACTACTTGGCCACAGTGACTGACAACGGCCAGCGGGGATTATGCGCTTATGTGAACATCGCTAACTGATCAAAAAAAGAGAGAGAAGAAGGCAGAAATGGAAGGGAAGAGTCAGATTTCCCAAATGGCTTCACTTGGCAAGAGGGGAGTTCAAACGGCTGGAAATGCAGAGTGGAAGCGCTGGCATCCGTAAATACCAGACTTGCCCCAGTTCCTGGTTACTCTGCTTCCAAAGTGAGACAAAGGGGGATGCTGATGACTGGGGGACAGAAGGAAGATGTTGCTGTCTGAGCATGCTGGTTTAATCTGCAAAGGTAATGCAACTATATCGGTGTGAACCGCTCGCGTGACCTCAGCCCAAGTCAGGGCAGAGAGGTGGTTTGCCATCACCTACCTCTGTGTAGTAATCCTGGACTTTCTTAATAGTCTCCCATCCAAGTACTAACCAGGGCTGACCCCACTTAGCTTCCGAGATCTAACAAGATGAGGCTAGCCCATACTCTTTCAAATTTCCGCTCTGTCCTAGATAGCCCAGGCAAGCTTGATCTCGTCAGATCTCGGAAGCTAAGCAGGGCTGACCCTGGCAAATACTCGGAGGGGAGACTTCCAAGGAATACCAGGGCCAGGACGCAGAGGCAAGCAATAGGAAGCCACCTCTCTGAAATGCGCAAGCCTCACTAGGGGTTGCCAGAAGTCAACCATGATTTCCAGACACACACACACAAAATACTCCCCCCAAAACCAACAAAAATGCACCAAATTTGTGTGGATTGTTGTTACAGCTATTGTGCAAGCCAACTATGAGTTCTGCTAGAGGAAAACAGCACGATGTTCTTGGGGACGACTTCAGCCCTAAAGTTGTTGGGAGAGCAGGTATAGTGAGTCCAGTCCCCAGAACTAGTTTAGCAGAGTGCATCAAAGCTATGCACGCGGGAGCGTCTCCGCACCAGGTATCCAAGCTTAGTCACAAAGTTACCCAGGGATGCTTCTTCAGTTTCAGATTAATAATAGGTGATTTATTATGGAACGGCATTCTAGATAGGAAAGGGTAGAGACAGGATAGTATTCTAGTCTGACTTACTAAGATGGATGCAGATGGTGAGAGGCCCATCCGCATCATGGTGCTAAGATGGAGATAGCGAGTCCTCCCTCTTGGCGTGTGCATTGTGGGAGAGGACAGAATGGAAGGAAGGAGAGGCAATTTCCCTGAGATCTATCCGTCAACTTCAAAGGGACAATGGCGGAAGAGTAAACACAGAAAGGAAGCCGAAACTGACTTTCTAGCCATCTGCCTCTCTGGCCACGTATTCTGGAGGCCGAGACAGGGAATGGTGCCCCTGGTCCTACACTTCTAAAAAAAGTCTAGTCTTCTTTGCATGCTGTTCTGCCCGGTTGTTCTTTCACATCCTTTCATTTAGAGGGAAACGTGTAAGATGTTTACGCCAGCGGCATCTGTTTGCTCCGGGATTAGAAAGGGTTTACAAAATTTCTAAGCTGATAGGTTCAGGAGGATAGCCATATTGGCCTGTAGTAAGAGAGTTAGAGAGCCAGAAGCTTTTCAAGGCATAAGGGATGAACGGAGCATTCACTCTCGAAAACGTATACCCCGCATATCTTGTTGGTCTCTGAAGTGCAAATGACCACTTTTATGTTTTTGTCTTTTAAAATCAGGAAGAAGTTCGTATCCTCTACTCAGTAATATATTTATTTAAACTATAGCCTTAAGTTTTAGCTATGCTGAGTATTTGGTATATTTTAAACGGGGTCTGGATGGGATTTATAGTTTATACCTGTACTCGAATATGTTCCATCGTAATTCACTTATATTTTGTTCTCGTGCATGTATATATTTGATATTTATGTTATGTTATGGCCTATGGAGAGCTGTGGTGGCTCAAGTGGTTAAGACACTGAACTGCAGGCTGTGGAAGGTCAGTAGTTCAGCAGTTCGAGACCCGAGAGTGCCGCATGACGGGGTGAACTCCTGTCTCTAGTTCCAGCTCCTGCCAACCTAACGGTTCGAAAGCAAGAAATTGCAAGTAGATAAATAGGTACCACTTCGGTGGGAAAGTAACAGCGTTCCGTGCACCTTGGTGTTTAGTCATGCCGGCCACATGACCATGGAAACGTCTTCGTACAGCGCTGGCTCTTCGGCTTTGAAACGGAGATGAGCACCGCAACCCTAGAGTCGGATTCGACTGGCTTTCGAGCAAGGGAACCTTTACCTTTACTATGGCCTATGGTTAAAATGTTAAATGCAAATTCCGTTCTAAGGCACTACTGGTCTCAAATCTAAAAATTCTAATGGTAACTACGAGTTCTGTAGAAGAGAAGAAGAAGAGAAGAAATTAGATTTATACCCCACCCTTCACTACCCGAAGGAGTCTCAGAGCGGCTTACAAACTCCTTTCCCTTTCCCTTCTCCTTCCCACAACAGACACCCTGTGAGGTGGGCTGAGGGAGCTCTGACAGAAACTGCTCTTTTTCAAGGACAGCTCTTGTCAGAACTATGGCTTGCCCAAGGTCATCCAAGTGGAGGAGTGGGGAAACAAACCTGGTTCTCCCAGATTAGAGTCCGCTCACTTAGCCACTACACCAAACTGGCTCTATAGAGGGCAAAGGCCTCGGAATATAGGACCCATGATAATGGGTTTAAATTACAAGTGGAAAGGTACCAACTGGGTATTTGGAAATAACTTTTTACAGTAGGACTAGTCCAGCAGCTGCCTAGGGAGGCTGCCTAGGGAGGTGGTGAGCTCGCTCTCACTGTCAATCTTCAAGCAGTGGCTGGACAAATACTTGTCAGGGATGCTTTAGGCTGTTTCTGCGTAGAGGAAGGAATAGATGGCCTGTACGGCCCCTTCCACCTCTGATTCTAGGGTTCTATTATGCTGCTCTAGGAATTGGTGGAAACCCTATGGTAAAACCAGAGCTTCCGGTGATTCCTAGAGTGACCAGATATCACTTCCATGTTTTCCCCTCAAGTGATGTCACACTGTCATGCTGATGGAGATTTTTAATTAGTCTTCCACCAGCTGCCAAAGTAGTGAACAAGATTTGGGGACGAGAGATCTCCAACCCCGAGTGGGGAAAGAGTATCCATACCCTTCAGACTTGCTCTGGCTTTTACGGTCCCACCTGAAACAAGGTGGGAGATGACTCAGCACACAAGAGAAAGACTTGGTTTTCTGGCTGACTGGCTACAGATCTTCCTCTCTGGATGGTCCAGAGGTCGTAGGTTATATCAATTCATTATTCCATCCATTACAGATTGATCTCTTGATTCTCTTTCCCAACCCCCATTCCCACTGCTGCCCTTTATTTTGCCATTGGGATTAGTTTCAGGAGATTATTTGTTAGTTTCAGGAGATTGTCCTGCAAAGTGAACCAAAAAACTTCACCGAACAATCAGTAAAACCAAACCGACCGTCCGAAGGTCTGACCGAGTCAACTTCCTGTCCTCCTATACATCCGCCCTTCCTGACTAAACCATTTGTCCCTATTTTCATCTGACAAAGACAGGTGGAACACATCCCCTGGTACAAATTTCATATAAACCACTGCCGATTACAGTCCAGGAGAAAATCAGTATTGTGCCTATTAAATTGGTCTAGTTAGACGGTACGCCGAGAGCTCAGCCACTTATTATCTCTCTCGCCACCACTGAGGCATACTGACAATTTCCAAAAAGCTATAGAATTAATTGTATGCAGCTCCATGTTCGAGGCACTCTGTGTTGTCTCTTGTCGGAACAATTTGCTTGAGACATCTTTTGAACTCCCAATACAAAGGGAGGGGAAAAAGGGACCGTCTCTCCGGCTGTGTCATTCTTCATTTTAATGAGGCAAAAGTGTCACACCGAACAGTGTGAATGTGAAATATTATAATACACTTCAGTTTTATGTCACAGTGAGGCTGTTTCTTAAAAAGGCCCCGATGATCCTCAATTCTGAAACTTGTTGACAAGACATCTGCTTTGTACGGCCTGCCTTTTCTACCCTTCTCCCTTCCCTGCTTTGCCTATAAACTCATTATCATATATATTAAAAGGGACCTATTGCAGTATTTTGCATAATGTTAAAAAGAACAGTTTTTACCCAGAAAAAAAGAGGGGAAGTTCTATTCTGGGGGTTGCGCAAAACGCGACTCCTCGAGGCACCGCTGAAGTTTCCAATCCGACTGTTGTTTACCTCTCTTGAACCATTTTTCCCTACATTCAACCAAACCGTATAATTAGTTTATCTGCTCCTTCAAGCGTTATTTAAAAGCCCTGACTCAATACAGATGATAATACGTATTCACGCAGGAATCTCCAGTCAGGAACCGGTGCTCTTGGCACACAGGAAGTGGATCTACACACAAACCTTTTCCGTGTTCCATGTTCAATCGGACAACTGGACTGTGAGAATTCGAACGAGAAAATTCGATTGTGGGAACTGTCGCTTGAAGAGGAGTTAACCTATGGAATTTGCTGTCAAAGGATGAAGCAAGTGCTACGTGTTTAGTTGCTTATGAAAGGGGATTAGAGCAATTCATAGAGGACAGGTCCATCAGTAACCATGAATCATGATGACTAAATGGAACCTCCATATTCAAAGGCAGTGTCCATCTGAATACCCATGCTAGGGGAGGGCAACGATGGGGATGTTTTGGGTTCCCTTGCTCTTGGTGGCCTTCTAGTTGTCAACTGTATGAAAGAGCATGCTGGGCTAGATGGACCATTGGTCTGATTCAGCCTGCCTGCTCTGAGCATTCTTATGTTCTTAAGCTCTGCAGGGGGCAAATTTGATTGCTTCTCAAATGAGGATGGTTTTTCTGAAAGAATTCTCAGATAATTACCTGCAGGGAGGGGAATGCTACTCCCCAAAAATGTGTTTCCCATTGAAAGCAACCCCCAAAATGTGCTTCCCATTTAAATCAACCAAAAGGACTGTCTTATTAAGGAACTTGACTAGCTTTAATTCCCATTGTATAGAACACAAGTTTGTTTGTTTTTTTAAAATGACAGTAGGGAGTCTAACTCCAAACCCATTTTGCTGAGGGGCTGCATCCCTTCATGGTGGATTTCTGCTTCCTCTTTTAATGTCGTGCACTGCAGGGGTAAATTGGGACAAACATGCTTCCATCACAGTCGCACTGCATTACAAGCACTGTAGTCTACAAAACTACCAATCTCACAATGTTGTGGGACACGAGTGAGGATATGTGAGTGACTGTGTTTGGGAACCATATAATGTTAAGGACCTTGACCTGGATAGCCCAGGCTAGCCCAGATCTTGTCAGATCTTGGAAGCTAAGCAAGATTAGTAGGTGATTGGGAGACCATCAAGGAAGGCCAGAGTTGTTCTGCAGAGGGAGGTGATGGCAAACCACCCTTTGCTTTGAAAATCCTACAGAATTGCCAATAGAATGGACAATAGCTAGGTGGGATGGCCAGTCTGACTCCTACAAGTCAGCTTCCTCTGAGGACAATGGGTCTGATGTCATTTAAGGGAACAGCTGAGATGTTCTTTTCCATTAGAGTTGAAATCCAGACCTTAATGAAGGCTTCCTTATATGAAAACACCGGCTCTCTATTCAGAGCAACCATTTAAAAATATACAATGTTGGTATATATGGTGTTGGAAGAGGGTTTTACGGATACTGTAGACCACCAAAAAGGTCAAAGAAATGGGTTCTAGATCAAACCAAGCCTCAATTCTCCCGAGCAGAGCTCAGCTCAAACCTGAATTCTCCTGAAAAGTTAAAATGACTGAACTGAGACTATCATACTTTGGTCGCATTATGAGAAGATAAGAGTCACTGGAAAAGTTAATGATGCTAGGAAAAGTTGAATGCAGCAGGAAAAGAAGGAGAAGGAGAAGAAGAAGGAGAAGAAGAGGAAGAGGAGGAGATTGGATTTATACCCTGTTCTTCTCTACCCAACGGCTTACAATCTCCTTCCCTTCCCCTCCCCACAACAAGCACCCTGTGAGGTAGGAGGGGCTGAGAGACTTCTGAGAGAACTGCTCTTGAGAGAACAGCTCCGAGAGAACTTGCGACTGACCCAAGGTCACTCCAGCAGCTGCATGGGGAGGAGTGGGGAATCAAACCCGGTTCTCCCAGATTAGAGTCCTCACTCTTAACGACTACACCAAACTGGCTCAATGTAAAGTGGATTGGCCCAATCCAGGAAGTCACGGCCTTCAGTCTGCAAGATGTGAGCAAGGCTGCTATCAATAGGATGTTCTGGAGGTCATGAATTCATAGGGACACCATAAGCTGGAAGCAACCTGATGGCACTTAATACACACACACACACACACACACACACACACACACACAAATTAAAAATATATATAGGATACCCCATATAGGCCAGACTTATACTTTCCCTCTTCCTTAGTAGTTTCCTCTTATTTTGCTTCTATCCCAGTTCTTGGGATGGACCAGACACACCTTCTTCTTGGGATGGACCAGATACACCTGAACTTCTCAGCTGAGGCCGGCTTCGCTTTGCCACATGGGCAAACATATGATAAGTCTTCGGGTCTTTGAGTTCACCTTGATGTAGATGGCAGCAACAGAAGGACTTCTCTCACTCAAGGCAGAGACGAGCAGCTTCTTAAGTCCATGCTTAGCTTGGAGATTCTTGAAGGCAGAGGAAGGTGCCAGGCCCTGTTGGTGGTGCTCAGGAAAGAGAGGCAGGACTTGTCATCTACTTGGGGCAAATTCAGAAGAGACGGGGAAGATAATGCAACTGGAATGGAAAATGGAGGCATTTCCGCTTTCACAGTTGGCTAAGAGGGGACATGAAGGCACTTTGGCCCTCACGAAGCCGGCTTGAAGAGGACATTCAAGCACTTCCGCCCATATAGAAACTGGCTTGGAGGGGACTTGGGGGCGTTTCTGCCCTCATGGAAGATGGTGTGGAGGAGACACGCAGGCACTGCAACAAGAAGTGGTGGCAGCTACAAGCATAGACAGCTTCAAGAGGGGTCTAGATAAACACATGGTCCAGAGGTCCATCGGTGGCTATTAGCCAGGAGGTATAGATGGAACATTCTGTCTGGGGCAGTGATGCTCTGTATTCTTGGTGCTTGGGGGGCAACGGTGGGAGGGCTTCTGGAGTTCTGGCCCCATTGGTGGACCTCCTGATGGCACTCGGGTTTTGGCCACTGTGTGACACAGAGGGTTGGACTGAATGGGCCATTGACCTGATCCAACATGGCTTCTCTTATGTTCTTATGTTCTTAAGGTCGGTCTTGTCTACTCTCATTGGCAGTCATTGTCCCCAGGGGATCCTCTATCTTCTTGGTTCTTGGGGGGCAACACTGGGAGGGCTTCTGGAGTTCTGACCCTGCTGGTGGACCTCCTGATGGCACCTGGGTTTTGGCCAGTGTGTAACACAGAGTGTTGGACTAGATGGGCCATTAGTTTGATTCAACATGGCTGGTCTTTTGTTCTTAAGATCATATATAACACAGGTCAATGTATCAATATTCACCTGATAATGTACAACAGATCTATATAACACAATGAAGACTCCAGATTAGTACTTCCTTTAGTTCAGCCGCTTCTTCAGGAGTGCATTACATCATATGATCGTGTCTCTGTATTTCTTTTATAGTGGTTCTCCAATATTATGACTATCAATGGGATATCAAGAAAATTAATAGCGAGCTTCCTAAATGGGCAGTCAGAAAGCTTAAGGCATAACTTTATTAACTCAACTGCATTCCAGCAATCTGGAGTCTTTGTTGTGTTGGATAGATCTGTTGCACATTATCTGTTGAATATTGATACATGGATCTGTGTTGTATTGACCTATTACACTTACCTGTTGGGTTTTGAAATATTGACTTCTGTTCTTGACTTGTTACCACAGTTTGTTATTCTTTAAGATAAATGGTTATTTTTATTTGTTGGCATCTCATTCTCAGCTTTCTTTCTCCTTTATGGGTCATGCTGGGGTGCCTGTATCTAGCATATGAATATGTAAAGCCAAAGATCAGTGGATAGACTAAATCTCTGTGTTTTCTGCCGGGATTGTAAAGAAGAAAGGAATGTGTGAGAATCAGGGTGAATGATCGAGCAGAATGATGCCCACGTCAGAGGGGGAAAGAATGTTCTCATTGTTGAGTTTTAAGGACTAGATGTTATGGTAGTCATCTCGCGTCGGAGACTTCTATTCATCTGTCTTTGTATACAACACATTGATGTCGCGATGATGTGTTAGAACCAAAATTGCAAAACAACATGATTTATCATCGGATGTGACTCCCACGAATGTCAACAACACTAAACACTGGGAAAGACAGATATTAGAAGTGGCCTTCTCCAAAGCTCGGAGAGGAGTGCTATGATCAGCTGAAAGATGGTGTGAAGATGGTGCTATCCAGTTCTCTATTTATTTATTATTTCAATTTATACCCTGCCCTCCCCGCAATTCTTATACTTATTCTTTTTTTTTTAGTTTTTAATTGAGAGTCCTACTGTTCTCCCTGACTGGAGACCCAAAGCACCCTGTCACATTGTTCCCCACTCCTCCACTTAATCCTCTCTCACAAAAAAACCCCACAACCTTGCGAGAGAGGGTTAGGGTGAAATTGTGATGGGCCCAAGGTTACCTGGCAGGCTTCCATAGCTGGTGGAAATACTAAAAGAACCACAGCTGCCCACCTGAAGAGCAGAAAGGAAACAAGGTTGTGTGTGATGATATAATGATACTCACAGCATTTACACAACCATTTCTGTCAATACTCTAACACCATACAAAATTTAATAAAGTTATCTAAGTACAGAATACAAAAATTGAAGAAGGTCCAAAAATAATCTTATTCTTATTCTAACGAAGTTTCCGGATAATGCTTTCGTTTCTAAGGTCTTCATCAGAGAAGGACCAATTATAACTGCACAATTGTTTTCTTTCCTAATGTCTGTCAAGGCTAATCAAGTAAGGCTAAACATACCCAGCTCCTTCAACCTTTCCTCATAGGACTTGGTCTCCAGACCCCTCACCATCTTTGTTGCTCTCATCTGGACACGTTCCAGCTTGTCTATATCATTAAAATGAGGTGCCCAAAACTGAACACAATACTCTAGGTGAGGTCTAACCAGAGCAGAGTAAATTGATACTATCACTTCGCATGTTCTGGACACTATACTTCTGTTGATACAGCCCAAAACCACATTTGCCTTTTTAGCAACTGCATCACACTGCTGACTCATGTTCAGTATATGGTCTACTAATACCTCTAGATCCTTTTCGCACATACTACTGCCAAGACAAGTCTCCCCTAACTTATAATTATGCATTTCATTTTTCCTACCTAAATGCAGAATTTTACTTTTATCCCCACTGAAATTAATTTTATTTGCTTTAGCCCAGTTTTCCAGCCTGTCCAGATCATCCTGTATCCTGACTCTGTCTTCTACTGTATTTGCTACCCCTCCCAATTTAGTGTCATCTGCGAATTTAATAAACATTCCCTCTATCCCTTCATCCAAATCATTGATAAAGATGTTGAACAAAACAGGTCCCAGGACAGATCCTTGAGACACTCCACTTGTCACTCCTCTCCAAGAAGATGAGAAACCATTCACAAGCACTCTTTGGGTGTGATCTGTCAACTAGTTACAGATCCATCTAACAGTCATAGGATTCAAACCACATTTTTCCAATTTGTCAACAAGAATATTATGTGGAACCTTATCAAAAGCCTTACTGAAATCAAGATAAGCTATGTCTACAGCATTCCCCTTATCCAGCAAGGTAGTAACTTTCTCAAAAAAAAGAGATAAAGCTAGTCTGACATGACTTGTTCTTGAGAAACCCATGCTGGCTCTTAGTAATTACAGCCATCCTTTATAAATGCTCAAGGACTGTCTGCTTATTTGTTCTAAAACTTTCCCAGGTACAGATGTCAAGCTGACAGATTGGTAATTACCCAGACCCTCTCTTTTCCCCATCTTAAAGATGGGTACAATATTTGCCCACCTCCAATCTTCTGGCACCCCACCTGTTCTCCAAGAATTCTCAAAAAATAATGGACAGAGGTTCAGAAATTATATCCGTGAGTTCTTTTAGCACTCTTGGATGCAGCTCATCTAGCCCTGAGAACTCAGTTTCATTTAAAGAAACTAGGTGTTTATGTACTACCCCATGTTGCTCCTAGGCTGCAACTCCCTTCCCTCATCATGTATTCTGTTTTTGCCATATTGAGCCCTGTTTCTCTTGCAAGAGAAGACTAGGAAAAGTAGGAACTGAGCAGTTCTGCCATCTCTTTATCACCTGTTATCCTCTCCTCCTTCTCCAGCCCCCTCTTGTTACTCACTTTTCTTTTAGAGAGAACATCCAATCTGACAAAATATCCCTTGTGAGTCTTAAGCTGTTCTAATCATTTTAAGTCTGCACTTTTCCCAATGCTATAATATCCTTTCTGAGGTGTGGTGACCAGAAGTGTACGCAGTATCCAAATGAGGTTGCACCATTGATTTATATAGAGGCATTATGATATTGGCTGATCTGTTTTCAATACCCTTCCTAATAATCCCCAGCATAGCATTGGCCTTCTTTATTGCAGTCACACACTGTCTCGATATATTCATTGAGTTATCTACTACGACTCCAAGATCTCTCTCTTGGTCAGTCTCTGCCAGTTCGGACCCCATCGATGTGTATTTATAGTTAGGATTTTTGTCCCCATTGTGTATCACTTTGCACTTGGCCACATTGAACCCCATTTGCCAAGTTGATGCCCACTCACCCATCCTCGACAGATCCCTTTGGAGTGCCTCACAATCCTCCCTGGTTCTCACCACCCTGAACAGACAGTGGGCTGTATGGCATCATATCCTGCTGAGGTCCCTCCTCTTTCCCGCCCCCCGGGTTATACCCCCAACCCAGATCTGCCAACCAAAGGCACTGCCCTTCCTCTCGAGATAGAGGCATCCATAATAGAGACACCAGCTGCAAGTGTGAGGCACTTCCAAATATTTATCGAAAAGCCGCTATCGCAGGATGGGCTTTTATGCTCATTGAGGCATGTCTTTTCCTCTGGAGATGGGTGTGTGTGTGAGAGAAAGAGAGAAAGATCCCCAAGATCGCATCATGTCCTCGTTAATGACAAATTCAGCCATGCGTGGGTCCATTTTCCTGCCGCCCTCTGTTGTGGTTATCTCCAGAATGGAATGGAAAATAAAAAAAAGGTCTAATCTTTTTCATTTTTTAAAAAATAAAGGCTTAGCAAGATTAGTTCAACTCCCCGCCCTGCTCTGACTAGGCCTCTGCTCAAATCCTAAAAGAGTATAAAATGGAATAGCCTTTGTTTCAAAGATGAACTGGAACGATGGCAGACTTGGCGGCCGCTGGGGGAAAAAAAGGAACCAGCCGTTGGAACCGGCAAAGGAAGGAAGATATGCTCGTCGAATGGAGAACTGGTTTCTCGGTGCACAAGGGGAGGGGAGCGAAAGAACTTTGTGTGCTGAGGTAAAATGGGGGGTGGGGAGCGGAAAGTCCATTTTAAAAGTGGTTTCCCTCTTCATGAGCTCCACCGCAGCTTCCTCTCCGTTCTCTACGCATGTGGTCTGTGGCTTGTTTTCTGTAGCTTGTTTTGTTATTATATTGATAATTTATTAAGAACATAAGAACATAAGAGAAGCCAATGTTGAATCAGGCCAATGGCCCATCTAATCCAACACTCTGTCACACAGCAGCCAAAATATACCAGGTGCCATCAAGAGGTCTAGCAGTGGGGCCAGGACACTAGAAGCCCTCCCACTGCTGTCCCCTCCAACACCAAGGATAGAGTGCATCACCTGCCCCAGACTGAGAATTCCCATCTATACCCTATGGCTAATAGCCACTGATGGACTTCTGCTCCATATGTTTATCTAATTCCCTCTTGAAACTGTCCATGCTTGTAGCTGCCACCACCTCCTGTGGCAGTGAATTCCATATGTTAATCACTCTTTGGGTGAAGAAGTATTTCCTTTTATCTGTTCTTGTCTTCTTAATGGTTTATCTGTTATTGTCTTCTTAATGGTTTCAGGATATTGTTTTTACTGGTAAGCTGCCTCAGGCATGACTCTGGAACAGTGTGTCCCTCTAAGCTGAGTGAGTAGTAGAAGAAGAAGAGATTGGATTTATACCCCGCCCTTCGCTACCCAAAGGTGTCTCAGAGCGGCTGACAAACTCCTTTCCCCACAACAGACACCCGGTGAGGTAGGTGGGGCTGAGAGAGCTCTTGACAGAAACTGCTCTATTTTCAAGAACAGCAGGGCAGGGGTGGGGAAGAGAATTCTTGACCCATGCCAGAGAGCCAGCTCTTCTCTGGCTCTTCTATTTATTTTATTTTATTTTATTGTGATGTCAGAAGGGATGCCATGCCCCTCCCGAGCCCCCTCACTGAAAATCGTCTCGCCACAGGGCTGAACAGCGTCACGCAAGACACTTCCGGAAGGCAGCATCTGTTCTTCAGAGGTGTAATTGCCTAGGTCCAATTTAGCCATGGCACCAAAGAGCCATTGATAGATGTCCCCTCTATGAATCTGTCTGCTCTCTTCTGCCTTGGGCCTCTTCAAAGCTGAGTACCTTGTTTGTACATGAATTGGGCAGCGGAGTCGGGAAAATACTAAAATGTGCTGCTTTCTTGACCAAAAAAACTCATTTTAGATGAGGGTTTTTTTCCTGGATTTTTCCTGGACAGACCCATTCTGCTGGTGGTATCTCGGCCCGTAAAGAGTTAGGGTGATTTCCACTGCCTGGGATTGCACCGACCCGTCATTGACAATTTCTGCGCCTGTTTTGAGGTTGAACGTATCGTAATCTGAGGGCTCGGTCAGCCGCGGTCAAAGGCAGCTGAGTGAAGTCTACCAAGAAGCCAGTTGATGGAAGGTGGACTCTCCAATTCTGCTTCGGAGTTCTCTTTTTCTTTGGGTCTAAGTCAAATCTCGTAACTGGTCACTGGGACTGAAATGCTGGGCAGGAGACCACGTAGGTGAAAAAATAGAGGCTCGGGGGTGGTGGTCTCTTTCTTTCCTGAGATTTCCCCCCAATTTAAGAAAAGAGAAGAAAGCCAAACCTAGCTTGTAAGGTTATCATCCACAGAGCTAAATTATTCAGAAGCAATTTCACTCTCAAAAGCTCTCTCTCTCCCCCTCTCATGTAACTTTCAAAAATAGAACACATTTCAATGAAAGAGAAATCTTGTTCCCAATCTATACGAGGGGGTCAGTACCGCTGTTTCAAAAGGCAGTTTTGAAAGTCTGCAGAAGAGAGTACTTTGGTTCTTTGTCTGACGATGACCTCCCTCTGTCTCTCTCAGGAAGGCAATCCAGCTTACGGGTTCAACAATATAAGTATCCCTTTAGAATGCTATCTGGGACACATTGCGTCCAAACAGCATTTGCTTCCCGAGAATTGCCTTCATTCAGAACCCCACGCCATGGGATAATCATTCAAGTTGCTGCATAATGAATTCCTTTTAAAAGAAGATGTCTCACGAGCTTTCGTCACTGCTTCAGAAATCTTTCTGAAGGCCCATGTACATTACCAGAAAGTATTAGAAAAGCTGAGGACCTCTGAGACTCCACGAACAATCTAAGGCTGAAGAGAGACATTTTTCTCTGTCAGGTTTAAGATAATAAGGCCTCATCTTTATTGAAGGCCTGTTTGGACCACTGGAAAACGTCACATCAGCCCCATAGCCAGGATTTTTTCCAGGCATTAATTAAATTAAATTAAATGGAGCCACTTAATTTAGACAGAGCTAATTCTGGACAGGGAGTGTTCAGAAGAAGGCAACCAGGATGGTAAGAGGGTTGGAATCCAAGTCTTACGAGGAAAGGCTGAAAGAGTTGGGTATGTTTAGCCTGGGAAAGAGAAGGCTTAGAGGGGACATGATGGCAGTCTTCAAATATCTGAAGGACTGTCATGTCGAAGATGGAGCAGATCTATTCTCTCTTGCTCTGGATTGCAAGACTAAAACTAATGGGTGGAAATTACAAGGTAGTTGATACCGGCTAAATATCAGGAGAAACTTCCTAACTGTAAGAGTAGCTGAGCAGTAGAACAGACTGCCTTGGGAGGTGGTGGATGCTCCTTCGCTGGACGTTTTCAAGCGGAGGCTGGATGACCATCTTTCGGGTCTGTTGTAGGGCTATCTTTCGGCTATGTTCCTGCAGAGTGCGGGGGGTTGGACTAGATGACCCTGCAGGATCCCTTCCAACTCTAACATTCTATGATTCTATGAAATGAAATGCAAATTAACTTACCAGAGGAGGCGGGTAGGCAGGGCAGAATGGCCCGACCCAACGTCAAAATGCGCCTGCGCTGGGTGGGGTCAAGTAGATTCCTCTTTTTCTCCAAATCATTCCCCTAACATGCCCACAGACTTCCCCCACTGTCAGGGGCATATTAAGGCTCACTCATGTCCTGACCAATCTTGGTGCCCCCCTCCTCTCCACACTGACCCCAGTCCATTTTAGTTGTTGACCTGACTGACCAGATAGACAATGCAGGTGGCAGCAATACAAAAATTTATTCCTATGATAACACCATATACTGTACAAACTAAGCCAAGCTTTGGCTACAGAAAGTTCTACAAAAAATGCAATACAATGTTATCGATTTTTTTTTTACAAATCTTCATTCATTTTTCTTTCCACCCTTTCCCCAACTTTGTGGTGCCCCCTTTGGCCCTGGTGCCCCAAGCACGTGCTCAGTCTGCTTAATGGTTAATCCGCCACTGCCGACTGCTCTCAGATCCCTTCCTTCTTTTACGACCAGGTACGTCTTAAGCAGTGTTCCCTCTAAGCTGAGTGAGTGTGAGCCAGCTCACAGTTTTTTAGCCTCCAGCTCACAGATTTTTGTCTTGGCTCAGGAAGGGATGGCTCCGGAGCAAACTAATTTACGCAGGCGCCAAATCTCTGGCTCACAACTTTAATGTCAGTCACTCACAAAATAGAAGTTTTGCTCACAAGACTCCACAGCTTAGAGGGAGCATTGGTCTTAAGGGGGTGTGTTTATTGCAGAATCCACTTGGCGCAGGAAGTAGGGCGCGGAAAGCCAAATCTCTTGGGCTTGCACCGGTGGCTAAGATAGGGGACCTCAGTGCAAAAGTCACGGGGCTATTCCAGAAAGTTGCCAGCCACTACCCCCGCCTCCAGCTTCCAGACAAATGGAAACGGAGTATTTTGTTACCCCTTGCCCAAGTGGTGTTTCCCTGATTCTCTGGTTTCGAGCCGCACTTTTCTGACGTCTGTTCGCTCCTGTCAAGCCACTTCCGGGTGCTTCAACCCCCTCCCCTCTGGAAAGTCCACCATTTTTTTTAATGCCTTGGCAGTGTGCGCTTGGGCGGAGCTCCACTCCTAAGTTAATAAAAGCAAAGTTTGAATGGTGCCTAGTTTTAGCATTTAGACGAGTTCGGGATCTCAGGGAGGCCAGTTTCGGGGTAAACATTTAAAGAGAAGTGTTCATTTAAAGTTTAAAGGGAAGTGTGGAAATCGCTGTTTTGTGCACGCGTGAAAATTTTAGCTCTACAGATGGCTGCCTGTGCGCATGCTCAAACTGAGAGGGGGAAAACCCCCATCAATGCACGATCCCGTGTGTAGATGGCAGGGAGCGATGTTGCTGTGCAGAGATCCGGAACAAAGAGGTCAGTGTGATGGTGATTCTCCAGGTTAAAAACAACAACAACAACGCATCGGGACTGGAGCAATTTAAACCACTTCCAGCATGCTGTCTAAATGCGCCTGCAGTGTCACATGCAGCTCCACTTCACTTCCAGGGGAAAACAAATGGAAGTGACATAGGGTCACTCTGGGAAGTGCCAGAATCTCCATGGTTTATCATAGAGTTTTTGGCAAGTCCTAGAGCTACCTGTGTCATTTCCATTTTTTTTTTTTTACTGGAAGTGACATGGCACTGCAGCCGGTGGCCCAGCCCCCCATCTCCTTACCCACAGCTGTCCCACCAGTGTGGAAGATTTCTGGTTGGCGCTTTCCGCTGTTCCACAAATTACTAGAATAATAGTTGTTTTGCTTTTCTTTCTTTTTTTTTTTTTGCTAAACGTTGCTCTTTTATTTAAACAAATGCATTTATTGCCATAAAATATCAATGATGTTTTAATTAAGATCTTTAATTTTTGATATGGTGGGGCATAAATATTTATGAGGGCGCTTGTCAGAAGTGGCATATTAAAACAGGTGTCTTACGGGGCGCTCAGAAATGAGGGCGGCCAGCATTAAACATGGCATGTTTTAATTATTAAGGAGGTTGAATTTGCTTTTCTGTTAAAATCCGTGGCCCCTTCACATCATGGGGTAGAAGCGTTGCCGTAGGAGGCCTTGTTAGATTGTCAGGGTTTAGTTTTCCCTTCTCCTTTACCCTTTGTAGTTTGTATAGAGGAAAAAGCAATTAAAAGTTGTTATTTTTTAAAAAAAAAAAAGATTGTCAGGGTTGCTGCCACAACTGGTTCATTTTTCGGCCTTCTTCATTTTTCAAACGCATAGCCCAGCTTCCAACCAAACTTTAAAAGGGGGCCATAAAAGCCATCGGGGGGCTTCACTATGTGTGAGGAACACAAGAAAGTAACTTGACAGTTGCATTCTTGAGAGGGACTCACAGTAACAGCAAGGCAGTGCCGTCGTTAGAGTAACTGAGGCCTACTTGACCTAAGGCCTAAGGCCTACCTGACCAAACTAATATATTTTTAATTCCCATCTTCCTCCAAGGAGTTCTGGCTAGCACATATGGTTCATCCCTGTCACAACAACTAGGGTTACCAGTTTCTAGGAGGTGTCAGGCAAACCCCACTGCTAACTTCTAAGTGGGGTCTAGATGGGGTTGTTGAGTCCTTCCTGTCAACTGGCAAGGGGATGGGGTGGGACTAGGGACTAGGGAAACCCCCACTCGATTGCCGTGTTCCCCGCCGGGGGAAACCCCACCCCCAAATTGCCGGTCCGCAGAGACGTGCCCGGGGTGATGACATCACCCGGAAGTGATGTCATCATGTCAGGCACATTTCAGGGGGACGCTCTATCATTCGAGGGAAAACTCTATGGTTTCCCCTTGAATGATAGCGGTCCCGCCCCCAACGCGCCTGACACAATGACATCACTTCCGGGTGGCATCACAGGGTGTCTGTTGTGGGGAGGGGAAGGGAAAGGGATTGTAAGCCACTCTGAGACTCCTTCGGATAGTGGAGGGTGGGGTATAAACCCAATCTCCTCTCCTCCTTCTCTCCTGGGATTTCAAGCCAGTTCTTTGTCCATTGATCCAATTATGATACGCTACCGGCTCTCAGTATTGGGGAGGAGGGGAAGCAGAATTATGCACTGAATAACAGAGACAAGATGTCATGACTCACCTAGAGTTTCTGACTCCCGGAAGGCATTGATCTGGAAAGGGGTACAGTGGGGTCAAAAGCTGGAACCAGGGGTCACAGGGTGGGCCCGAGAGGAACTGCTGATTCATCCAAGGTGCACAGTTCTCCTTCTCTCTGTCCGCCTTCTTCTCTTAGCCACAAGTTCTCTCAGAGCTGTTCTCTGAAGGGCAGTTCTCTCAGAGCTCTCTCAGCCCCACCGACCTCAAAGGGTGTCTGTTGTGGGGAGGGGAAGGGAAAGGGGGTCGTAAGCCGCTCTGAGACTTTTCCTCAGTGGTGAAGGGGTGAGGTATAAATCCAATCTCTTCTTCTTCTTCTTCTTCTCACTGGCTGCAGGAGAAGGAGGCGGAAAAGGCAGCCCAAGACAACCGCTGTGTTTCGAAAAGCTGCTTTTGAGGCTATGGAAAAAGCTGGAAAGAAAAGTTACCCCACGTGAAGCTGCTTTATGCTGAATGAGACCACTGGTCCATTGAAAAGTACTGAGACTGAAGCATCAGATAGAGTGAAATCAGCTCATACTTTTATTTCGAGATCAGGAACAAGATACCTTCGCCAGCTCGCAGGCCGGCTTATATCCTGAAGCCTAACCATGCCCAGACATACCCCAGCACCCGTGATAGGCAATGTTCCCTCTAGGCTGTGGAGTCTTGTGAGCAAAAATTATACTTTGTGAGCTACTGGCATTAAAGTTGTGAGCAAGAAATTTGACTACGGCATAAATGAGTTTGCTCTGGAGCCGTCCTTCCCGAGCTAAGAGAAAAGTGTGTGAGCCGGAGGCTAAAAAACTGTGAGCTAGCTCACACTAACTCAGTTTAGAGGGAACACTGGTGATAGGTCTATTTACTGACCCAAGGTCACACCAGCAGTTGCATGTGGAGGAGTGGGGAATCAAACTTAGTTCTCCCAGATTAGAGTCCACACACTTAACCACTACACCAAAGAATAAGAACATAAGAACATAAGAGAAGCCAATGTTGAATCAGGCGAATGGCCCATCTAGTCCAACACTCTGTGTCACACAGTGGCCAAAAATACCAGGTGCCATCAGGAGGTCCAGCAGTGGGGCCAGGACACTAGAAGCCCTCCCACTGCTGCCCCTTCCAGCACCAAGAATAGAGTGCATCACCTGCCCCAGACTGAGAGTTCCTATCTGTACCTTGCCACTGATGGACTCCTGCTCCATATGTTTATCTAATTCCCTCTTGAAGCCGTCCATGCTTGTAGCTGCCACCACCTCCTGCAGCAGTGAATTCCATGTGTTAATCACTCTTTGGGTGAAGAAGGGCTTCCTTTTATCTGTTCTAACCAGACTGCTCAGCAATTTCATGGAGTGCCCACGAGTTCTTGTCTGGTGAGAAAGGGAGAAAAGTACTTCTTTCTCAACCTGCTCTGTCCCATTCATAATCTTATAAACCTCGATCATATCACCATGTCCTTCTGACTGACATGCCCAGAATCTTTCCTGGAATGTTTCTTTTGGAGGGGGGTGTGGGAAAGTACAAAACAAAAAGAGAAGAACGTGATGAAAATCAAATCTTGCCTCATCAAAACAGCCCCGTATTTGATTAGGGAAAAAAATATATTGGATAATTTTACCTGAAGTGGTCCCTGTAGCTCCTTCTTAAACTATTCATTCCAGTCCCTCTAATTAAAAGCAGCCAGAAAACTAATGTGGGAAAGTCATACTCTAGTTCGGATTCATTTATCCCGTGGATATCATGACTGGTTCTCCCTCGGGAAAGCATTAACCTTCTATTGATTCTGTTAAAAGAGGCCGGCATGCAATTTCTTACTGCCACCACGCAGGGAATTTGGAAGGAAGGCAGCCGAATGTTGTATCTTTTGGATTAGGATCATTACGCAATTGGGAGAGATGGCATACTTAATAGCTTTATAATTTCATATCATGGGTATTACATTCTCTTTTTTTTAATGGAGATGTCTCCTGAAAAGTGGCAAATAGTTTTTTTCTACCCCCTTTAGACAAATAGATGCAAGGTTTATCGCTCTGGAGGGGGGAAAAATTGTCTTTATTTCATTCTTTTATGGATTTTTGCAGATACGTTAATTTTTCTTTCTGGTTGTCAAGGCCCGGTGGTGACCCGATAAGGTTTTCAAAGCAAGAGAGGTTCAGAGGTGGTTGGCTAGCCACTACCTGCCTCTGTGTAGCACCACTGGACTTCCTTCCAGTTTGGTGTAGTGGTTAAGTGCGCGGACTCTAATCTGGGAGAACCGGGTTTGATTCCGCACTCCTCCACTTGCACCTGGCTGGATGACCTTGGGCAAGCCATAGTTCTGTCAGAGGTGTTCTTGGAAAAGAGCAGTTTCTCTTAGAGCTCTCTCAGCCCCACCGACCTCACAGGGTGTCTGTTGTGGGGAGGGGGAAGGGAAAGGAGATTGTAAACCGCTCTGAGTGAAGGGCGGGGTGTAAATCCAATCTCCTCCTCCTCCTCTTCTTCTCCTCCTCTTCTCCTCCTCCTCTCCTCCTCCTCCTCCTCCTCTCCTCCTCCTCCTCCTGTTCTCCTCCTCCTCTCCTCCTCCTCTCCTCCTCCTCTCCACCTCCTCCTCCTGTTCTCCTCCTCCTGCTCCTCTTCTCCTGCTCCTCCTTTCCTCCTCCTCTTCTCCTCCTCCTGCTCCTCTCCTCCTCCTCCTCCTCTCCTCCTCCTCTTCTCCTCCTGCTCCTCTCCTCCTCCTCCTCCTCTTCTCCTCCTCTTCTCCTCTTCCTCCTCCTCTTCTCCTCCTTCTCCTCTTTTCTTCTCCTCCTCCTCCTCCCATCCAAGGACTAACCAGGGCTGAACCCTGCTTAGTTTCTGAGATCTGACAAGATTGGGCTAGCCTGGGCCATCCAGGTCACAGTGACAAGAGACTGATGGTGGAAAGTGAAGTCAAGGTGTAGCCAACTTATGGTAATCCCGTAGGGTTTTCAAGGCAAGAGATGAACAGAGGGGATTTGGCCATCAAGCCCCAGTGGACTTACGGGGGGCCCGTAGGGTTTTCAACGCAAGTGACATTCAGAGGTGATTGGCCATTGCCTGCCTCCGCATAGGAAACCTGGAATTCCATGGTGGTCTCCCATCCAAATACTAGCCAGGGTCGACCCCCCCTTTAGCTTCTGAGATCCGATGAGATCGGGTCGTTGTGGGCCATCCAGGTCTTGGGTCCATATTGTGCGCAATATGCACTTTATGCATACAGCATACCTGATAATATACTTAAAGTGCGCAGTGCGGATTAGTTATCATTTGTTTAGTGGACTTTCTCCAAGGAGCTCAAGTCAATGCAGATGGTTCTTCCCACCTCCGTGGGCCTTTGCACATCTTACAGAATTGATAACGTTCTGATTTCTCCTCTGTCTGTGCTTTCCCGTTCGAGAGCCAGTTTGGTGTAATGGTTAGGAGTGGGGACTCTAATCCAGGAGAACGGGGTCTGATTCCCCACTCCTCCACGTGCACCTGCTGATGTGACCTTGGGTCAGTCACAAGCTCTGGCATAGCTGTCCTTGAAAAAGAGCAGTTTCTGTCAGAGTTCTCTCAGCCCCTCCTACCTCACAGAGTGTCTGTTGTGGGGAGGGGAAGGGAAGGAGATTGTAAACTGCTCTGAGACTCCTTCGGGTAGTGAAGGGCGGGGTATAAATCCATTCTCCTCCTCCTCCTCCTCCTCCTTCTCTTCTTCTTCTTCTTCCTCTTCCTCCTCCTCTTCCTTTTCTTCTTCTTCCTTGTTTCTGCCCTGAAGTCCAGTTCTGATGGCATCACTGGGGGACCGCCCTGTGATTGTTCTCTAAACATATACTGGCAAACTAGAATGCCTGTTTCTCTTTTTGGTACTCCCCTGCTGCCGTTTTCCATTCTCCTTGTCTGGAGGAGAACAAGAAGAGGCATAAATGCCACAAATTGCATTCTGAGAAATCACAGCTTCCCCGATAGCTGGCGAGGCCCTTCGACGTGTTTTACAACCCCCCGGCACTGAATATAAGGCTCCCCATGAAACAACCTGGAAGTGGCCCCAGAAGTGTGTCGCATTCACATCACCGGTTATAAATATCTGCTAGAGATTTATGGCAGAAACAGGGGAACAGATTGGCCTCTTGTTTGGTTTTATATTTTTTTTAAAAGAAGAGTCGGTTTGTGAGCAAACAAGATATCGACGCAACAGAATCCAATTTCTAGCCGTATTTTCATGCTTGGAGCCCATGTAACAATCCTCTTCCCCTCCAGTTTTCTCTGATAAATAAATGCAAGGAAGAAATGCCACGATATCGGGCCAAACAAGACTGGCACAATATCGAGGGCTGCCAACTTTGGGCTGGTAAATTCCTACAGATTTGGGGTGGAGCTTGGAGAGGGAGGGGTTTGGTGAGGAGAAGGACCTCCGTGGGGTGTGATGCCATCGAGTAAACCCTTCAGAGCAGCCATTTTCTCTAGGGGAACCAATGCCTGGAGATTTGTTATAATATCTCCAGGCCCCTGCCTGGAGGTTGGCAGCCCCTAAAACATCCACAGGGAAGAAGAGCAAATAGCTCCATTCCATCCTATGTTTGGCAAGAGCCAGTTTGGTGTAGTGGGTAAGTGCGCGGACTCTAATCTGGGAGAACCGGGTTTGATTCCCCCACTCCTCCACTTGCAGCTGCTGATGTGACCTTGGTTCAGTCACAAGCTCTGGCACAGCTGTTCCTGAAAAAGAGCCGTTTCTGTCAGAGTTCTCTCAGCCCCACCTACCTCACAGGGTGTCTGTTGTGGGGAGGGGGAAGGGGAAGGAGTTTGTCAGCTGCTCTGAGACTCCTTTGGGTAGTGAAGGGTGGGGTATAAACCCAATCTCTTCTCTTCTTCTATTTTTGTGTCAGCAGTTTTCCAGTATTCGTTCAGAAGCAACATATACTTTTCTGATATGTATAATGTCATCACAACACAAAGACGATTGACTGAAAAACAGAAAAAAAAGTACTTTAATGGGGAAATCTGGTGAGCCAAATCAAGGAAGCATTATGAGGACAAAGAATCCTGGGTTTGGCTGCCACAGAGGAGAAGCACATTCAAAATGGGGACCTGAGGGAAGAAGGAGAAGGAGAAGGAGAAGAAGAAGAAGAGGAGGAGGAGGAGGAGGAGGAGGAGATTGGATTTATACCCCACCCTTCACTACCAGGTCTCAGAGCAGCTTTCAAACTCCCCTCCCCACAACAAACACCCTGTGAGGTAGGGTGGAGCTGAGAGAGCTCTGAGAAAACTGTCCTTGAAAGAACAGCTCTGAGAGAACTCAAGAATGACCCAAGATCACCCAGCTGGCTGCATGTGGAGGAGTGGGGAATTAAACCCGATTTCCCCAGATTAGAGTCTGTGCACTTAACCACTGCACCAAAAGGGGGGGTGAAGTCCAAATTCTTTTTACATGATGTCCCAGTGCCTTGCTCTCTTCTTTTGGGTACTGAATGAAGAGCTGCCAAAATATTCCATAGCCTGTGAGAACATAATGGCGTAAGAAAAGCCATGTTGGATCACGCCAGTGGCCCATCCAGCACAAGACTCTGTGCCACACAGTGGCCAGAACGCAGGTGCCATCAGAAGGTCCACCAGCTGGGCCAGAAATTCCAGAAGCCCTCCCACTGTTGCCCCCCCCCAGCACTAAGAAGACAGAGCATCACTGCCCCAGACGTAAGAACGTAAGAGAAGCTATGTTGGATCACGCCAGTGGCCCATCCAGCACAACACTCTGTGCCACGCAGTGGCCAGAACCCAGGTGCCATCAGAAAGTCCACCAGCTGGGCCAGTAATTCCAGAAGCCCTCCCACTGTTGCCCCCCGAGCACCAAGAAGGCAGAGCATCACTGCCCCAGACATAAAAACATAAGAGAAGCCATGTTGGATCATGCCAGTGGCCCATCCAGTCCAACACTCCGTGTCACTCAGTGACCAGAAACCAGGTGCCATCAGGAGGTCCACCAATGGGACAACGTCCAAGGAAAAACTGATTGTCAGGGGAGGTCTCCATTGACTTCATAACTACGGCACCTACAAATGCAGGATCACACGGGCCTAAACTGCCCATCTGACCATTCTCGTTTGCGTGCGTATCTGGGAAAGGAGCTGTGAGAGGGAAAGACAGAGCCACAAAAACGTCCAAACCAAATTGTTCAGCAAAACACGACAGAGTTGCGATTTTTCACAGGGATGCGCGTTTCCTTAGGCAAAGTGCAGGCAAAGAAAGTGCCTCGATTTTGTCACAGGGTTTCAGGTTTTCACACGCAGTTCTCCTTTTTGGACAGTTCTCACCATTGCGGCCTGCAGGATTTGACTAATGACAGTATCAGTGGGGTCATTTCCTTCTCTGCCCTTCCCTGCTGTCTGCTAGTTAACAAAGAATTCACAACATTCAGTTCATAAGTTAAAGGTTACATATATTTGCACATGACTGCAGTCCCCTCTATGGCGATGTGGAAGCGTAAGGTAATTTATAATTTTTTTAGAGGCTGTGTTTGTGTGTGTTTGTATGTGTGTGTGTGTGAAGTGTCATCAAGTTGCTTCTGACTTATGTCAACTCTACGAATTAATGACCTCCCAAACATCCAATCATTAACAGCCTTGCTCGGATCTTGCAGACTGAAGGTTGTGGCTTCCGTTTGGTGTAGTGATTAAGTGGACTCTAATCTGGGAGTAGTTCAGCGGTAGTTCAGCAGTTCGAGACCTGGGTGCCGCATGACGGGGTGAGCTCCTGTCTCTAGTTCCAGCTCCTGCCAACCTAGCAGTTCGAAAGCAAGAAATTGCAAGTAGATAAATAGGTACCACTTCGGTGGGAAGGTAACAGCGTTCCGTGCACCTTGGTGTTTAGTCATGCCGGCCACATGACCACGGAAACGTCTTTGGACAGCGCTGGCTCTTCGGCTTTGAAACGGAGATGAGCACCACAACCCTAGAGTCGGATTCGACTGGCTTTCGAGCAAGGGAACCTTTACCTTTACCTAATCTGGGAGAACCGGGTTTGATTCCCCACTCCTCCACTCATGGGTGCTGGATGACCTTGGGCAAGCTATAGTCCTGTCAGAGCTGTCCTTGAAAAAAAGCAGTTTCTGTCAGAGCTCTCTCAGCCCCACCTACCACACAGGGTGTCAGTTGTGGGGAGGGGAAGGGAAAGGAGTCTGTAAGCCGCTCTGAGACTCAAAGTGAAGGGCGGGGTATAAATCCAATATCCTCCTCCTCCTCCTCTTCTTCTTCTTGTCAATCCATCTCATATGGGTCATCCTCTTTTCCTTCTGCCTTCGACTTTTCCTAGCATGATGGTGTTTTCCAGTGCCCATTGTCTTCTCATAATGTGACCAAATTACTCTAGCCCCAGTTCAGTCATTTTAGCTTCTAGGGAGAGTTCAGGTTTGATTTGATCTAGAATCTGCTTATTTGTCTGTGGTAGTCCACGGTAGTCATAAAACTCTCTCACAACACCATATTTCGAAAGACTCACATTTCTTTAAGAAAGGTGGGGGGAAACCACAAGACTATGTTTTATTTTGCATACTTTGATTCCAGAGGGACCCAGCCTTATGACACTTGGGGACACTTTTTGAATTTTGAAAACTGGTCACGGGCACCAGAACGTACTGGTAGCCATGGAGGGGGGTGACAAATCACCTAACGTTTGCCACAGGGAGCTCTGTCCCTTTAAATCTCTTGCAAATTTGCTTGAGGACAGGCTCAGCTGAGCTCTGGAGTTTGCAGGGCAAAGCCTGCTCTCCCTGGGAGCTCTCCTGGGTCCTGAAATACTTTCCTCGACTCTACCGCCCATAACTGAATCTCTGTTCTCAGCTCCCTGCTTTTTGCAGCTATCTTCTCCTCCTCCTGATTGCCGGATTTTCTCCCAAGATCTTGCCAGATATAACTGCAGATTCACAGTCTAGCCAGCAAAAGAGAACAATGACACACCAGTCTCCAAACAGTCTTAAAAAGGGATGCCTTTAACGTGTAGCTCAGTAATGTATGGCTGCGAGAGTTGGACTATAAGGAAGGCTGAATGCCAAAGAATAGATTCTTTTGAACTATGGTGCTGGAGAAGACTCTTGGGAGTCCCTTGGACTGCAAGGAGATCAAATCATTCAGTCCTAAAAGAAATCAACCCTGACTGTTCCCTGGAAGGCCAGATCCTGAAGCTGAAGCTCAAATACTTTGGCCACCAAATGAGAAGGGAGCATTCACTGGAGAAGAAGACCCTGATGCTGGGAAAGACTGAAGGTCAAAGAAGAAGGGGACAGCAAAGGATGAGATGGTTAGACAGTGTCATCGATGCAACAAACATGAAATTGAGCAAACTTCAGCGGACAGCAGAAGACAGGAGGGCCTGGCATAATCTGGTCCATGGGGTCGCGAAGAGTCGGACTTGACTGTGCAACTGAACAACAACAACAAAAGTGTTCCCTCTAAGCTGAGTTAGTGTGAGCTAGCTCACAGTTTTTTAGCCTCCAGCTCACACATTTTTGTCTTCGCTCAGGAAGGATGGCTCCAGAGCAAACTAATTTATGCAGTAGACCAATTGGTCACTCAGTTTTAATGCCAGTGTCTGCACCCACCACACTGTGCCAGAATTCCAAAGGGGCTTGTAGGCTCAGAAAAGTTGCAGACCCCTGGGTTAGACCTTCCCCCAAGGTTCGCCATTAAAAAAAACAAAACAGGCTTCTATTTTCTATGGTTAAGAAGGAAAGGCTTCTAATGGGCAACTAATAAGAATTCCAGAAACTGCATTGTGTTGAGAAAAGACATGTATGTGTCTGGAGGGGATGCTTAAAACACCCACCCCCAGCATAGAAGCCTCACTCAGATTCTCTCCCTACACACACTTTGGGGTCAAGAAGGAATTTTCCTCCAGGTCACATTGGCCCAGGGATCCTGGAATTTTTTTGCCTTCTTTCTGACATAGAGCAGGAATCACTGGGGGTGAAAGAGAGGAGAGGTATCTGTGGATTTTCTAATTGTGCAGGGGCTTGGACTAGATGGCCTCTGGGACCCTTTCCAGCTCTATCTTTCGACGTTTCTTGACTCCTTCTAATGAAAATATTGGGAACGCTTAGCATGGGGCTCTCCCACGACGGGAAATCCGGCCCTTAGCTCCCACAGTTGTGTGTGAGCAACAACACGTAGATTTTCCTCTTTTTTCCATCGCAAGCCCGCAAATCAGCCAGCTGCTCTCTGCAGGAAAGCCGGCAGCCGGCAATTGTTTCAAACTCCCGAAATGTTAAGCTGCCCAATTGATTTTTTTCTTTTTCTTTTTTGGTGTACGGTTGATGGAGGGGGGGGGGGCAAGGATTAAAATTTTACACACTCCAGCGGGAGCGGGGCCTGCTAAATATTAAATGACTATCTTTGCCATTAATAATTCGGAAAAAAAAAAAAAGAGGGGTGGGGGAGGCCCAGACGCTCGCATCTAAAATGACAAAACCGCACTCGGACGGCCGTCGCTCTAGGCAGAGCGGGGGAAGGGGGGGAGACGGAGCCGGGCCAATTGTGGACTCAGTGCTTTGTTGACTATAAAGGTTGAAGAACACCTGAGGTCCCAGTAGTCATTAAAGAAGAAAAGAGCTGAACAATGCAGGTTGTTGCAGGCAGAAGAAGAAGGCGGGGTGGGTGGGGGGAAGCAAAGGCGCAAAGTGGATTTTTGTCCCTCTGCTCTATTGATGGCTGCCTAGGAAAGAAAGGTTTAGCTAAGGCTTCGCATTATAACCGAAATGAGAAAGATTGGATTGATGGGAATGGGGGTGGGGGGAAGGGTCTGTTCTGGCTAGGGATATGTCTGCATTTCTCCTCCCTGGTTGTTTGGAACTGCAGATCCTTGCGTTGAATTTACTCCTTCTTTTGCACAGACCCAGTGGGGTCTTTCTTTTCGCTGAATTGATTCCCCCCCTTTAAAACGAATACATTTCCCAATGTTCTTTTTGGCATCTATGAATCAGCCAGTTTGGTGTAGTGGTTAAGTGTGCGGAGTCTAATCTGGGAGAACCAGGTTTGGTTCCCCGCTCCTCCATTTGCAGCTGCTGGATGATCTTGGGCAAGCCATAGTTCTGCCGGAGCTGTTCTCTCAAGGAGGACTCTGGAAAGAGCTCTCTCGGCCCCATCTACCTCTCCGGGTGTCTGTTGCGGGGAGGGGAAGGGAAAGGAGTTTGCAAGCTGCTCTGAGACTCCTTTGGGCAGGGAAGGGCGGGGTATCAATCCAATCTCCTAAATCTTCTTCTATTATACTATACGACACTAACTACACTGGTGGTGGGGGAAAGCATTGTCAGGTCGCAGCTGACTTAAGGGTGACCTCATGGGCAAGAGAGAAACAGAGTTGGTTTGCCACTGCCTGCCTCTGCGTAGCCACCCCAGACTTTCTTGGTGGTCTCCCATCTGAGTACCAACCATGGCCAACTGTGCTTAGCTTATGAGATATGATGAGATTAGGCCAGGCTGGGCCATCCGGGTCAGATCGAGAGACAAATAGAGTTGGTTTGCCACTGCGTAGCAGCCCTGGACTTCCTTGGTGGTCTCCCATCTGAGTACCAACCATGGCCAACCCTGCTTGGCTTCTGAGATGTGGCGACATGTGGGCAGGCTGGGCCATCTGGGTCAGATCAAGAGACAAACAGAGGTGGCTTGCCACTGCCTGCCTCTGCGTAGCGACCCTGGGCTTCCTTGGTGGTCTCCCATCCAAGTACCAACCATGGCCAACCCTGAGTTTCTGCTGTTTGGTGTGGCCTGTTATGCTAATGAGTTCCTGCTAGACTTTTCTACCAAAAAAAGCCCTGCCTGGATCCTATGCAATGTCATGGAGCACAGATGCTCAGAATGGCAAAATGTCCTGCACCAACCCTAAAACGGGACAAAGCCTTCCAGAGGCAACTCTCTTTTAAAAGATGCAAACACTTCATATTCAGCTTTAGTTAACATTGGGGACACTGGATTTTCCCCGTGTCTTAGAAACAGCCCATGAATCGTTGGCATTTGAACTTCAAGGAGGGAAATTCTGGCATGAACTTGCACACCAGATTTTAGTTGTGATCTGACTGTTGAGAATTCTACAAGTAGAGAAGGGCCAGCAGGGACCCTAGAGCTACTGGACAGCCTTCTCTGCCTGTCCATCTCTGCTTATCTTATCTCTGCGCAGCTGATTATCCCAGTTCCTTCCTCTCTCACTTCCTCGGGACAATTAGCCCGGACAGGTAAGCTAAGTAGGAAAAGCTTTCTCCGCCCCACTCTGGAGCCGCTTCCCACATTCGCAACAGCCAGAGCACGGCTTAATGTGTGGCTCCTTTTGCATGTCGTGAGTATGATGCGCAGCCCAGTCTCTCAGTCGCAACTGCTTTAGGACACTGCTCCCTCTGAGCTGTGGAGTCTTGTGAGCAAAAATTCTAGTTTGTGAGCTACTGGCACTAAAGTTGTGAGTGAGCAGTTTGGCTACTGCACAAATTAGTGTGCTCTGGAGCCATCCTTCCTAAGACAAAAATGTGTGAGCCGGAGGCTAAAGAACTGTGAGCTAACTCACGCTAACTCAGCTTAGAGGGAACCCTGCTTTAGGCTACAGAGCACAGCTTTCAAGGTGCTGAAAAAGCAGCCCTCTATACACCCTCAATGCCCATGCTTTCTTCTGTTTAGACAACAAAACCAGGTAATTATAAGCCACAATAAAACAAACCAAGAGTCCAGTGGCACTTTAAAGACTGACTAAATGTGTTCCAGCATGAAGACTAATAAAAACTGATGCTTATGCTAGAACACATCTGGTCATCTCACAAGGGTTCCAATAAATTCTCCACTAGCCTTGGACTGATCACTTGGCGCTCATATATCTGCATGCAGATCCCTTAGGTGTCTTTTCAGTTCATGACTCTTCATCACCCCCATGTTTCATTGAGTGGGGCAGACGTGGTTTGGGCAGAGCTGCAAGTGGGCCTCGGACCTCGGCAGACTTTAGGGTTGGGATTCACGCCTCTGTGAAAAGTAATTCTAACTTCATTGGTCATAACTGTGTATCTTGAAGGCTATTCTGCATCAGATAAGGCATGTGAAACACTTACAACACTTGATATATAGAATATACGATATAGTTAGGCCCGCCTAGCTTGTGATGCACCGAGGCAAATGGTGGCCACCAACCGAGTATGACAGCCATTTACCGCGTGGAAAATGCTGTTATTTTGGGGGCCTGCTTGGGATCTGCAAAAACATGGGGCTTGCCAGACACCTGGCAGGTCACATACAATACGCATACCTGTCACTTGGTGCGGCAGACTATGCTAAATAACACATTAGCTATTATTACTGAACTTTGATACATGATCAGCTTGGAAGGTATTAATCAAAACAACAAAAACTACCACATACAATACCAAAACCAACAAGAAAGACTTTTTAAAAATATACTGGCTTTATTGTACTTAATAATCAAATACATGCATAACAGTAGTCAAATACATGCGTAACGAAGAAACATTAACAACCATCTTTTAAAAAAAACATGTTATTGGGACATACAACATAGAATAGTTATTGGGACATATAACGTAGAACAGTTATTGGAACAGTAATACATCCTATAGTAACCTGTGTTGAGGGAGGAAGGGCGTGATACGTGTAACTTTTAGAACTAATATTAATACACAACATGAATAGCTTCGAGAATGTGTTCGAATTCCTTATGCGAAGCAAAATGCTCAAGAATTGGAAACCAAATTCTTACAAAATTCGAGTTATACAAATCGGTATCTCCTGGTAACATAGAGTCTGCTAGCTTGTCCATTATACAAAATTCCTGAATTTTCTAAAACCAGTCAGATATAGTAGGTCTTTTGTCTTCTTTCCAAAATCTAGCTATAACTGCACGGGCAGCTGCACAAAGTATTTCTATTAATCCAAAGTTATGCATACAACGTTTAGTTGTTGGCCAATGGTTTAGTATTAAAGACTTATGTGTGCCATTATATTCCAAACATTTCAGAATTCTTGCATGCATTTCACAGTAAAGGGGGTCAGTTATCTGAAGACTCAACCATCTGCTCTCGTATTGCACATGCCATGATACAAAATGTTGCTACATTACAGGACATTTCTTTAGAGGAGTCTGAAAGGAGGAGCAAAATATAGAAGTGCTCCGATCTTCCGGGGGGACTTATTAAAATCGGTGTAATATACTGGGAACGTATATCATTACAGCAGGGACAGCGTAACAATACATGATCAACGGTTTCAACCTTTCCCATTTGACAGGGCCAGACCTATTGGGAATCAGGAATACAAAGATATCTGCCTTCCAGAAAATTATTATTCAATTAAGGCTCCCATACTTTGGAGTAAGACCCACAGGACTCAATAAGGCAGCAACAGGATCCAGAGTTCTTAACATTCATTTAAAGGGACCAGATCTTTTTTTCTGCTTTGAATATACCAAGAACCTGCTGGATCAGGCTGGTCCATCTAGACCTGCATCCCACAGAGGCCATCCAGTTGCCCTGGAAGACCACAAACAGGCCAAGACCAATCCCTGATGTTGGACTGGTATTCATAAGATTACTTTCTCATGATGCGGAGGTTCCCTCTAGTCACCATGGCGAATAGCCAAAGATTAAGAGGGAAGAGGCTGGATTTATACCCCACCCCTCACTACCCGAAGGAGTCCCAGAGCAGCTTACGATCCCTTTCCCTTCTCCTCCCCACAACAGACACCCTGTGAGGTAGGTGGGGCTGAGAGAGCTCTCTCGAGAACTGCCCTTCAGAGAACAGCTCTGAAAGAACTTATGACTGACCCAAAGTCACACCAGCAGCTGCATGTGGAGATGTGGGGAATCAAACCCGGCTCTTCCAGATTAGAGTCCACACTCCTAACCCACTACACCAAACTGGCTCCACTACACCACTGATGGACCTGCCCTCCATGAATCTGTCTAGCCCTCTTTTAAAGCAATCTGTGCTTGTGGCCATCACTATGCCCAGTGGCAATGAATTCCACAATTTAATTTCCCACTGAATAAAGAAGAGCTTCCTTCTATTCCCCCCCTCCCCGAATTGCCCATCGACTTCATTGGGTGCCCCTGAGTTCTAGTATTTATTATGGGACAAGGGGAAAAGTTCTCTGCACTCATTTTCTCCATCCCCTGCATAATTTTATACATTTCTATTATACCCCCTCCATATTCATATTGTTTTCTAAATTGAAGAGTCCCAGACTATTTGGCCTTTCACCACAGGGAAGGTGCTCTAACCCTGTGATCAATGTGGTTTCCCTCTTCTGCACGTTTTTCTAACCATGCAATACACTTTTTCCAAACAGGGCCACACCACGGATCTATACAAGTACATTATAATACTGGCTGATTTATTTTCAGTCACTTTCCTAATTAACCTCCAGCACAGTTCCTGAACAACCCCGAGATCACTTTCCCTCTCCGTTTTGATACTACTCATTTTAGATTATTGCTCTTTAGTTCTACTTTAAATCTCCTGAGAAGAGGGGCCTGGGTTAACTTGCCTCATATCTCTTCTTTAAATACCATTCGACTTGGATTCTGCTTCAAAATCTGAGACAGGTACAGAAGTTAGGTAGGCAGGGACGGAATTTCTAGTTAGTTCTGTGCAAGCAGTGCCATTTTAGCATGCAGTGGCATGGTATGGTCAAACAGTGGCAGTAGAGAGCCAAGCCAGTTCAGCAGCTGAAGCGAAGAGGGAAAGGGTTCTTTGCAGACTTCCTTGGATCAGCTCTCCCTTTTTTCTACCCTGTGTGCTAAACAAAAGTGGATGCTGTACCAGAGTTACCCAGTGGATTCACAGCACACGGGAACTCCAAACGTGTACACCAACGTACTCAAACCTGGAAGCAGTTCTGAAAGGCTTGGCAAAGACTTTCCTTATTTATAGGCAGCTGGCATCTTCCAGAGTGGTATAGTGATTAAAATGTCAGACCAGGATCCAGGGGAACCAGATTCGAATCCCCACTCTGGCATAGAAGCTCAGACTTTGGGTCTTTCTGTCTCTCTCTCTCCCTAACCTGTTGAGAGGATATAAACGGGAGAAAGGGGAAACTATGTATGCTGACCTGAGCTCTTTGTAGGACGGGTGGGATAAAAATAATAAATATAAGATGAAATTGTAGACACACAAGCATGCACGTGCGCATGCGCACCCCCCCCCCCCATGCTGGAAACATAAAAAGTTCTGACAGAAGCAATAAGTGTTCATCTGCAATTAGCCACACGCCAGTTTAATGTGTCTGGCCATTCCTCTTAAAGTGCTGCTGCAAGAAATTCTGCAATTCTGCAAATACTTGACAATAGCAGGTACCTTTGTTCTCTGGGCAGCCCCAAACTCCCACGAGCACAATTATAACTCGGATCAATCTCCCGGGAGGGAAGGCGGCATGGTACTTGGCAGATCTCGGAAGCTGAGCAGGGCTGGTACTTGGATGGGAAAACCACCAAGGAAGATGTTGCAGAGAAAGGCAGTGGCAAAACACCTCTGCTTCTCGCTTGCTGTGAAAGCCCCTGGCTGGGGTCACCATAAGTCGGCTGCAACTCAACAGCCCAATTAGTCTCCCACAGTCACTTCTGCTGCCACCACTGAAGCTAACCTATCATTTTCTTCAGTTGCTTCAAGGCAAAAGGATCTCCTTTCCAAGTACAGGGGGGTGGGTTGGTATTCTTTGGTGTGTGTGTGTGTGTGTGTGAAGTCCACCTTCTAAAGTGACCATTTTCTCCAGGTAGACTGATCTCTGCCACCTGAAGATCAGTTGTAATAGCAGGAGATCCCCAGCCACCACCTGGAAATTGGCAACCCTGGGTGGAAATGAAGCCAGCTGAGGCCTTCTACATTTTTCAACAGTAAACAAAAATTCACCCTGAAGACTGAGGAGTACCCAACCCCAACAACTTTCTCAGGCTGACCTGAAGAATTCAGTTTTTGCAATCAGACACCCTCCCAGCCAGCCAGCCACTTGAGTTGATAGGAATAGAAAGGGATGCTTCACCTCATCAGACCAGATTCCCGGAGAGTCTGGCCAGCATTTCATCCAGGCCGCTCCGCCCAATCGGAATCAGCCTCACCATTTCAAAGGCTTACAAATATATTGGCTGCAAAAGCCTGCTGGTTCTGCATTCAAGCCAGGGACCCAGCCAGGTACACTCTTCACAAGTTGACTGAGAGCAGCACTCACCTCCGTCTGACTTTGCAACATGTTTGTTTACTTCATTTATACTCCCCTTTTCTCCTCAACAGGGACCCAAAGTGGCTTACGTCCTCCTGTCCTCCATTTTTATCTTCACAACAACCCTTTGAGGTAGGTTACGGTGCAAATCAATGAAGAGCCCAAGGTTACCAAACAAGCTTCCACAGCCTGGGTCTCCCAGATCCCAGACCGATACTCTAACCATGATGCCAAATTGCCCAATTTGTGTTTGGTGGGAAGGGAATGGTAGCATCTGACCCATAAATCAGTGATGCTCGAAATGTCACACCTGACCCACAGCATACTTCCCATCTCCAAAACCTCGCCACCTCGATGCTGCGGTCATTCATTTAGACCACAGGTGGGAACAGTCTGTGAGTGGCAAACCTGCCTTCATACACTACTCAACATGACACTCTTGTTCCACTACGGCCGTCATTCCTAACTGGATTTTCCCATGCGGACGAGACAATCCAGTTCCAAAGTATTGCTGCAGCGCAGTATCCAAGCATGAGTGGATGTAGCCCAGGATTCACATGAGAGTCCTAGGGAACGGAGGGGTGGGAGAAGTCGCTATGGGAATGCCGGTTCCTGCAGCAAATGTAACATCTCGAGCAGCTCAGAGGTCATGTCACTTTCAGCCTGCAGCCACAACCAGTTCACTGAAGTGCATGTGTGGACCATGCCAATGAAGACGTTGCATTTACTTTTATCGCTCAGCATACTTTTACCTCTACAGCATTCAGTTTCCCATAAGCCAATCTGTGCAGACACTGCTCAGCATTCTACAGTTCGGTATGTTCTCGGTCAGCCCAGCCCTGACTGATTTTCATTCATTTAACAAGATCCTCTTGCCGAAAATCTCTGCATCCAGTTTACACGGGGACAGGGGTTTTTTTGTAGAAAAAACCCAGCAGGAACTCATTAGCATAATAGGCCACACCCAACAGCAGAAACTCATTAGCATATTAGGCCACACCCTGACGGCACAGCTCACTGGCATATTAGGCCACACCCCCATGTTACCAGAAGTGTGGTCATCCAGCCACACCCACCTTTTGCTTCTTATTCTGTTTACCTTGTTTGTTGTCAAAACCCAGGGCTTTTTTGTAGCAGGAACTCCTTTGCATGTTAGGCCACATACCCCTAATGTGGCCAATCCTAATGAGTTTCTGCTGCTGGGTGTGGCCTATGATGCTAATGAGTTCCTGCTGGGCGTGGCCAACTTGGGAGCCAGCCAGAACTCCGTTCCTGCGCGTTCCTGCCCCAAAATAGCCCTGCATGGGGAGGGGGCTATGGGGCTCACTGGTAGAGCATCTGCTTGGTGTGCAGAAGATCCTGGGTTCAATCCCCCGGTGTATCCATTTAAAGGGATCTGGTAGTACGTGATGTGTCAGAAGTAGTCTCAGCCTGAGGCCCTGGAGAGCCGCTGCCAGTCTGAGTAGACAATACTGACCTTGATGGACCAAAAGGTCTGATTCAGTAGAAGGCGGCTTCATGTGTTCATGACCTCAAGGCAGCTTATAAATTGCATGAAACACGAACCATCTGCATAATACCATATCCAAAAGTCAAATCAGTTCCACAGGCACATGCTCAAAGGTCACGACCGCATTAAGACCGACACGCAGTTAAACCATCTGGAAGCATCTTCCAGAATTTAGACAGCCTAGATCCACAGAGCATCTGCAGCCCAAACACCACTTGTTATGGGACTTTTATTAGGAAGAGGCACACGCAAGGTCTGACAATAAGGAATAAATACCTACAGCAGCACCCAGCGTGGCTGGTTTAGGTCACTGGCGTATATTTGAGCACGGTTCCCACATTACTGGCAACTCTTGTGTCTCCCTTTTTCCAAAACAACTCTAAGAAGTCCTTTAGTCCCAGGAAATATTTTCCTGCCATTCTCTTAAGACTGGGGTCCCCAACCTTTTTGAGCCTGCAGGCACATTGTGTCGGAAACAGCCACAAAAATGGCTGTCACAAAATGGCTGCCGCAGAGGTAGAGCCAGTCACAAAATGGCTGCCCCAGCTTACCTTTAGTTATCCAGTGAAGGTCCTTGTGCTGTAGTGGCAGCTGCTGCCAAAGCAGTATTTTTTAATTCAATCTGCACAGCAAATCAAATCTCCAGTGGCCTATCAGGAACCTTTCTGGGGAAAAGCTCCACTTGGTCCAACCCATTTTCTAAAAACACTTGGCGGGCACCAGGAAAGGTATCGGTGGTTGCCATGGCACCCACGGTCACCATGTTGGAGACCCCTGGCTTAACATACTGGTTATTGTAGCATCACACTTGCCCCTCCAATAGCCCTCGGCTTAAACATTTCATTTGCTTTTTAATAGAACCATATTTGTTCCCATACTAGGCTACATCTCGCTCTGGGGCCACAGGTTACTGACCCCCACTCTAGTGTATCGGTGTCAGTGAGACATCAAACACTCAATCGATTCTAAACTAACAGAAAAGCTAATCCCCAACAACAGCGCTAATCTATCCACCAGCAACCCAATACCTCTCGCAACAAATCGGGTTACAAGCTTTTGGCTTCTTCCTCTCGGGACACCGCAAGAAAACAGTTCACCGTTCCCTCACCATTGTGAGGCCCCAAAATCAACACCGATCTTTTTGACAGTGGATCTTTGGGAAGCTGCTCTCGTTACCCCAAGCCCTGATGTAATTTGCTTGTAACTTTTCAACGGTGTCTCAAAACATCCAGGCTCGGGGGAAACCCAATATGGTCAGTCCTGCACAAACCCGGCCGAGTTCAGCTTTTAAACAGGGAGGCAGGTGTTCCCATCCAACGCCGAATACAGGGACTGTTTACAGAAAGAGGTGTTTTTGCAAGACACAAAATGTCACTGGAAAATCCACAGCGAAGGTACATCGGAAAGGTTCCCGTGTAGATCAGGTACATGATTCACGCTCCTTTTATTAGGCGGTTGTTTGGGAGAGGCTCTCTGTTATAGGGACACTTTTCTTGTGAAAAAAGAACGGCAGTTTCTAGTGTGTTAATAATTCACAAACATAGATTTTTTTTAAAAAGCATCGTGTTCCAAACAGTGGCCACAAAGGCGCCTTTAGGAAGCCCACAAGCTGATCGACGGGTCTGCGAAGCAGCTATTGAAAGAGGGAGAAGCTCAGGGGCTCTGTTTTATTTAGTCACGTCATCTACAGCCTGCCTTTCTCTCCAGTGGGGACCCAAAGAAACTTATATGATTCCTCTCTTCTCCATTTTACACTCACTATAATCCTGTGTGGTGGGTTGGGCCGAGACTGTGTGACTGGCCCAAGGTCACCCAGCAAGTTTCCATGGCGGAATGGGGATTCAAACTTGGGTCTACCAGATCCTAATCTGACACTCTAACCTAGGGGTCCCCAACCATTCCGAGTCTGCAGCTTTGACATAGCATGATGGGCCTAGCCACAAATTGGCTGCCAAAATGGCTTCTGCAGGAGGCGGAGCCAGTCACAAAATGGCTACCAATCCATGTTGTGGACCCCTGCTCTAACCACCATGTTACCCTGCCTCTAGTGCAGATCTTCGTAAGCTTTAAGGAAGGGGAAATCTTTAGACTGTGTCCCTCAGCTGGATACAATTTCGACTGAGCTTCTGTTGCAGGTATTGAATCCCAGGCAAAGGGTATGATGACCCTTTGGGGAACAGCCCAGGATGTTATTTATTGCACTCTTTGCTTTTTGATGTTTCGTTACGGTCTTGAGCTAATGCAATAAAGTGAACTGATTGAAGTACTCCGGGTTTTTCCCCTCACCGTTTATTTATACTGTATGTTTGCAAGCCATTCTGGCCTTGCAAAATAAAGACATAAATAATCCATTACCCTTCACCAGGTACACAACATTCTCATCAAATGCTGCCGAAGCCACAGGTAAAAGACTGGGCTATAAAAACAGCAGGCCAATTTCATGCTGCCTTCCAGATTAGCACTGCTCAGCTTCTATATCTTATATTTCAATTTTTTTTTTAAAGTATAACCCCACCTTTCTCCCCAAAGAGGACCAAAGCAGCTTACTTCGTTCTCCTCCGTTTTTTCTCGCAACAACTTTGGGAGGAAGGTTAGGCCAAGAGTGAGTGACTAGCCAAGGTCATGGCAGAATGGAGATTCACAAGAACATAAGAAGAGCCCAGCTGGATCAGACCAGTGGTCCATCTGCTCCAGCATCCTGTCTCACACAGTGGCCAACCAGCTCCTCTGGAGGGCTGACAGCCAGTCACGGAGGCTGAGGCCTTCCCTTGATGTTGCTTCCTGGCTCTGGAATTTAGTGCTTCTGAATGTGTAGGTTCCTCCTCCATCAATCTGTCTAATCTCCTTTTAAAGCTGTTTATTCCTGTGGTCATTGAACCTGGGCCTCCTAGAACCTAGTCCAGCTCTCTAACTACAGCACCATGTTGGCCCTTCCTATGGATACCCTTCCTATGACTGGGCTGCCCATTCCTTCACGGCCACCTCTCAGTGGCTGCTGGTAATGACCCATAAGCCCCTCTGCCCCAGATACTGGTGGCTGGTAGTGATTCCCACCAGGAAACTACCTCACATGAACACATGAAGCAGACTTCTACTGAGTCCGATCACTGGTCTGTCCAGGTCAGTCCTTTCTATTAACACTGGCAGATGTTCCTAGGGTCTCAAGCAGAGGTCTTCCGGGTCACTTAGTACCTGACCCTTTTAAGAGGAGAATCTGGGGATTGGACCTGGGACCTCTTGCATGGAAAGTGGATGTTCTACCACTGTTCCACTGCCCCCCTCAACAGGTCCCAGTGTTTCATCCAGGACTGGACCAAGGATTTTTTGGGGTGCCCTAGGCAAACTCTTGATCAGGTGAAAGAGGAGAGCGCAAAAGTGGGCTTGAAACTCAACATCAAAAAAACTAAAAACTAAGATCATGGCATCTGGCCCCATCACTTCTTGGCAAATAGAAGGGGAAGTCGTAGAAGTAGTGACAGACTTCACATTCCTAGGATCACTGCAGATGGTGACTGCAGCCATGAAATTAAAAGACGCCTGCTCCTTGGGAGGAAAGCGATGGCAAACCTAAACAGCATGATAAAAAGCAGAGACATCACCTTGCCAACAAAAGTCCGCATGGTCAAAGCAATGGTATTCCCCGTAGTAATGTATGGCTGCGAGAGTTGGACTATAAGGAAGGCCGAGTGCCGAAGAATAGATTCTTTTGAACTATGGTGCTGGAGAAGACTCTTGAGAGTCCCTTGGACTGCAAGGAGATCAAATCATTCAGTCCTAAAAGAAATCAACCCTGACTGTTCCCTGGAAGGCCAGATCCTGAAGCTGAAGCTCAAATACTTTGGCCACCAAATGAGAAGGGAACATTCACTGGAGAAGACCCTGATGCTGGGAAAGATTGAAGGTCAAAGAAGAACGGGAGGGCAAAGGATGAGATGGTTAGACAGTGTCATCGATGCAACGAACATGAAATTGAGCAAACTTCAGCGGACAGTGGAAGACAGGAGGGCCTGGCGTAATCTGGTCCATGGGGTCGCGAAGAGTCGGACTCGACTGTGCAACTGAACAACAACAACAAGGCAAACTATGACTTTGGCACCCATTTATTCCAGCGTTCCATTTTCTATAGTGCCCAACCATGTATTTTTAAGAAACCAACAAACATCACACAAAGGGTGCAGCTTCCCCCATGATGAACCCCAAGCAACTGGGAGTTCCTCTCCTCTACCTCTGCCAGCTGGGCCAGAGCGGGAGTTTGAGGAGGGGTGCTTGGGAAGTGCTGATTATGGTGGGTCGCCATACCCAAAAGGTTGGGAGCACTGGCTTAGAGAATCCCATGGGGTTGTAGGGGGAGCCAAAACGAAACTAGAAATTTCCTAAATGCCTTGGTGCACATCATTCCAAACTTACTGTTGCAACTCTGTCAGCAACATAATTTCTTTAAGCTATTTTTTAAAACAAATTGGACCAACTTCAACCGATGGCAGCAGCCAGACACCTTCTACCTATACCATCCCCTCTGTGACATCAGGGTAGGTTGGCCAATCATGGCCAGCGTTCATCACCGCCAGCATTAAAATCTACCTGCAAAGTTTACAGCTAGGACTTGACTTCTCTCATGAGGAGGGACTCTCCCTAGCTTACCTGCATCTGAACTTCTCTCAAGATAAGAGTCCAAAATAACTTGTACGGTTTCCTATGAAGAACTCTCCATGGTTTCATTTATTTTCCTAATTCAGAATTTTGGCCAGCTCCTTCCCTTCCTCTGCATTACAAAACGTGCCTGCACACACTGATAAAATACTACAAGTAGCCATACTGATGTTATCCGACTTGACAATCCGCATCAAGATTGTTCGGTGTCATGTTTTATTGGATGCATGCACGCGCACCCATGCCCTGACCAAACAGGTTGCGAGGAGAACCAAGGCCGAACCCATGAAGCGTCATCACATCGAGACCACATTTCCTTTTCAAGAAGGAACAGAACACGGTGCTAAGAGACAAAACACAGAACCTGTTCACAGAGGAGAGCTTCTGGGTCCCCAGCAGTGTTCCCTCTAAGCTGAGTTAGTGTGAGCTAGCTCACAGTTTTTTAGCCTCCAGCTCACAGATTTTTGTCTTAGCTCAGGAAGGATGGCTCCAAAACAAACTGATTTATACAGTGGCCAGATCACTCACTCACAACCGTAAGGCCAGTAGCTCACAAAGTAGAATTTTTGCTCACAAGACTCCACAGCTTAGAGGGAACAATGGTCCCCGGGGGTTGAAAGAAAGAGCTGGACACCCCGGCATCACCTGAGATGCAAAAGAGCACTCTCCTGTCCCTGGGCTCTTTAAAAAACCAGCAACAACAACATCTCATCTGCATATAGATTGATGTTGCTCACACTGCTCGTGACACTCCTTATACCAGAACAATCATTTGACTCGGGCATTGGAGCTCTAGCAGTTTCCTATGCGGGCGAGTAGAGGAAGTCACGAACGGGCACGTGGCTGAGAATCCTGGCCCTTGCCTTCGTCCCTGCCAGAAGTCAAAGGGCGAGAGCTTCGAGTGTTGCAGGCAGCAGGTGAATCAGACGCGGCCCTCGTGCACGCCTCTGCCAACCTGTGCCGATGCTCAGGGATTGCTAATGCTCCGCCGAGAAACTCGGCCACACCCCAAGGGCTCCGCTTCCTCTCCCCGATCCTGTAATTAGCAAGTTATTTCTGAAGGCGTGAGGCTACTCAGCTTGCTAAGAGTCTGGCCAAGTCTTCGGGGGAGGGAGGGGCGGAATCTGTCACTACGCTGCTCTGTGGCGGAGGAGTCGAGAGTTTGGGCAGCTGCCAACAGACTTCCCGGAACATCCTTAGCCCTCCACGCAGGTTAGGCTGTGTTTTGTTCATGCGGAGTTGCCAGCTGCACAGTTTCGGGAGAGTGATACGTGCCATCGCCGTATCACATTTGCCGGGCAACACATGGATTTTCCATGTAGGTACAGCTTCCAATCATACCGACCAGAACGAAGGCGGCTCTGGCACCCACGAGTGGAAGCGTTCCCCGTGTGAGAAATCCATGGGTTTCTGACAGCTGTCCATCAAGCTGACTGAAACATAGTGGTGGCCAAAAGGGCCACCGAGTCACAGCTGACTCACAGCGACCCCGGAGGATTTTCAAGGCGAGAGATGCTCTTTGCTCCCACCCACTTATTTATTTACATATCCCACAGTCCCTGAGCACTCAGAGCTCTGAGTGGTGAACAACAATAAAACACCGTGTCAAAGCAATTCAAACATTTTTTTTAAAAAAAAACAATTAAAAATAATTCACACCCTGACCTGGATAGCCCAGGCAAGCCCGATCTCAGAAGCTAAGCAAGGTGGCAAGAACTTGGATGGGAGACCTCCTTGGAATAAGAACATAAGAACATAAGAGAAGCCAATGTTGAATCAGGCCAATGGCCCATCTAGCCCAACACTCTGTCATACAGCGGCCAAAATATACCAGGTGCCATCAGGAGGTCCAGCAGTGGGGCCAGGACATTAGAAGCCTTCCCACTGCTGCCCCCTCCAGCACCAAGAATAGAGTGCATCACCTGCCCCAGACTGAGAGTTCCCATCTATACCCTGTGGCTAATAGCCACTGATGGACTTCTGCTCCATATGTTTATCTAATTCCCTCTTGAAACTGTCCATGCTTGTAGCTGCCACCACCTCCTGTGGCAGTGAATACCAGAGGCAGGAGGCGGGGGCAGGCTTTATTCCGTTGCCTCTCTGAATATCCTCCAGGCCCCCAGTAGGGGTCAGCCACCAGAGGTCGCCATGCCTTCCAAGTGCACCCACACTCATACGCGCGTTGCACACATGATAAATACCCTCAGAATCCCCCGGAACCCCCAATTCACAAATAGCATTATTCAGAGGGTGTTAATACATTGAATTCCAAACTGTGTCTCCACCTCATAGAGGGGGTGGGCTGGGAGCATAGCTGGAAAAAGGGGAAGTGGGAGGAAGGAATGCCAGCCAGGATGATGTCGGTCGTTGTCCTCAACCAAAGGCTGGGCTGAATATCTCTGCCTTGCAAGCCCTCCAAAACTGCACAAGCAGAGGCTAGGTGGCCATCTGACAGCAGTGCTGATTCTGTGAACTTGGGCAGATCACGAGAGGGAGGGCAGGGAGGGTTGCCTCAGTGCTTAGTTCTCGTGGCCTATTCTCACGCACCCAGGGAAATACCAATCACCACTTTGGGGACAGGAAGCAATTGTTCTCCAGGCCAGTTTGGCCAGGGATCCGGGAGGGTTTTTTGCCATCTTCTGGGGATGGAGCAGGGGGTCACTGGGGATGTGGGGGGGGTATTTGTGAATTTCCTGCATTGTGCAGGGGGTTGGACTAGATGACCCTGGAGGTCCTTCCCAACTCTATGATTCTACCCCACAGAGTATGGATGTCATTTGGCAGAGAGTTCCACTAGGAGGGAACCGGGGAAGAAGGAGGAGGAGGAGGAGGAGGTTGGATTTATACCCCGCCCTTCACTACCCAAAGGAGCCTCAGAGCAGCTTACAATCTCCTTTCCCTTCCCTTCCCCACAACAGACACCCTGTGAGGTAGGTGGGGCTGAGAGAGCTCTGACAGAAACTGCTCTTTTTTTCAAGAGCAGCTGTGGCAGAACTATGGCTTGCCCAAGGTCATCCAAGTGGAAGACTGGGGAATCAAACCCGGTTCTCCTGGATTAGAGTCCGCGCACTTAACCACTACACCAAACTGAAAAAGCCCTGGCTGTGGTCGAGGACAGCCGGATGTCTTTTGGGCCAGGGACAGTTGCTCTCAGCAGAGCGTAACACTCTTCAGGGGACGTATTATGGAGGCGGCAGTCCCAAAGTTCCGTGCTTTGCCAGCCGTACAGCGTCCTTTGCAAACTGAAGCATCTATTTAGGGTTGCCAGCTCCAGACGGAGAATTTTCTGGGGATCTGGGGGCGGAGCCTGGGGAGGGGAGGGACTTCAGTGGGGTATATTGCCGCAGAGCAGTAGTCTCCGATGCGGGGCCTGTGGGCACCATGGGGCCTGCCAACACCTTTCCCGGAGCAGGCAGCTTTTGTCCAGGTCACCCAGAAAGGAACAGGGGAGGGGACGCTGGAGCAGGTCAGGAATGTGCTGCTTAGCCAGTCGTGCGGCCACCGCAAAGGACTATAGAAAATCTTCCCTGTGTCGATGCACAGCCTATATAACAAAGCTCCTCCTGAACCCTGGCCAGAACAGGACCTAAAACAGAACGATCTGGTTACAGGCTCAGGATAAACGGCCAAAAATCCCGCAGCGGCGGAAAAGCCAAGGCATCTGTCCTTGCCTTTGTAGGCAAGATGCAGGAAAGGCAGCGGATGACAAATGCGTCTGGGACGGGGGATGCAGAGGCCTTTATAAGGGGGAGAGGAAAAGATAAAGGAGCAGAAAGGGAAATACTTTGCAAACACAAGTCAATGAGCGGAAGCTAAGGAGGCTCAGTCATTAAGCACAAACAGTCCCAGAGATGTTAATAGGCCCAGGCACACCCAGGCTTTGAAAAGAATTAAATAGGATAATGACTGTGTGCAGTGACTCAATTCCCCCCCCCACCACCGGTTCTGGTTAAAGCCAGAAGACAACAGTGTCAGACCTGTCTCTGCCCATGAACTCCAATTTTGAGCTTCATGCTCTACCAGCCTCCAAAACCATTTGTTGTGCAAGTGTAGCCAATGACCTTGAAACCGGGAAATTCTGGGAAACTGACATATTTATATACCACGCTTGTGGCGTATGCTCCAGTGGTCCCTATTAGCATCAGCTGCCTTTGGTAAAACACCGTCCCTGGTTTGTCCCTGCCACACCTTTGGGGGAGATGCTTTCTTTTGAGGCTATTAGTGCGCACTGGAGGTGTGACCAACCTATGACAACATCACTGACTAACCATAAGCTTTTGTGTTAATTTTGTATTGGAATATCCATTGATTTTTGAGGATCCTGATGTACTTTTAAACTCTCTGTAGTCTGGTGAGCAGCTTCAAATTTCTGGAGAACTCCAGGTCCCACTTTGAGGCTGGTAAAGCCGGTTCCCGGAGCAGCAAGTTTGTTGTGCAAACCTTTTACTCCCCCATAACATTTAACTGAAACGGCAACATATACTTAGCTGTTTATTAAACAGAGTTCCAGCGGGCGACTGATCTCCAAATGAGCAAGTTCAGATCCCCTGGAGAAAATTGGCCACTTTGGAAGGTAGACTCTATATTCTTGTACCCTGCTGAAGTCCCTCCCCTCTTAACCTCTGCCCTCCCCAGGCTCCACCCCCAAACCTCCAGGAATTTCCTAACCCAGAGCTGGCAACCCCAGCCTGGCAAGCTGCCATCACTTCCAGTAAAAAAGTAAAAAGTGACATTCACATGCTCTAAAATTTACCACAGAGTTTTACCATAGAGTTTTTGCAAACTCTAGAGCATCCACTATGTCCAGGGCAGCCGACATCAGGCTGGCAACCGGCGGGAGGCTCACGGAGGCACTGGGGCTCTTGCCAGCAATGTAATCACACTGCAGCGAGATGCTGAGGTCACTTCCCGTGTGAGGTCACTTCCAGGGCATCACCAGGTTTACCCATAGAGTTTTGCCACAACCCTAGAGTTCAGTGAGGATATTATATAGCAGTAAGCCAGTTCCAAATGCCAAGGGCGATGTAAAAAAAAAAAAAAAAAGGAATAAACCTAACCACAGATTAGTAAGATGAGACCGAAAGATCAAAAGGATCTCAATCGCCTTTATCACACTTATGAATAAGCACTATCATCTCAAAGACATTTTAACCTTCCCCTCAAATCAAAGGGCACCAGCTTTGACTACCAAATGATTACGATTCATATCCAGCTGCCCTCCCCAACACCGTGTTAGCTTCCCATTCATAATATGGTGATGCTGTATAGAAAGAGGTGAATTTCTAAGGTAAGTGCTGTCACCCACTTAGCTACTGACAACTGGCCTTTATTTCACCTATACCATCGGGCCAGAATTTTATAGCCAGCTGACTTTTGTCTTAAGCTGTACCCATTGTTTTTCATGTTTACATTGTGTTTTAAGCTGCAATTGTATTTATTGCAATGATGTTACCCACCCGGAGTCCATCTGCAAGATGGGTGGGAAATAAATAAATAAACGGCCCAGGGCATTTCAAAAAAACAAGCACACACTTCTCAGTGCAGAGGCGCTAAGCCTCTGAATCCCAGACCTAGGTGGAAACATCCGGGGAAGGCCTCGGCCTCTGTGCCCTGTTGTTGGCCGTTCAGCGGGACTGGTTGGCCACTCTGTGAGGATGCTGGATTAGATGGACCACTGGTCTGATCCAGCAGAGCTCTTCTTAAGTTCTTAAACAAGGAGTCTAGAATTTCTGCCTTTCCTTCAGTTATGGTTGCCATTTTTTTGATATTTAGTATTCTCACACTCTGGCACAGTGCCTCTGAACATGCACAGACTGCTTTCTTAAGAGAACCGGCAAATAAATGCCAGAAGAGTGGCCACATACCAGCCCAAACGTTCAGAGACATCCGCAGAACCTTAAACGCCTAAAATTGCCAATATAACAACTGAAATAACAAAAACAAGTCACTGTAGCAATCCAGTTTCCTGCGTACCTTGTAAAAGTCCTAAGTGCTGCCAGAGTACATGCCGGTTACATCAATACTGACTATTTGTTTTTTCTAGTTTTATATCTTCCTGTTCTGGCAGCTAAGTAGGAGGATGAAATTCAGACCAGGGCAATAAAGTTTTGGCAAATTCGAAATGCTAACTCGGATTAGGAGTGCAGAGAGCTTCAAAGGGAATGTGCCCAGGAGGTGGAAATACCATTTTCGGCAGCCATGAAGACCACCTGTGAGCCAAGCCACAGATCAGCTTATCTCACCTTTTGCTGTTTGGTGCTCGACTCGAGCTCTGCATGCCGACCAGCTCTGCAGTTGCACAGTAGCAATGTTTCATTTCCTTCTGCTTCAAGGCCAATTCTGCCCTTGCACATTAGGTGAAACTGATTTTCTCACAGGCTCATAGAGTGGTGGGTTAGAAAACTGAACAAAACTGGATGGGTGAGTGTGTTTATGAAATTACAACTCCTCCTGTTTTTTGACAACAAGTCGCAACCGACTTATGACAACCCCATAGAGTTTCCAAGGCAAAATACACAGGGTTGACAAGCCTCCACTGAGGGAGGGGGATCCCGAACCCCAGGGCCCCTCCCTATGCTACCTATCAGCTGGCCAGTGGGGGGACTTACTAGAAGCAAGCAAAGGCAGGTCTAGTCTGGCAATGCTCTATTGTACAAATGACTTCTGCCATAGAGTTTTGGCTCAAATGCCAGTGCGTCCCTGTGTCACTGGTGACATGGCGATGTCAATTCTGGTGTATGCTAGAAGTGATGTCACCATGTCACTGGCAACACTAGTGTACACTTACTGCTGCCTGCTATATGACGTTTTACATGCCTCCGGATTGACATGTTTCGGATGTTCTTCCTCAAAGCATCATAATTTTCTATGTGGAACCTGAGTCTACACAATTTTCTTTAGTGAAATAAAGGTAGTGTCAGCTAACATCTTCCTCAAAATGTGACAAATGGGCTTTTTAAAAACACTTGGTAGGGTCCAGGAAAAGTGTCAGCTGGTGCTACAGTGCATACAGGCCCCATATTGGAGACCCCTACCCTAAATGCATAGCATTATTAGGGAATATTTGTCTGCAAGGAGTGGCGGTGGGGCAGAAATGGTCATACAGTACGTACTCAAATGCTAAATTTTTCCCCATAGATATGCCATAAAAAGAGGGGGGTCATCTTAAATTTGCCGACTAGTCAGTCATGTCCAAAAATAATTTTGTTTGTGAGTGTGTAATAACATTTAAGGGGGTTATCTTACATTCGGGATTGTCTTGTTCTTGAGTAATTATGTGGTTTCCATCTGTGGCTTCATTTTTTTTTTTAACTTTCCCAAAGTTCACTGGCCTGATGCCAGTCTGATACCAGACAGCCCGGTCAACACCCAGCTCAGAACTAAATAGTGAGAATCAAAAGGACAATAATTCCAATTTAATGTTTAAAAAATTATGGAACGTGGATTAAGGATTACTGCATGAGACATAGCGACAGAAAGATGCTTTCTCTGGGCAGCTGAAGATGTTTTCAGTGAAATCATGTAACTCAAGCGACTGTTGAAAGGACAGGACCAAAACAGGTTTTTTTCCCCTCCTGAACAATAGGCAATCCTGGATAGCTTTCACAATTATTTAACAAGCTCAGCCAATTAAAGTATTTTTTCCCACCCTACTGCCTGAATTCAGAATCCCCCCTTTTAAAAAAAGAAACATAAATACCAGCCTTGGACTTCTTGGTTTTCCCTTCTGCTCAAAGCCTCCTGAAAGTAAGATTTCAACTTTTTTTAGAGGTATGGTTAATACCTCATTCTATAAACTGCTGCATCAGCTTTTGCCACTGGATTGTTATAGGAGAATGAAGCGGTCACGCAGACCACATCACCTTGGCCAGGCAGCAAATCTGGTTCTTCCCCCTCGTCCAATTCGGTCGGGCTCTGATTGACAGCCTTCCCCTTTTGCTGAAAACCTCACATTTAAATAAAGCTCCAAGCCAATGCAAACGGGGACAGCACCGCTTCTCTCACATGCAAGATTGTTTCAGAGGGTAGTCATGTTACTCCACACTTAGGCTTGCCAGCTCTGAGTTGGGAAATACCTGGAGAGTTGGGGGCGGAGGGATTTGGGGAGGGAGGGACTTCAGCAGGATATAATTCCATAGATAACGACTTCCAAAGGAGTCATTTTCTCCAGGGAAATTGATCTCTGTCAGCTGGAGACCAGTTGTCATTCTGGGAGATCTCCAGCCACCACCTGGAGGTTGGCAACCAAACTGCCAGCTCCGAGCTAAGTAAATACCTGGATATTTTGGGGGTGGGGCCTGAGGAAGGCGGGGTTTGGGGAGGGAGGGACTTCAGTGGGGTATAATGCCATAGAGTACACCTTCCAAAGCGGCCATTTTCTCCAGGGGAACTAGTCTCTGTCTCCTGGGGATCAGTTGTAATCCCAGGAAATCTCCAGTGACTGCCTGGAGGCTGGCAACCCTATCTGTTGTAGAACAGCTAGCTTTGACTCCAGTCACGCTTTAGACTCCACACACAAGATTTTCAGGATAAAAACTTCCAAGAGTCAAAGCTCTGATGACAAGAGAAGGTTCCAGCATCAGCATTCTCTGAGGCGGGGCAGCTGCTGAGGCCCAGGTCTTTGAGGTGAAGGGAACCACTGCTGCCGCCCTCCATCCGCTCAACATCCCTGCAGCCGGCTTGCTTGCTGTAAGCCCTCCCACCATCCACGCTCCCAGCTGCATACGCTGCCCAAGATTGTCAGGGAAGGGTAGGTGAGCACTAGGGGGAGTGGGAGATGAGCAAGTGGGTAGGTGGAAGGACAGATGGCCAGGCGGTTTGGGGGGACAACACAAGCAGCTGGACAGGGAGGTGTAAGGGATGGCAAGCAGAGGAGGTGAAGAGGCCTCAGGACACTCTCTGCACGGGGGCCACTGAAACCTGGAACCGGCCCTGGAAGGGAGCTTTGATTCTCGGAAGCTTATACCCCCAGAAATCTTGTTAGTCTATAAGGGGCTACTGGACTCTGATCTAGCTGCCACGCAAAAAACTCACAGAAGCTGTGGCAATAGAATCAGCCATTCTTCAACCTTGAAAAGGTAATGCTAACATCTCTGCACACACACACACCCACACACACACATTAAAGAAGACAGACTGTGGTTTCACATTGGCTTGCTTTGCAAGACTCGTATCTCCAGAATAAGCCCACTCCTGTGCAAAGTAAGCCCACTTAGCGAGCTTAGAATGGAGTCACTCGGTAGGGTTGCCAGTCTCCAGGTGGCAGCTGGAGATCTCCTGGAATTACAACTGATCTCTGGGCAACATAGATCAGCCCCCTTGGAGACAATGGCTGCTTTGGATGGTGGACTCTATGGCATTATATCCCACTGTAGCCCCTCCCCTCCTCAGACCCCACCTTCCTCAGACCCTACCCTCCTCAGATTCTACTACAAAACCTCCAGGTATTTCCCAACCCAGAGCTGGTGGCAACCCTCTCACTCTGCGAGAATTTCATAGCCTTCAAACCAGCTATGTTCACATCAACCTTCTCTCCTGCTGTTCTCCTGAGATGCCCGCAGTCACTCCAAGGGGAAGTGATGATAAAAAAAAATTACATAAGAAACACTTACCTTATTGCCATAAATGCCTGAGAGAGGAAATGGTTCCCATAAAGATACATCTTGCCTATTCTGCTGTACTGGTTTATCCAATTGGGTTGTAAAAGATCCATAAAAAGAATTTACCAGCAATTTGATTCTAAATTATGAATGGTACTTCATGGTACTTCAAAATATGTTTTTAGGTTACAGCACCACCTTTGGAAGTCAATCTCTGAATCTCGTGTTACATTGACCAGGGTCACATGTATGTAAAAACACACACATGGGCACGCACTGCTAGGGCCACGCTTAAAAACATGAGAACATAAGAGAAGCCATGTTGGATCAGGCCAGTGGCCCATCCAGTCCAACACTCTGTGTCACACAGCGGCCAAAACCCAGATGGTGTCCAGAAGTTCCGCCAGCAGGGCCAGAACTCCAGAAGCCCTCCCCTGTCAATCTACCACAACCACCTATGCAATCGTTTTCAGGAATCTCCAAACATTTTGTTGCTATGGCTGCTTTGGGAACTTACTTTATTCCTTTCAAAGAAGACAGATTTCTGCTTTCCCTTTAATTTCCCAGCTTGCTTTGCGGCACTCGAAGCTCCAAAACAAAACTTCTATCCACTAGCCACATACTCCCACACAGAGTTCCTCCTGTCTAAACCCACAATGAATTTCGGGCACCACCATAAAGTGATTGCCATGGCATGCTGGGAACCAATCACAAAACACTGAGCAGTTCCAAGCGAAGCATCCTCCTGTGATGGGTGCCCCTGCAGATCCAAAGGTGATTTCCTCCTGGGAAGCTCTGAAGTACCTCCCCTTCCAATGAGAAGGAAGAAAGCCAGGACTGACCCTTTATTTTAGGGAAGGAACAAGTGAGTGCCAGGAAACACAATGACAGGCTTCACTTATGAGATCCTAGAACATTTTGCTACGTATGCTGGAGCAGCGGTTATTCTAGAATAAGTAAAGCCAGATTCACTGTGAGGGGAATATTCTAGGGTTACCAGGCCATGCATGGCAACTGGCTGGAGCTTTGGGGGTGGGGATGTGAAGCACACATCGTCATCTGTGTCAAGATGTTGCTTCTGTGAAAACCTGGAACCGGCATTTGGTAGCTCTAGGAATCGCCTGAAACTCTATGGTAAAACCATGGAGTTTCCAGCAATTCCTAGAGCTACCCGATGTCAGTTCCAGGTTCCCCTCAGAAGTGATGTTGCAGCACAAACAATGCTGACTTTATTAAAAAAATTCTCCAGGCGCTGCTTGGAGCAGCGGTGAACAAGAGCTGCCAGGAGGATGTCAGAGAAACCTAAAAGTTTCAAGTAAAAAAATTCAGTGCAGTGTACTTCCAGTGGAGAACAGCTTTCAGCAACACATGGAGGGAAGTCAGGGGAACCGGGTAGCCTCCTGCAATGACCTCTGATGAAAGTATGTTGGAGGGACAGCATGTCCCATTTTCACCTGAAAATGCAGGAGACTGGGTTGGCATGTAGGCTGTTCTCTCCACCCCGTGACTCTATTCCACATCAGGACACAGAATTTCAGAAACCTGAGTACGTTCACAATGGCAACCAACCAAGAGCTGCACAAGAGGTGCCACCAGTTCCTTTTTCTAGTTCAGAAGCATTGTCTGTGCTTATCGGAAATTAAAAAGAAAAGTCCCGAACACAAGCCATTCTGTGCCCTGTACAAGCACAGCTGCCCACATGCAGACGTGGGCGCGACTGGCAGCAGGGAAATGCATGCAGTAGGGAAAGGGAACTGGATTCTGCCTCCCCACCGCCTTTGTTTTAAAGAGCCCCAACCTAATCAGGTAACTGTACTACTGACTTATGGCAACCCGTCGTGGAGTTTTCAAGGCAAGAGACGAACATTATGACCCTGGAGTTTCTTGGTGGTCTCCCATTCAAGTACCAACCAGGGCTGACCCAGCTTAGCTTCTGAGATCTGATGAGCTTGGGCTAGCATTAGCTACCCAGGTCAGGGTGTATAGTAGAGAACACAGGAGCACCTGGGGAACACATTTAAGAATGGCGAAGGCACTGCAAAGACAGAAGTTCAGCCTGTATGTCATTTGCTACAAATTTCAGATGCAGAAAACTGTTTCCTTGCCATTTTTATTGAAGATGTTACCTGAAAATTGTAAAAAATATGATTCTTATCTTATATTGCATGTAATTACAACAGCAAGAATAATTTACGCTAAATATCGGAGAAGAACAGAAATACCCCCGAGAGAAGAAATTTTAAGTAAAATTTTGGAAACTGCGGAGATGGACAAATTAACTTTTAATCCTGAAAGGACAGCCAGACTCAACATTTGGCAATACATGGTCAAGATTCCATAAGTGGTTTGAAGACTATAGCAAATAAACTGTACTGACATTCAAAACTCTTTAAGGACATACAAAGTGTAACTTCAATACGTTTGCAAGAGAGATGCATAACGATATATGGTGAAATAGATAAGTATACCAGTTGTTAGGGAGGAGTTGGTTAAAAAAGAATCTGCAAGAATATTTTTTCCCTCTTACATGTTTGTTTTGTCTAAAAAATAAAAATTGCCTTAAAAAAAAAAACAAATTTCAGATGCAAAACTTCTTTGGGTTTTGATTTAAAAGCAATGGAGAGGAGGCAACTAGGGGGTGTCGAGATCAGGACCGAAGGTGTGCTTAACCCATCTGAAGCCTGGAACAGTAGGTAATTGGTGGTGTGATGTGCCACCAAGTCATAGGGTTTGCCATTGCCTGCCCCTGCCTAGCTACCTTGGACTTCCTTTCCTCGGTGGTCTCCCACCCAAGTACTAACCAGGGCCGACCCTGCTTAGCTTCCAAGATCTGACAAGATCACACACAAAGCCATGTCCTGAATCAGACCATTAGTCTATTACAGTCAGTATTGTCTACTCAAATGGGCAGCGGCTCTTCAAGATCTCAGGAAGAAGTCTTTCACATCACCTGGTCCTTTTAACTGGTCCTGCTGGGGACTGAACCTGGGACCTTCTGCGTGCCCAGCAGATGCTCCGCCACGAAGCCATGGCCCCTCCTAATCAGGCTTGCCTGGGCCGGACAAAAACTTATGCTGGGACCAAACCCTGATTAGGCTCTAAGGTGCCTGAAGACTCTTGGCTATTTTTGCACAGAACACGGCTCTACACCGGAGAGTCAATACACTTCCATCCAATGTTTGCACTCCACATTCAAGCTGTACCAGGTCATTGAGGCTGAGTGATTTCGCTGAGAGCAAACTTTGGCCCTGCATTTACACAGGCTCGGGGCTGTTTGAGTGCTATAATTAAACTTTTAGATGTTTATCGGAGGCAACGATGACAGAGAAAGATAAAAGCAGCTTGCAAGACCGTGTCTAAGCAATGCAGAGCTGTGCAACTGTTGTGTCAATACTCGATAAAACGCCAAGGAGAAGTGGGGTGGACAGCACAGGATTCCGCAACCAGCACTTCAGCCTCCGAAAAGAAACAGCATGACACTCAGAGCAAAAGGCGTTGTTGTGCAGGGTGAAAAGCCCTGGTGTGTAGTCTGTAGCCTTAAGTTGGATCAGAGGAGAAGCTGTGGCTCAGGGGTAGATCACCAGCTTTGCATGCCTAAGAGCCAGTGTGGCATAGTGGTTAGGAGCGCGGACTCTAATCTGGGAGAACCGGGTTTGATTCCCCACTCCTCCACATGCAGCTGCTGGTGTGCCCTTGGGTCAGTCACAAGTCCTTTCAGAGCTATTCTCAGGAGCAGTTCTCGAAAAGGGTTCTTTTCTGTGATGGTATTTAGGTGTTTTTAATATTGGGAATGAGGAAACTATGCTTGTTTTTAAAAAAATGTAATACAAAGAATCTTAGGATGGCCAATAACCAGTGATGGATTGCAGCTGAAGTGTTGAGCAACTCAGCTATAAATATCTCAGATGTTTAGCAGACCAACTGTACTGAGCACCACCTATTCGGCTGTTGCAAAGTTATTCTGCCCAGCTGGTTCGAGCACTACAAATCAAAGAAGAAATGGCCTCTTCCATGTGGTGCTGACAGAGAGTCAACAGAAGGTGCAAAGAGGTTGGCAGAGTATTTTTCTTCTATATGCCTCATCTGGTTTATAAACAAGGAGTGTGGGCCTGCAGAACTTGTGTACAGAGGGCAGTCCCCCTCTCACCTTCTTGCTGTGCCCACCGCAACTCTCAGGTAGCACTGCTGCAGGGGGCATGCCCTGCCAGACTCTGACACATGTGCATAGAATGCTATTTTACTGGGGGGGGGATTTAGCCCCCCCGTTTGTTTGTTTTTAAGTTTTCTGGTTCTGGGGACCAGTGGTGGCTTATATCATTGTCCTCGCTTCCATTTTATCTTCACAACAACCCCGTAAAGGTAGGTTATTCTGAATATTTGTGACTGGCCCTAGGTCACCCAGCAAGCTTCCATGGCAGAGTGGGGATTCGAACCTGAGTCTCCAACACATGTTGGCTCTCATGGAGAAATGAGAGCAAGACCATTTGGATTCTGGACAGCTAACAGTTAGGGAATACATTCTCTGGATCTTAAAGGGCACAAGCAAGAAGAGAAGAGGACATTGGATTTATACCCCTCCTTTCACTTGGAGTCTCAGAGTGGCTTACAAACACTTTTCCCTTCCCCTCCCCGCAACAGACATCCTGTGAGGTAGGTGGGGCTGAGAGAGCTCTTTCCAGAATTGTCCTTGAGAGAACAGCTCTGACAGAACTATGGCTCGCCCAAGGTCATCCAGCAGCTGCAAGTGAAGTAGTGGGGAATCAAACCCGGTTCTCCCAGATTAGAGTCCACGCACTTAACCACTACACCGAACTGGCTCTCTTACCCACTACACCAAACTGGCTCTCAAGTATCACCAAGAACACATAGTTGGGAGATCATTACAAGGAAGACACCAATAAACACCCGACTTTATTTTAAACTGAGAGAAGAGAACTTCTGTGGCCGAGAGAAGAGAATCTCTGTGACCAACACAATTTCTACGACTACTTTCTCCACCGTCTTACTTAAGATGAAAGAGCACCCCAAGCTCCTGTTGTTTTTTTACGAGGCGGTGACTGCACCTCTGTAGTATGAACATAATTATGGGGTCAAGTTTACGTAATACAAGCTAGCCTGTTTTGAACATGGAATAATCATGTTTATAGAGAGTCTAATGCCCTTGGTAGTTCTTGAGGGCCAATGTGGTAAAGAGCCAAAAATAATGCAATGGCTGGAGGGTTGCCCTTGGATCAAGGAGACCTTGGCGCTCATTCTAGATATCCTTGGACTATGGTACCCAATCTCCATGGAGGGCCTGGAGGTCTCCCAGAATTACAATTGATCTCCAGAGTAACAGAGCGATCAGTTCCCCTGGAGAAAATGGCTTTGGAGGGTGGACTCTGTGGCATTATACCCTCACCAAGGTTCCTCATTTCACCCTGTCCTCCCCAGGGTCCATCCCCAAATCTTCAGGGATTTCCCACCCAGAGTTGGCAAACCTACCTTGGACCCATTACTATCTGTCATCCTAACCTACTTGATGGGGCTATTGTAAAGTATAAAATACAGGAACAGCTACCTCAAGTTCCTTCAAGGAAAAACAGAATACAATTGTATTAAGTATCTGTTTTAAAATATCTGCCAGAGAAATATGTATCTGGTTAGTATCACTTGTCATGGCTTCCTCCAAAGAAATCTTAGGAGCTGCAGTTTGGTGAGGATTCCAGGGAACCTATTTGATAGTCCTTGTTTATCCCACAGAATTTCCTAGAGCTCCCTGGGGCAAAATCTGTGATCTCATCTGTGATATAATCATGCCTGAGAGTGGAGAAGAGGTCACAGAAATTTCACCTCATTAACATCTTTGGCAGGACATAGAATCTAAATCGTTACCCTAATTTCTAGTCTGAAATTGGGTTAGGAAATACCTGGAGATTTGGGGCGTGGAGCTAAGGAGGGCAGGGTTGGAGGAGGGGAGGGACTTCAGCAGAGCGTAATGCCATAGCATCCACCCTCCAAAGCAGCCACTTTCTCCAGGGCAACAGACCTTGGTATTCTAGAGATAATTCGTAATAGCAGGAGATCTCCAGTTGCCACTGGAGGGTGGCAACCCTAGGTCTGACACAGAGCAAAACTAAGTTCTGATGGTCATTGGGCATTTACTAAGAAAATCACACACATTGTGCTCCACCCCCCGCTGTGGTGTCCAGTAGAACTTAACATGTGTCATGACATCACAGCTTCAAGAGGGGATTGGATAAACATATGGAGCAGAGGTCCATCAGTGGCTATTAGTCACAAGGTATCAGTGGAACACTCTGTCTGGGGCAGGGATGCTCTGTATTCTTGGTGCTTGGGGGGGGCAACAGTGGGAGGGCTTCTGGAGTTCTGGCCCTGCTGGTGGACCTCCTGATGGCACCTGGGTTTTGGCCACTGGGTGACACAGAGTGTTGGACTGGATTGGCCGCTGGCCTGATCCAACATGGCGTTATGGGGAGGCAGGAACTAGATGTGAAATTTCAAAAAGCAACTCCATGTTTACTTTCACATCTTGTTTTAGATGATTTTATGTGGTCCCAAGTTCTTTCGGTCTATTCAGCCAGGATTTATTTTTTTATTTTTTTTGTTATTACTGTTATTTTCAGTGGAAGTGTTATCTTATACCGCCTTGGGACATCAGCCTTCTGAAGATGAGATCATATATGTCATATGCATGACATGATGTACTCCTCATGAAGTTCTATAATAAGTACTATCGGGGGATGGGGAAATTATGACTGTCAAGTTTATGGGGGAAACTATGCTCTGTACTATACTTGAGATTATTGTCAAAATCAAATGTTATACTTAAAAATAATAATAAACTTCAGAGTCCAGCACAGAGGGAAGCAATCGAGTAACTGGTTCTGCTCACAACCAGCCTCCCCACTGGACAACCAATACAGCCATTGTCAAAAATTTTGCATCAGGGGCGGATGGGGAAGCTAGTTTAGGGTTGCCAGTCCCCAGGCGGGGCCTGGAGGTCTCCCATGATTAAAACTGATCGCCAGACAAGAGAAATCAGTTCCCTTGAAGAAAACGATGGCCCTGAAGGGTGGACTCTGTGGCATTACACCTTGCTGAGGCCCCTCTCCTCTCTAAACCTCACCCTCCTCAGGCTCCATCCCCCAAATCTCCAGGAATTTCCCCACCTGTGGTTGGCAGCCCTAATGTTGGCAGACCATGATCCCCTCAGTGTGCTGTCTCAAAATGCCAGTTTTGTTGACTGGTGGTCAAGTTGGTCACCCAGGCTGCCAGGGTTATAAAAGCATTGAAGGGCACAGCAGGCTGAAGTGTGGAGAAAAGGGGACACGTAAAAAAAAAAGGGAAGAGACCATCATAATGATCATCCGTGTGTCCCAGCACAGGGCTGCCTCAAATCTTCATAGTGCCTGAGGCTAAAAAGCACCCCCAATGTTGTCACCCATCTACCTACTCTAAAAATTATAAAGAAACAAAAAAGTGGTAATTTGCCACTTTTAAAGTATCCCTAAGAATGGCTGAGGGAGGAATGATGTGGCCCAGGCTTGTCAGATCTCAGAAGCTAAGCAGGGTCAGTACTCGGAAGGGAGACCACCAAGGAAGACTCTACAGAGGAAGGCAACAGCCAAACCACCTCTGCTTCTCCCTTGCCTTGAAAGCCCCTTGCTGGGGGTGCCCTAAAACAGTTGTGACTTGTCAGCACTGCTGACTGAGGGACCCACTCCACTTTTGCTGAATGTCAGGGCCAGCAAACTTACCTCAGAACGCAAGAATGTCCCAAAGCCAAGAGATCTAGAAAGGCTAGTCCGGATGACCGCATAAACTGTAGGGCAAAAAAGTTAATCACCAGCCTGCAGTTGAAAATGACGGGGGAAACAAACAGCATTGCACAACAACCCTGACAGGACTGGCAGCCGTAACTTACAATGATGGAGGAGCCGGGAAATGAGCACATAAACAGTGATTTATTGTTCGGATTTATTTTTTTTGTCCAGCACTGCTCAGGCGGCAATGGTGGTGGTTGTTTGTTCTGCTGCTGTCGAGCCGCAGCCGACTTAGGGCGACTCCATAAGGGTTTTCAGGGCGAGAGACGTTCAGAGGCGGTTCGCCATTACCCGCCTCTGCGGAGCAACCCTGGGCTTCCTCGCTGGTCTCCCACCCAAGTACTAACCAGGCTGACCCTGCTGAGCTTCCCAGATCCGACAAGAGCGGGCTAGCCAAGTGAGGGCTATTGTGGTACAATATATAACTGGCGCTCATACAAAACTAGCCCCCTCCTCCAAGCCCCAAAAAGGATTTAAAAACATTAAAAAGTAGAAGTGACAAGTTCATTTAGGGGGAAAGAAACACAAGTGGTTTACTGAGAAGGAATATCTTGGCCAGTGTGCCAAGCTAGGCACCCTTCCCCAGGGACAACTGGAGGGCGGGTGCACCACCAGGGAACTAGGGTTGCCAGGTCCCCCCTGGCCACGTAGGGTTGCCAGCTCCAGGTTGGGAAACTCCTGGAGCTTGGGGAGGACAGGGACCTCAGTGAGGTACAATGCCACAAAGTCTACCCTCCAAGGTATCCATTTTCTCCAGGGGAACTGATCTCTGTAGTCCGGAGATAAGCTGTAATTCCAGCCAGTCTCCAGGTCCCGCCTGGAGGCTGGCATCCCTCCACAGAACAGCCCTAAGACTGAGAGTCTCTAACTACACAACGGATCCAACCATCCCCTAAGATGTCCTCCTCCAGCCAAAGGAGCAGTGGCTTCTCTGCCAACAGAAGAGCAACTTAAGTTGGAGGGAGGGGCTTCTTAGATCAGAGAAAGGCTGACCCAAACACAAAAGGGAAAGTGAAGGATAAATATTTTAATTAGTAAATAAACAAGCTTCGCTCAGTGGAGTGGTAGAACAGGGTAGGAAGTTATGGGTCCAAACCACCCGGTGTGGCCTGGAGTTCTACCAGAATTACAACTGATCTCCAGCCTATAGAGATCAATTCCCCTGGAGAAAATGGCTGCTTTGGAGGGTGGAGTCTATAGCATTATATCCCATTATACCCTTCCCAAAACGACACCATCTCCACCCCAAATCTCCAGGAATTTCTGAAGCCGGAGATGGCAACTCTAGGTAGAATCTATCCCAGTTTAGTCTCCTTATATCCTTCACAGGACATCAGTATGTGCATAACATCAGTACATATTTATGCAAGCTACCCCCATGGGGTACATTGCCACTCCCCAGTAGCATTGCCAGGTCCCCCCTGGGGGGGTAGGGTTGCCAGATCCAGGTTGGAAAACTCCTGGAGATTTGGGGATGGAGCCTGGGAGGACAAGGACTTCTCAGTGGGGTAAAATGCCCTAGAGTCCGCCCTCCAAAGCAGCCATTTTTCTCCAGGGGAACTGAGCTTTGTAGTCTGGAGATGTAATTCCAGGGGATCTCCAGGTCCCACCTGGAGGCTGGCATCCCTACTCCCCGGGACCATTTTAGTCTGGGAAAACAGCATGCGTGGAAGGCAGCTTAAGACACACACCCCCCTTGTGTGCCACAGTCCTGATCCAACCTGAGGCCTCAAACATCTGAAAACTGAGTTCTGTACATGGAACTCATGGACTGCGTCTGACTGGAGGAACCTGGAATGGACTGGGAAGGCTTGTGCAGAAACATAACCTGTTGTTAAGGCCTGACGCAATCCCAAATCTACCAACTAGGCGGAAAGTGTGAATATAGGCTATTTTTGCATTAAACACGGGGCATTTAATTTTCTTTGCAAAGTAGACCAGCTCTACAGCACAGGATAGGGAGGAACGGGGGAGGAGAATGTTGCCAGATCCAAGTTAGGAAACTCCTGGAGATGTGGGGATGGTGCTTGGGGAGGACAGGGAACCCCAGTGGGGTACAATGCCACAGAGTCCACCTTCCAAAGCAGCCATTTTCTGCAGGGGAACTGATCTCTGTAGTCTGGAGACGAGCCGTAATTCCGGGGGATCCCCATGTCCCACCTGGAAGCCGGCATCCCGAGGACAGGACAAGCTGGGCCATTCGTGGGATGGAGCATGTGGACATCCACTGGCTATTTAGACCTGGATTTGGGAGAGGGGGGCCTGCTGCCCAGTGGCAGTCAGAAAAACACGCCCACACTAGCACAGTGCAAGCCTCGCTTTGGCTAGGAAGCTGTTTCACACACATCCTCTTTCATTCCCCATAACCATCTTCTTTGGCCAACTCTTGACTCTCACCAAAGCCTGGTTTATACTTCCTTAATTCTACAACAACAAAACAGCATCAAAGTACAGTTGTCTCTTTGCAATATTTAATTTTTTTAAAAAGAAAAACCTGGAGACTTCCAAGGTGTGTGGCTGCCACCGCCATTTCCCCCTTTCAATCTCCTTAATCCGAAATGCGGAGATAATGACAGATACTTGCACACCTCCCAGGGTGTCTGTGAAACTCTCCCATCGGCCTGGAGTGGGTGTATTATTACCATAGTTATGGCTATTACAGCTGTCAAACAAGATCGCCAAAAGCAAATCTCTGTCCAATCTGGCACTTCAGCTCTAAAGCCGACAATGGCCAACGCCACAGGCCAACACCCCTGTCAATGCATGCAACACATCCGTCTCTTAGGCTATAACCTTTGCCCCACAAACCCTAGGGAAACAAGATCCTCCCCAAAGGAACCAGTGGATGAGCTAGGACAAGTGATTTATTTACTTAACTCCCATTTATTTTTCACATTTCTCACTGAGAACTCAAAAACCAGCAGAAGATACTGTGAGGCAGTCTCATAGTAACAGCTAAACTGTTGGATTTGGACCAGGGAGACTGGGATCGGCCACCCTCCAGGTGGGGCTGGAGTCCTCCCAGATTTACAAGACTACAGAGACCATTGCCCCTGGAGGAAACGGCCGCTTCAGAGGGTGGACTCTAGGGCATCACATCTCTGCTGAGCTCCCTGCCCCCAAAGAGTGCCCCCAAATCTCCAGGAATTCCCCAAGAGAGAGTAGAAAACCATATGTGGAGCTGAAATAGGACAGCCAGCCTCCTGGTGAGAAGTGGAGATCTCTTGGGATTACAAATGATCTCCAGGCAACAGAGATCAGTTTACCCGGCCCTGACCTGGGTAGCCCAGGCAAACCCGATCTCATCAGATCTCGGAAGCTCAGCAGGGTCGACTCTGGAAAGTACTTGGATGGGAGACCTCCTTGGGAATACCAGCAGTCGGGAGGATGGGGGCAGGCTCTATTCAGCCACCTCTCTGAATATCCTCCAGGCCCCCAGGAGGGGTCAGTCACCAGAGGTCACCATGACTTCCAGGTGCACACACAGCCAGTCACCAGAGGTCGTCATGACTTCCAGGTGCAAACACAGTCAATCACCAGAGGTCGTCATGACTTCCAGATGCAAACACAGTCAATCACCAGAGGTCGTCATGACTTCCAGGTGCAAACACAGTCAATCACCAGAGGTCGTCATGACTTCCAGGTGCAAACACAGTCAATCACCAGAGGTCGTCATGACTTCCAGGTGCAAACATAGTCAATCACCAGAGGTTGCCATGACTTCCAGGCACACACACACACTCACACATACACACGCACACACATGCATATATGAAAAATACAAAAAAGGAAAAAGGGATCCATTCACCTGGAGAAAATGGCCACTCCATGGAGCCCATCTTTAAAAAGGGCTCCAGGGGAGATCCAGGAAATTACAGGCCAGTCAGTCTGACATCGATACCGGGTAAGTTGGTGGAAACTGTTATTAAGGAAAGAATTAGTAGGCACATTGATGAACAAAAACTATTGAGGCAGACTCAGCATGGGTTCTGTAAGGGAAGATCTTGTCTCACTAACCTGTTAGTGTTTTTTGAGGGAGTGAACAAACATGTGGACAAGGGGGACCCAATAGATATTATTTACCTTGACTTCCGGAAAGCTTTTGATACAGTTCCTCATCAAAGGCTCCTAAGTAAGCTCAATAGTCATGGGATAAAAGGACAAGTCCTCTTGTGGATCAAAAACTGGCTTATAAATAGGAAACAGAGAGTGAGTATAAATGGGAAACTTTCTCAGTGGAGGGTGGTAAGCAGTGGGGTACCACAGGGATCAGTACTCGGTCCCATGCTTTTTAACTTGTTTATTAATGATTTGGAATTGGGAGTAAGCAGTGATGTGGCTAAATTTGCAGATGACACGAAGTTGTTCAGGGTGGTGAAAACCAGGGAGGATTGTGAGGCACTCCAAAGGGATCTGTTGAGGATGGGTGAGTGGGCGTCAACGTGGCAAATGGGGTTCAATGTGGCCAAGTGCAAAGTGATGCACATTGGAGCCAAAAATCCTAAATATAAATACACGTTGATGGGGTCTGATCTGGCAGAGACTGACCAAGAGAGAGATCTTGGAGTCGTAGTGGATAACTCGCTGAAAATGTCTACACAATGTGTAGCTGCAATAAAGAAGGCCAACGCTATTCTGGGGATTATTAGGAAGGGAATTGATAACAAATCAGCCAGTATCATCATGCCCCTGTATAAATCATTGGTGCGACCTCATTTGGAATACTGTGTACAGTTCTGGTCACCACATCTCAAAAAGGATATTATAGCATTGGAAAAAGTGCAGAGAAGGGCAACTAGAATGATAAAAGGGTTGGAACACCTTCCCTATGAAGAAAGGTTAAAATGCTTGGGGCTCTTTAGCTTGGAGAAACGACGGCTGAGGGGTGACATGATCGAGGTTTATAAGATTATGAATGGGATTGAGCAGGTTGAGAAAGAAGTACTTTTCTCCCTTTCTCACAATACAAGAACTCGTGGGCACTCTATGAAATTGCTGAGCAGTCGGGTTAGAACACATAAAAGGAAATACTTCTTCACCCAAAGAGTGATTAACATATGGAATTCACTGCCACAGGAGGTCATGGCAGCTGCAAGCATGGACAGTTTCAAGAGGAAATTAGATAAACATATGGAGCAGAAGTCCACCAGTGGCTATTAGCCACAGGGTATAGAATGAGAACTCTCAGTCTGGGGCAGGTGATGCACTCTATTCTTGGTGCTGGAGGGGGCAGCAGTGGGAGGGCTTCTGGTGCCCTGGCCCCACTGCTGGACCTCCTGATGGCACCTGGTATATTTTGGCCGCTGTGTGACAGAGTGTTGGACTAGATGGGCCATTGGCCTGATTCAACATTGGCTTCTCTTATGTTCTTATGTTCTTATTATACCCTGCTAAAGTTTCTCTCCTCCCCAAAACCTGCCCTCCTCTGGCTCCACCCCAAAATCTCCAGGTATTTCCCAACCTGGAGCAGGGAACCTTACTATCCCCCTGCTCCACTCCCAAAATCTCCAGGCATTTCCTAACTTGGAACTGGAAAGCTTACCCATGCCATTGGAAATCTCCAATCGATTAAGGAAGACAGTAAGGGAAATTTAAGAAGGAAGTTCTTGGTTTCTCAAGGAAGAGGACGTAACACTCAAGTGAGAGTTTAGGAAATATCTCCAACAGAGAGTTCAGACGTAATGGAAACATTAATCTTGCCCCACCCACATACACTAAAAGAAGGTACCATGTTGTGTAACTTCCCCTTGCAGTTTCCACTCTTCTGTACAGACTAGCACAGAAGATCTATCAGGTTGTTAATCGACAGGGCGGATAATCAGAGGTACTAAAGGAGCTCCTCTGATCCCTATCCAAACGCATGTGCAATCACGAGCGAGAGGTTACAGGTGAGGCTGTGTTTCAGTGGCAGGGCATCTGCTTGGCATACACAAGGTCACATGTTCAACCCCCCCAGTTTCTCCAGTTTAAAGGATAAGCCAGTAGGTAATACGAAAGACCTCTTTCTGAGATCTCTGGTGACCTGCAGCCGGTTTGAGTAGTTAATATTGACCTTGATGGACCAAGGGTCTGATTCAGTCGTGAATTTCTTGCATTGTGCAGGGGATCGGACTAGACGACCCTGGAGGTCCCTTCCAACTCTTTGATTCTATGTGACTATTTGGGGGGAAGCTTTTGCAAAGATATGCATCCATACTTTTCTGCATATAGCAATGTAGCAAGCAGGCCTGCAGGTACACTGGGGCATTTTGGGGGCACGCCCCCTTAATTAAAAGCCCCGCCCCACAAATAGCCATATAATTGACTTGTTTTAGATGATTTTATGTGGATTTTAATTGTTTTAACTTATGTATTAATCAGTGAAAGCTGCCCTGAGCCTGCTTTTGTGGGGAGGGCAGGGTACAAATTAATTAATTAATTAATTAATAATGCCAGAAGTCTTGTTTTTGCATGTTTCCCGAAGGCTCATGGGAATGCTTTTGCAAGACATACCATGACCTCCGTGGTCTACCGGTGGACTGGGCTAGCAGAAAGGGGGGATTGTTGGAGATCTGTTGAAGGTGTCGCTCTTGACTGCCCTTCTAAGCTTTCTTGCCATGTGGAAAGGAACTCAGAAGGCATCTTAAATGCCTTCTGAAGGCAATTAAATGCCTTCTGAGCTGTTTTTCCCCTGAAGAACTGATGCGCTTGCTGCCCTGCCCCTTGAAAAGAAGGGCTAGAAACAGGCTCAGAGCCTCCCCCTTTAAAGAGAGGCATTCAGATTAATTTAATAATTAACTGTAATTTAACTGCCCCCTTAAAAATTTAAGTGTTCCCCGAACAAAAAAACCCAGGCCTGATAGCAAGCACCCATGGGCCTAGAGCCGCAGCACAGAGTATGCTGGGATCATCCATGGTGGTTCCCCCTTTCACGCACACATGGTGGCAACCGATTGTCTTCTGCTAGGAGGCGTGTGGGCGAAGCAGCCCTATCGGAATGAATGCAGACAAGGAGAGCTTCCACCACAGCCTCTAAAAACAAGAGTACGTCACTGCAGCGACACCTCCACCCCACAAACTGAGCTGGGCCCGTTTTCAGAGGGAGGGCCTGCCCCTCGATCACGCTGTGGCCTGTTCAAAAGCGCACACCGGGGCAACGGACTTGGCACAACCCATCGGTGGTCAGGAACGTCCCGAGACAATGTGGCACTTCGAGTTCCCGAAGCACCAAGCAAACCAAATGAGAGTGCCCCAGGACGCCCTGGTATGTCACAGAGGATGTTCAGATTATGCTCAGGTTGCACGCTCGGCTTCCGAGTTCTTCCCCACCGCCGCCGCCGCCACCTCGGTCTCAGCACAAGTAACTGTTTGTCCAGTCAAGTTGGCCCTAACTGCCGCTCCGTATAACTCCTCCTCAGCCAGCTTGAAACTGTATCACGGCGCCTCAGCGCACCGCAACCTATTGTAACGTCAAGATTAATTATTGATAGATGTTCCTATGATTATTTAATGAAAGGTATTTCATGTCCAAATCCAGTAGTTAGTCATACTTAAGGGGGTAAAGCCACAGAGCGTTTTGTCTGCATGCCCAGGATGTATACAGTGTCCAAGCAGAGTTAACACAAGGCCCGGAGAGACATGAGCAGGGAGTAATTAGATATGGGCATTTAACGTCCTTCCGCTTGGGTCAGATCCATACAGTGGCTGAGCAGAAAACACACAAGAGCACTTCCTTGTTTTTTTGTTTTTGTCTCCCAGCTCTGGGAGGGTGGGGAGCGCAGTTCCGAAAGATTTGCGCCGTTCAAAGACTCAACTTTTCGGCATTTGCGCTATCAAATGCCGACCTCTGGAAGATTTTTCCTCCACTCTGTAGTTTCAGGCAGACAGTCGTGTTGGTCTGCAGTAGAACAGCAAGATTCAAAGCCAGGAGCAGCTTAAAAACCAACATTTCCAGGCAGTGTTGCCAACCTCCAAGTAGTGGCTGGAGATCTTCACAATTACAACTGATCTCCAGTTTGGTGCAGTGGTTAAGTGTGCGGACTCTAATCTGGGAGAACCGGGTTTGATTCCCCACTCCTCCACTCGCAGCTGCTGGATGTCCTTGGGCAAGCCATAGTTCTGACAAGAGCTGTACTTGAAAGGGCAGTTTCTGTCCGAACTCTCTCAGCCCGACCTATGTCACAGGGTGTCTGTTGTGGGGAAGGGAAGGGAAGGGAAAGGAATTTGTAAGCCACTCTGAGACTCCAAGTGAAGGGTGGGTTATAAATCCAATCTCTTCTTCTCCTCCTCCTCCTCCGACAGAGATCAGTTCCCCTGGAGAAAATGGCTGCTTTGGAATGTGGACTCTATGGCATTACACCCCACTGAAGCCCCTCCCCTCCCCAAACACCACCCTCCTGAGGTCCAACTCCCAAAATCTCCAGGTATTTCCCAACCCAGAGCTGGCAATCTGATTTTCAGGGTATAAATTGTAATTCCAGGAGATCTCCAGGCCCCACATGGAGGTTGGCAACCCTACTATCTCTTCCTGCTGAAAATTGCCATCATCCCACACTGCTTTTACTCATGATCGGGGTGGGCAAGAGTGTGGATACGCCTTCTCCTGTGAAGATAAAAGCCATTCCTGAGTGGGGAAACAGAGCAAGGGGGGAAAGTCAAACAATCCCTCTCCTCCCTTGAATTAGGTTTATCCATTCTTAGACGGGACGACTCATAACAAGACGCAGTTCCACTAGAGGCAAAGCCTGGCCCAGGGCCCACCTTCGAAAGAGGCTTATGAGGCCAGGACAAAGCTGAGAGGTTAAAATGTTATGGTTGAAAGGGCTCTTTCTCCCCGTCTCTTTCTCTCTGCAGAGATACCAGGAAAGAAAGAGAATTGGGGGGGGGGGAATCACAGGCAGCTGCAGTGTTTAGAGAAGCTGCTTTTTAGGTGCAGAGAAGCCTGGGTCTGAAAAACAAAATTAAAACTGACTGTAAGCTAGGGTGGTCAGAAATCCCCTGGGAGCCTGGGGGGTGGGGACCGAGATGGTAGAACCCAGCACTGTGTGACGCTCCAACATCACTTCCAGCTACATTGCCAAGAAGTTACTTCTGGTAAGCAAATCAAAATGATGTCACAGCATTGCACAACATCAGTTCTCTTCCAACTTTGTTCCCGGGTGCTCCGTCAAGCAGAAACCAGAAGAGCAGGAGGTTGGAACTCTAAAATGGGCATTCTGACAGCCCAGTGCTGGGGAGTTTTTAGAGTAACAGCCCAGCAAATCTCTTTCGCCTTCAAAAGCACTGGAAGATTTTTTTTAAAAAACGGCATGTCTCCTGTTCCCTCCATTATATGAGACCAACCCCACTTACAAATTTGCCGTGACGGTGGCAGAAAACTGGCCTAACCCGCATCAGTCCCCCACTTCATATCACAGCTCTCCCACAGTTGTATTTTGGGTTTCTGAAAAGACAAGAAAAATAATCCCAAGACACGCTGTTCCATTGCTTTTCTCATCTGTACCATTCAGGAGGAAAGACATTTTTAGACCATACAGATCTGACAGCCAATGCGTGAGTGGCGGAATGCACAGCCCCCCAACATATTATGACTTGTTTCTACAACGTAGACTCTAAGGGCGCATTCAGATGGGCCATTTGAGCTGGTATACATGCCTGTTAGAAATGGACTACTTACGCACGATCACACAGCCAACATCTGCCTCCCATCCCTAGCCGCTGCCAACTGGCTCAAACACCCTTTAAACCAGAGTATTCTGCTACCAGGTCCCTAAGTGGCGTTTTCCTGCTGTGTGATTGCGCCTCCGCCAGTGTAGAGCCCGAGGGTTCCACTTTTCGTCCGCCATTTTTTTTTTTTTTGGTGTCGGCGACATGCGTTTGGGCGAAGCTTCACCCTGGCATTAATAAAAGGAATTAAAAAATGGTGCCTAGTTTTAGGCTTCAGACGAGTCCAGGACATCACAGAGGCCAGTTTCACTGTAAAAGTTTCAAGGGAAGTCTTCGCTTCAGGGCATTCTTTTTGGGATAATTTGTTCTACCCATGTGCAAACTGTTAAATTAAAAAAAACAAAACAAAAAAAACCCCACCGACACGCGCTGCTGTGTGGACGCCCGGGAGCGATGTGCTGTGCTGCGAGAGAGGGTAATGTGACCGTGCTTGTCCCAGATCAAATACAATCTGATTGGAACCAGAGCAGTTTAAATCGCTCCGGCATGCCATCTGACTGCACCCATAGAATCATAGAGTTGGAAGGGACCTCCAGGGTCATCTAGTCCAACCCCCTGCACAATGCAGGAAATTCACAAATACCTCTCCCCCGCACACCCCCAGTGACCGCTGTTCCATGCCCAGAAGATGTCCAGGCTCTCCAGCCAAACTAGCCTGGAGAAAATTTGTTTCCTGACCCCAAAATGTCAATCAGCATTTCCCTGGGTGGGTAAGAAAGCACCACAAGAACTAAGTACTAATGCAACCCTTCTTGCCCTCCCCTTCCCTTCCTGACCATGGCATGTCAACTGTTTTAAAGGAGAGGTGCTGAACTCATTTGTTAGGAAGGCCAGATCTGACATAAATGTTATTTTGTCGGCCTGGGCCATGTGTGCCATAAAACGTAATGCTGGATACCAGAGATATAAACTGTATAAAGGACAGCGGCTGGTAAGCTCTGAGTTGGTGTGTCCTCACTGCAAGGCCCCATGGGCTGGGAGGGGGGCTGCAAAGGATAACCCATATGGGCAGATTGGAGAGCGACATTCTAGGATTTCCCCCTTGTCTTCCGCTCTGCAGACAGGCCCAGCCAGGTCTCCCTTGGAGCAGTGCCCTCCATTCTAGACAGCACCGACAGAAGCTAGAACTGGAGGCAGGGACTGGACTGGTCTGGAGTCAAGGGACGGGAGCTGGCACAGAGGTTTGAGCCTAGCGGCCCAGTTGATCCAGCAAGATTCCCCTGCCAGCCCGAGGCTTAACTGGGCTGAGAGGACAGCAGCTCCACCTGCTCTGGAAGCAGCAGCTGGGCCTCTTCTAGTCCAGGCTTAACCAGGGCCAGAATCATGCAAAGGATTACATCCATCATGACCTGGCCCAGGAGGTGGCGCATGGGCTGCCAGCCTGGCACTGCACCTTCATTGGGCCAGCTCGGCATGAGCCCACTCCCTCCACCACTCCTGCAAGTGGAGGCGGAGTCTGGTGGGCTTGTGGACCCAGTCCTGCACTGGTGCTTCGTTGCCCCAGGATCTGGATGGACAGAGAGACGTTTCGGTGAAGGAGCTCCTTGGAATAAGTTCTGAAGGAGATGGACTGGGGCATCTACACTGTAGGAATACCCCTGGAGTTTCCTGCTCTCCCCCAGGCTGTGTTTCTGGCTCCCTGGGCTCTTCCTTAGAGGCTTCCAAGTCGGAATCTGAAGCTGGCCCATGGGGATCATGACACACCTAATCTCTATGGTAAAGACGCGGAGACACTGGGAAATTCCTAGAGTGTCACCATGGAATCAATTTCCAGGCCATTTTTCCTCCTGCTCTTCAGTTTCTTGAGGGGGATTAGGGCCGAGGGCAGGGGTTTACCTGTTGCAAGCAGGTAAATGGCAAGCCGAACTTCAGGACAGCTATTAGTATCCAGCACTGCTGTGTCACACAAGCCGCCTCAACCAGCTTCATACTAACTTCTCGAGAATGCTTTTTTGTATAAATTTTGGCTGACGAACCGAAAAAGAAAAGACTACTGATAGGAATTTTTAGGACCAGCGAGATAGGATGATAATAACAGCTCTGTTTGACTCAAGCATTCGGGTCGTCCCCAATTATATATCATGCAGAAAGGTGTGTCTGTGAGCACACAAATGCACAGACACACAAAAGGGATACACAAACGAGAGAAACTGAACCCTCCCCGTGTGCTCCACTTATTTCCCTCCATTCCTTCCTGGCCAAAAGACTTTTCTTCCAGCTAAACTCACTTGCAGTGTTAGAGCTTGTCTGAGAACGACCCTGTGAGGTAGGCGGGTGAATTACAAAGGCCAATCCAGTTTCTGAGTAGGGATTTGGAGCCACGTCTGCCCAGACCAAAGTCAACAGCATATTAACTGCACCATCCTGGGCCCAACTCCCTTTCCACATAGCCACACAGCTTTTTACAGCATCGCAGGGGTCCAATTCAGATCAGGCCTGCAATTCGGAGAGACCAACTAGAAAGGATGACGGAGTGTGCAGCTCCAAAATGCACACGCGACTTGAAAAGAAGACCACGATGTGTTTCCCAAGGCTGATTTTGCCTGGGAAAATGGCGTGGGGGGGTAGAGACCCCTCCTCCCCCCATGCCACAATCCCGAGCCAAATCAGCCCCCTATGGTACTTTTGACAGCAGCTCCCCACGACTGCCATGAAGCTACAAAGAAAGTGGGTTGGGTGTGGAGAACCCGCACCCAGCTCATTTTAAAAGTAATGCATAGTTTGGCCTTCATAAATCTCTTGACAGCACAGGCCCATCCTCGAAACACAGCCTGTCAGTTTCCACCTGCTGTAAAAGAGTTGCAGCTTGCAAAATAAAAGCAGCATAGCTCCCTGCCACTCTTTAACGCGGTGCTCCTAAAACCAGTGAGCCCAGCTCTATGCCTGACCTCCCACAAGAGGGCCGATCGATCTCTGATGATTGTTGGGACCAGTGTTCCCTCTAAGCTGAGTTAGTGTGAGCTAGCTCACAGTTTTTTAGCTTCCAGCTCAGAGATTTTTTGTCTTAGCTCCGGAAGGAGGGCTCCAGAGCAAACTAATTTATGCCACAGACAAATCGTTCGCTTACAGCTTTAATGCCAGCGGCTCACAAAGTAGAATTTTTGCTCACAAGACTTCACAGCTTAGAAGGAGCATTGGTTGGGACTCTAAAAAATTTTGGGGGGAGGGGCAGTTGTCAAACACTCAGCTGGCTAGCGATTTGCATCTGACTTGGATGGAGGGGGCAGGGATGGCATCAGTATATCCTGAAGTGGGGCACCTGCCACGGGCCGTGGGTTTTGGCGGGGCCGACTGGTACTGACTCCTCACCGATGCATCTCCTGTAACACCTGCACTCACATCCTTCCACTGCCCGCTGCTTCGTCATCTGTGCTCCCAGCTGCACGTGCTGCCTAGCGCTGCTGGAAAAGGGCATGTGGGTGGTGCACAAAGCATCAGCATTCCTGGTGGCCATGATAGTGGCACTCCTAGCTGCACCCACCACCTCGCATTACTGCGGGCAGGCAGTATGGGCAGCTGGGACTGCAGGTGTTGGGACTGCAGGTGTTTGGAGAGCGGCAAGTGGGTAGGAGAATGGTGAGCAAGCAAGTGGGGGCACGTGGGTGGATGGGCAAGAAGAGAGGTTTGGTAGTGGGCAGAGGGCATAGGGGGCCCTTGGGCACTCTCTGCCCAAGGGCCCCCAAAACCTGGAACCTGCCCTTTAAGAACATAAGAAGAGCCCTGCTAGACCAGACCAGTGGGCCATCTAATCCAGCATCCTGTCTCACACAACAGCCAACCAGTTCCTCTGGAGTTCCAAGAACAGGACAAAGAGGCTGAAGCTTTCCCCCGATGTTGCCTCTTTGCTCTGAGATTCAGAGGTTTAGTGCCTCTGAATGTGAAGGTTCTCCTCAGTCACGATGCCTAGTAGCCACTGATAGACTTATTCTCCATTATCTGTCTAATCCCCTTTTAAAGCTGTTCATTCCTGTGGTCATCACTAGGTCCTCTGGCAGTGTATTCCACATTTTAATCACCCTCTATGTAAAGTAGTATTTCCTTTTGTCCATCCTGAACATACTGCCCATCAGTTTCATTGGATTCCCCCAACTTCTAGTATTTTGAGCGAGGGAGAAAAACTTCTTTTTGTCAACTCTCTCTACCTTGTGCATAGTTTTAATCCTAATAATTTTAGAAACCTCTTTGAGGGATCGCTTGTTCTGCAAGACTGCAGTAGCCCCTCAAACCGCAGGGATCCAAGTACATTTGTCCCATGCGCCATAATTGAAAAATGGGTTAGAAATGAGATTAATACTACTAATAATCAGTAACTCAGAATCTTGGGCTAAAGTGAGTTCCAGAGGGGTAGCCATGTTGGTCTGCAGCGTCCAACCCTGGTGGCATTACAGCCATGGAAAAGCAGCTATCAGGAATGCTACTTACAAATGGAGGCCGGAATCAGTTGCACCCATAGGCCAACTAGCCCTCTTCACAGCCTTTGACCCAGATGAGTCATCTAGACATCTACTAGTGTCCATGGGGTGACTCAGTCTCCCTTTTAAAGCCCAAATCACTTGCCAGCAGACATAATATGGATTAGACTTGCACACGTGAAGAGAGGGATGGAGTAGAACTGAGGAAAACCTGGAGTCGGCACTCAGCCACGGAAGCTCAGGGGCTGACTCTGACATTCTCACAGCACTAACCACCTCACAGGGCTGTTGTGAGGGTCAAGTTGGAGCAAGTCAGGTAACCCTTGGAGGAAGGTGTTGAGGGGAAAATAGACATTGTGGGTATTTCAGAAACTTGGTGGAATGAGGAAAATGAATGGGATACGGTGATTCCTGGTTATAAATTATATCAGAAGGATTGGAGGGGGGGGGATTGGAGGTGGGGTGGCTCTGTATATCAGAGATATACAGTCCAATAAGACTGAGAAGGTAAGAGAATTGGAGTCGCTTCTGGAAATGTTATGGGTTAAAATAGTGGGCCCAAAAGGAAGCTTAATACTGGGAGTTTGTTATTGCCCACCAGATCGAAAAATAGAGGAGGATTATAAAATGATGAATGAATTAAAGATAGCGGCTAGGTGAAATAACTGTCGTAATAGGTGATTTGAACTACCCACACATTGATTGGGTCAATATGTGCTCAAGTCGTGAAAAAGAGATTGAGCTTCTCGACACACTCAATGACTGTGCTATGGAGCAGATGGTCATAGAACCTACCAGGGGAGAGGCGATCCTGGATTTGGTCCTAAGTGACTCCCAAGACCTGATGAGAGATGTAAAAGTGATGCACCACTTGGGAACAGTGACCATAATGTTACTGAGTTCAACAATTGTATAAATAGGGAGTTGCCCAAAAAGACCAACACAACCACTTTTAACTTTAAAAGGGGTAACTTCTCTGAAATGAGGGGACATGTGAAGAGGAAACGGAAAGGAAAGTAGAAAGGATCAAAACCATTGGGGAAGCCTGGAGACTATTTAAAACTACCGTCCTAGAAGCTCAAATAAAATATATACCACAGGTTAAGAAAGGCACAAATAGGCATAGAAAAAGGCCTGCATGGTTAACAAACAACATAATGGAAGCTGTTAAAGGATTCCTTTAAGCAGTGGAAAGCTAGTCTCAGTGAGGTTGATAAAAGGGAACATCCAACATTGACTTCTTTTATGTTCTTTAAGGGTGGGATAAAAATGTAACAGAATTGAGGCCTACTGGTGTGCACCGAAGCCATCCACCTACGTTGGTGCTCCAAACTTGAGCCCAGTAAGACTCAGCCAACATTTCTCCTGCTACTAAGAACGGGGAGTGAAAGTCCCCCTCGGGTCGCCGGGCCATGCTAGCAGGAAGGGGTGCTTGGCAACCAGCAGAAAGGTCAGGGGCAGGGACATGTGGATGGGCACTGTGTCATCTGCACCACTACGTCAGTTCCAGGGGAGATCTGGAAATGACATATGGTAGCTCTAGGAATCACCAGAAACTTTATGGTTTCCCCCCAAAGTGACACTGTGATGCAGAACACAGGGGAGCCCTAAGTGTCAGCAACAGCAGATCCGCTCCTGCTAGGCCTGAGACGAGCCCCGGATTATATGCAGATGTCATTGTTGAGCCAGCACGGTGCAGTGTTCAGGGTACTGGAGTAGGGTCTGGGAGTCCCTGGGTGTTCAAGTTTGCTGGGTGACCTGGAGCCAGCCTCCCTCTTTCCCTCTTAAGCTTTAGCTGCCTCAGAGCTGTCAGGATAAAATGGAAGAGGGGAGATCCACGTACACCACTCTAGGCGCCTTGGAGGAAGGGCAGAATAAAGATGTACGAATTAAACAAATAATCTACTCCCATCGTTGTGCAAGGCTGGATGGGCTTTCTGAAGACATTCCGGAGCTGCTGCAGGCTCCACTAAGCCCCTCCCCGGAATCTTCCCCTGAATTCTGGAGTCTGCCCTTAGAATCTGGGTCTTTCTGAAATTCGGCAGAAATTATGGCTTGGGTGACATGGCAGAAAATTTCACATACTATCGTTTGCTCCTATGTCTGCAGCCCTCCTTCCACGGCTCTTTGCATTCCTCATCTTGCAAATCCCAGCACACGCCTCTTCCCTCCAGTTCCGTTCTTTGCAGTACAGAAGGAAAGTCAGGAGCTGGACCTTCCACTCTGCAAACCAAGCCTCCCCCAGCTCCGATTCAAGCAGCAAAGCTGCCTCTCCATCCTGGGCATTGGTGCCAACCAAGGCCTGTGCTGACTCCATTCTTATGCTAGAGTCCCATTTACTAAATGGCTGGAAAATACTGAGATGCCACCTCTCTACAAAACTATATCCAAGACAGCTGACAACATGGCACTGTAACAAAGTCTGAGCCCAGCGGCACCTTTAAGACCAACAAAGTTTTATTCAAGGTATGAGTTTTCGTGTGCACCCACACTTCTTCAGATACAATGAAGTGGAAATTACCAGTCCATACATGTAGGCAGCAGGTGAGCAGTAAATTAGCATACAACATAATGAATATGTTTAACAGATACAAGGACCAAACAGGAATAACAAGCTTAGTTTATATGTTTACCATTTGTTTGGGTTTAATTCCCGGGTGGGGGAACGTGGTAAAGGAAACACGTCAAAATTGGGGATGTCACTATGACGCGAATCGGATCACAAGTAAAGGGAATCGCAGCACCAGAGCAGGGTTCCCTCTAAGCTGAGGTAGTGTGAGCTAGCTCACAGTTTTTTAGCCTCTGGCTCACACATGTTTATCTTAGCTCAGGAAGGATGGCTCCAGAGCCAACTAATTTATGCAGTAGCCAAATGGCTTGCTCACAGCTTTAATGCCAGTAGCTCACAAAGTAGAATTTTTGCTCACAAGACTCCACAGCTTAGAGGGAACATTGCCAGAGCAAAGGTGACTCCGGCCCTGGTTAGTACTTGCGTGGGAGACCACCAAGGAGTCCAGATTTGCTACGCAGAGCCAGGCAATGGCAAAGCACCTCTGCACGTCTCTCGCCTTGAAAACCCCATGAGGGGTCACCATAAGTCAGAGGTGACTTGACCACACTTTACACCACCAAGGTCTCCAAGCAGGATTCATACTACGGTTGCCGACCTCCGGGCAGAGGCTGGAGTTGTCCCAGAATTATAACCACTGTTCCGTCTGAGCTGAGTTAGTGTGAGCGAGCTCACAGTGTTTTAGCCTCCAGTTCACACATTTTTGTCTCAGCTGGGTTCAGAGCAAACTAATTTATGCAGTAACCAAATTGCTCACTCTAGGGCAGGGGTGTGAACCGGCCCATAAGCAACTGCTATGTAAGGAAATATAAGGTACTCCCCCTTTTATGGTATCCCTTGGAAAAAACCTAGTCTTACACATGATTGAATACATTTGCTGGGTCTTTTGTGGGCTCCCCAGTCAATGCATTGCTTTCACTGCTAGGAATCAGTTGCTTTTGTTTGTATTTTGAGTAAAAACACCATCGTTAATCTGGTTTGCCTGTGTCCTTTATAAAGTTTATTTCTCCGTTACCTGGCATTACATTTGATGGCGCACATGGCCCAGCAGACAAACTGATATTTATGTCAAATAACGAATGAGTTCGACCCCTCTGCTCTGGGACATCAAATCCTGGTTGAGCTCCCTCCCCAAACTGCCCTCCCTGGTCTCCAGCCCAAATCTCCAGGAATTGCCACAGCTGCAGTTGGCACTCCTAATTCATACTGAATCTTCAAATAAAGAGAACTTTTTTAAAAACTTTGGCTCCCCTTGCAAGGCCAGACCAAAACCTGATACCCCACTTAACCGGATTTGCTCACTACAATACTCTATTTCGTTCACCAAGACTTTTTGGGCAGCAAAGCCGGTCTACTCAGACATAAGCCTCTTGTTACTCAACAGGGGTTACTCCCAGGAAACTGTCCTCCGGGCTGCCACCCGAGTCAGGCAACTCGGCAACAGGAGCCGCTGTGATCCGCTGCTTATCTAATAAGAGGATTTAGAAACCAGCAGAACTTTCTGGTCAGGTCCCCAGCGGCGCTTTGCTTTCCAAAACCTCGTCTGGGTTCATTCCTGCCCAGGTCATGCCCTCTAGCCTAGATGCCTTTCCATCCCTAATCCGTGAGAGAAAGAAAAACCCAACGGTGTCGGCGCCCCTGGGGAAGCTGCGGGCCGTCTGCACATGCTCAGAGGCGCCGTTCCAAGCTCGAGCCGCGGGGTCTGAAAACCAAGTCCTAAAATCTTCGAGCCTTCCAGGAACTCGCGGTTAAATCTACAAGTGTCAGATTCTGCCGGCGAGTTCTTTCAGCCGGCTCACAGAAACCGGATGCCAAGAGTTCGAGCGACGCGAAAAAGAACAGACGCAGGTGCTGGGATGCCTACACGAGGCGAAGAGGAGGCGCGGCGCCGGGAATTTTAGGCTGAGCCTGCAGTTTGCGCCGCGCATCTCCGGAGAGAAAGGGAGCCCGAAGCGCTCAGTTTATCCGAGGACGGCACAGAAGCTCTCGGGGATCGCGTTACAGATCCTGAGAGCTGGAGGGGAAAGGGGGGGGGAGCCGACAGGAAGGGCCCCGGGGCCAGCCGGGATGACCGATCCAGAGCCTGCGCCCGATCCAGAGCCGAGACACGCAAAGTTGGCCAGACCCGCCGCCGCCGCTTGGGAGCGCCCCCCTTCCGCGCGGTGCTGGCTGGCCCACCGCGACAACCCCCGCGGCGCGGCCCGGATCGGGACCCACCTCTTCTGCTGCAGCAGGTTACTCTCGTCCAGCTTCCTCTGCCAGGACTTCTCGCCCTCCAGCCGACGCAAGAGAGCCGCGCACAGCCCGCGCAGCCAGCCGCGCTCGCCGGGCAGCAGCATCCCCATCGCCGGGCGGGAGCTCAGTGGCGGCGGCGGCGGCACATCCCCGCCGGGGATCCCCTGGGTGCTGCTGCTGGCGGCGGGAGGCGGAGTTGGCGGTGCCGGCGGTGGAGAGGCGCTCCGCTCCGACAGCGCGCGGGGGGTGGCGGTTGCAACATCTGGCCGGGGAGCGAGGCCGGAGCCTGGCGGCGTCCCAGAAAGAGCCGCGGACCTGCCTGCCGGGCGGGGGAGGAGGCGAGAGCGGGCGAGGCCCCGCCCCGCCGGCTCCGCCGTGCCGCGGCTGTTAAAGGGGCCCGGCCGGCTCGCACGTGGGCGGGCGGCTTGGCTCCGTCGGCTCCGTCTTCCTCCGAAGTCTGGGCCGAAGTGTTTGGTTAGTGCCTTCAAGTTGCAACCGGGATGTCCGGTGGGTGGGGGAAGGACTCCTCCTCGCGTTGCCAGATCCAGCCTGGGAAACTCCTGGAGGTTTAGGGATGGAGCCTGGGGAGGACGGGGACCTCAGTGGGGTTAGGGGTACAATGCCATGGGGTCCACCCTCCAAAGCATCCATTTCCTCCAGGGGAACTGATCTCTGTAGTCTGGAGATGAGCTGTAATTCCATGGGATCATACAAATATAAGAGAAGCCATGTTGGATCAGGCCAGTGGCAACACACTGCCACAGAGGGGCCAAAAACCAGGCGCCAACAGGTTCTCAGCGGGGCCAGAACTCCAGGAGCCAGGCCCGTAGACAGGATTTTTTAATTCAGGGGGGCATTTAAATAAGTTGGGGGGCACCTGCACCCCCCTCAAGAAGTGCCACAAATAAAATAAAAAATAGAAGTCAGGGGCCTGGGCTGGATGAGAAGTCGGGGGGCCTTAGCAGTAAGTCGTGGAGCCAGGCCCCGAGATGCCCCACTGTAGCTACAGGCCTTCCAGGAGCCCTCCCACTGTGCCCCCCCCCACGCACCAAGAATACAGAGCATCACTGCCCCAGAGTGTTCCATCTATACCTTGCAGCTAATAGCCACTCATGGGCCTCTGCTCCACATGGTTATCCAATCCCCTCTTGAAGCTGTCTATGTTTGTAGCTACCGCCACTTCACTTTGGGTGAAAAAATACTCCCTTTTACCTGTTCTAAACCTACTGGATCCCCAGGTCCCACCTGGAGGCTGGCATCCGTCCTGCATGCTCAGACTTTGCTTGAAGCCCCGCTGAGAGGAACCAGCCTCCCCTCCCCATGCCCCTGGATCGGGATATTTTTGAAAAGGGGGCATAAAATGAAATGTGTTGAGAAGTATACCTTCCCAAACGGCCATTCCCATAGTTCAAAAATGCAACCCACGCAAAAGGTGTATTTAGTTAGCTTGACTATAACTCCCTCCTACACAAGGTGCTCTCTCATGCTCGTTTCTGGGCTCCCCCCCCCTTCCCATCTGTGTATTATACAGATAAGGGGCCGATTTGTTCTTGTCTTTGATTATATGATACGGTGCATTATCAGCCTGGGGTGTCTGCCAGGAAGGCTGACTAGAAATACATAAACAAATGTTGCCAAGACTAGCTATTTAAATAAATTCTTGCTTATAAATAGCTGACGGTTGGAAATGTGTTGCTAGACAAATCCATAGATATGACACCATGCTGGGCATCTTTAAAAGCTGTATAACAAACAGCAGTGGTGTTTAATAGTTGTCCGTAAGCATTTGATAGGACACATTTTCAAGGGTTTGAATATCATTATACACATTACCTGAGTAATTCATGGGAATGGCCCTGTAATATAGGTCAGAAATATTGGAGCAGCTTTTTTAAAAAAAATCATTTATATCTCTCCTCCCCACAGGGATCGAAAATGGCTTCCATCATTCTCCTCCATCCTCCTCCTCACAACAACCCTGTGAGGTAATTAAGTTGAGTGACTGGCCCAAGGTCACCCAGCGAGTTTCCATGGCAGAGTGGGGATTCAAACCTGGGTCTCTGTCAGAGCCATGAGGCTTGGGTTATTTTTACACTGAGTTCATTGTATTCTGCTGTGTCTACTATCTTGTCTGTTGCTTGTGTGCTTGCATAGTAATGCCAGCTGCAACGTGGGAGAATGGTTCAGCCGCTTTGGCTTATCACGGCCTTGAATGAGAGGCTATGGAGTATTCTTTGTTTAAGGGAATTTTCCAGTCCTGTGAGACCAAGGGGTGGGGGCAACTCATTCTCCTGATCATCAAGTAATCTCCCGCCGGGAGTTTCCCGTGCGCGCACTAAAAGTTCATTTGATAGTCGCGCTTTTGCATCATACTATAATAATGCCTGACCAGCTTGTGCTGCCATTCCTGACAATAATCGTGTTCCTGTGGGTTACAGCATTGTATTCCAATAAAGCTTTTCTTCACATAAGGAATGCTTGGATCTACTTGCTATTGAACCTGACAGTCTCCCAGATCCTAGTTGGACACTCCAACCTCTACACCACAAGACACCTACCACCCTGATGGGTGGAGCTGGAGAGTATGTGAACAGGTGCCTTGTGTATTGCAGGGAACTCAGTGGGGGAAGGAGTCTGCTGGGGCAGTCTTTCTATTATCTCCCATTCACCGGGGGGGGCGGAATTCCGGTTGGGCCTGGTCTACCTAGCCATTTTAGAGGTTGGGCCGTTGTGGTCTAACTTGCACTTTCACTTATGTTAGGTTCACAAACAACAGATATATTTTAAAAAATTAAATCTCACCTTATTTCAGTCAAAAGATCACACACACACCATTCAATAAGCTACCTAGTTGTCTCTGTATATTACTAATCTTGTTCTGCACCTGACGCAAAGAAGTCTGAATGATGGTAGAAAAAGTGGAGACTCCAAAGAAACTTCGAATCATAGAGCTGGAAGGCATCTCCAAGGTCATCTAGTCTAACCCCCTGCACAGTGCAGGAAATTCATAAATGAGAGCCAGTTTGGTGTAGTGGTTAAGGGCACGGACTCTTATCTGGGAGAACCGGGTTTGATTCCCCACTCCTCCACTTGCACCTGCTGATGTGACCTTGGGTCAGTCACAAGCTCTGGCACAGCTGTTCTTGAAAAAGAGCAGTTTCTTTCAGAAGTTCTCTCAGCCCCACCTACCTCACAGGGTGTCTGTTGTGGGGAGGGGAAGGGAAAGGAGTTTGTAAGCCGTTCTGAGACGCCTTTGGACAGTGAAGGCCGGGGTATAAATCCAAACTCTTCTTCTTCTTCTAAATACCTCCCCCACACCCCCAGTGACTGCTGTTTCATGCCCAGAAGATGGCAAAAAACTTCCAGGGTCTCCAGCCAAATTGGCCTGGAGAAAATTTGCTTCCTGACCCCAAAGTGTCAATCAGCATTTCTCTGGGCGTGTAAGAAAGGGCCACAAGCACTAAGCACTGATGCAACCCTTCCTGCCCTTCCTCTCATAATCTGCCTAAATTCACAAAATCCGCATGGCTGTCAGATGGCCATCTAGCCTCTGCAACAAAAACCTCCAGAGAAGGAGAGCCCATCACTTCCCGAAGAAGCCTGTTCCACTGAGGAACCCCTCTAACTGTCAGGAAGTTCTTCCTTATGTGTAGCTGAAAACTCTTCTGATTTCATTTCAACCCATTCGTTCTGGTCCAACCTTCTGGGGCAACAGAAAACAACTCCGCCCCATCCTCTATATGACAGCCCTTCAAGTACTTGAAAATGGGTGTTGAAACTTTTTTAAATTGTTTTTATTAAAGAAGAAGAGACGAAGAGATTGGATTTATACCCCACCCTTGACTACCCAAAGGTGTCTCAGAGTGGCTTACGAACTCCTTCCCCTCCCCACAACAGACACCCTGTGAGGTAGGTGGGGCTGAGAGAGCTCTTGACAAAAACTGCTCTTTTTCAAGAACAGCTCTTATCAGAACTATGGCTTGCCCAAGGTCATCCAGCGAGATGCAAGTGGAAGAGTGGGGAATCAAACCTGGTTCTCCCAGATTAGAGTCCGCGCACTTAACCACTACACCAAACTGGCACAACACATCATACATACATAAAACAAATATCTTATTTGTCATTATATCTCTATGCAAAGCATGTTTGCCTTTCTATTTTTTAAAAAAATAACAGGTCTCGATAGTGCAGATTATTAGGGACTGTTTTTTTTCTGTTAAGTATTGTACTACAGGAAACCGAAGAGTTTGAAAAGATTTTTGATAACTAAGCAGGTGAGGCATAATTGATTGAGATGTCATTTTACTTAAAACAAAGGGCTCCCATAGTTTGTTTTGCCGCGTTTGTAATGTGGGACAGGATTTTTCTCTCCATTTTTTTTTTGCGATTAAGATTTTTGCAATTGCCAACATGTAAGAGATTTATTTGATTTTAGTGTTGCTTTCTTTAGAGTTTGGCCAATGCGAGAGAAGAACCACCTCCGGCCTTTCTGGTAAGTGACACCCTGTGATTATGTATATACTAGGAGTAAGGCCCCTTGTGGGAAGAAATACAACAAGTTCTAGAAGGAAGCTCCAGCTGAGTGTCCCAGCTGTGGCTGCTGGGGTGGCAGAGGGAAGGGAAAATAGAGGGAGGCAAGCCATGTTTATTTCCTTCTGCTAAACTATAAGGCACGGCTGTCTCAAGTCATTTGCTGCCCCAAGTGGGTAGTTTGGGAGGACAGCCTCATGGTTACAGGTATGGTTCCTTCCACCCCTGACTTATGTTGATTTGGGGTTATGCAGTGGCAGCTACTGAAATTAAAAGACGCCTGCTCCTTGGGAGGAAAGCGATGGCAAACCTAAACAACATGATAAAAAGCAGAGACATCACCTTGCCAACAAAAGGCCGCATGGTCAAAGCAATGGTATTCCCCATAGTAATGTATGGCTGCGAGAGTTGGACTATAAGGAAGGCCGAGTGCCGAAGAATAGATTCTTTTGAACTATGGTGCTGGAGAAGACTCTTGAGAGTCCCTTGGACTGCAAGGAGATCAAATCAGTCAATCCTAAAAGAAATCAACCCTGATTGTTCCCTGGAAGGCCAGAACCTGAAGCTGAAGCTCAAATACTTTGGCCACCAAATGAGAAGGGAGCATTCACTGGAGAAGACCCTGATGCTGGGAAAGACTGAAGGTCAAAGAAGAAGGGGACGGCAAAAGATGAGATGGTTAGACAGTGTCATCGATGCATCGAACATGAAATTGAGCAAACTTCAGCGGACAACGGAAGGCAGGAGGGCCTGGCGTAATCTGGTCCATGGGGTCGCGAAGAGTCGGACTCGACTGTGTGACTGAACAACAACAACAAGTGGCAGCTAAGGTAGAAAAGCACCTCCTCCTATGCCATGTCTTCTGAGTTCCGAGGGTCTGAAAAGCGGTTCCATAGCCAGTTACGGGGTTGCCAACTCTAGGTTGGGAAATACCTGTAGATTTGAGGGGTAGAGCCTGGGGAGGGCAGGCTTTGGGGTGCAGAGGGACCTCAGCAGGGTATAATGCCATAGAGTCCACTGCCCAAAGCAGCCATTCTCTCCAGGAGAACTGATCTTGGGGATCTCCAGGTGCTGCCTGGAGGCTGGCAATACTAAGGGGAGGGCCAGACCTGTAGATTTGAGGGGTAGAGTCTGGGGAGAGCAGGGTTTGGGGTGCGGAGGGACCTCAGCAGGGTATAATGCCATAGAGTCCATTGCCCAAAGCAACCATTGTAATAGCTGGGAAATTTTCTGTAGGGGAAATGATGTGCTGTGGCTGGGGAACACAGTGATTTCTGGGAGATCTTCAGGCCCCACAGGGAGATTGGCAACTCCAGTGACCATTTAAGGGAAGATTGGGATATGTATTTTACCTCAGGACACATTCAATGACTCCCAACAGCAACAGCAAACTGTTTAGAATGTTAGAGGCAAAGGCCAATCAGGCCACATATGCAAATGACCTCTGTGGCTACTGGGGGGAGAGGAACAGCAACCTGTTTAGAATATTGGAGGCAAGACTCAGGCAACGCAGTCAGTGGATAGGGACAGCTTCTGAGTGACACATCACAGAGCTAACTGATTTGGGAGTATGTGGAATGTTCACGAAGTGCCACCCCAAAACACAATTATATATAAAGGAGAGGTGCCTTAGTATTTTTCTCCAGTATTGTTTAATAAGTGGACAATGCCACCAGCAATGTAAATAATCTCCTATTAATCCACAGTTTTTCCAACATTTCGGACATATTTGGGGATTTATACAATCGATTCTAGTTGGGGGAAGATATTATCTATTTATTACTTTAAAGGAATTAAAGCTTATGGAGAAAATATTTGATAACATACTAGGAGATCTCCAAATTTCAGGCCAATCTGTGTCTTTTATTCTGTTCTGACAGTCTGAATTCCACAATAAATTATATTTACCTTTGTCATCATTTTCCTTGCAGATTAGTATTTTGTATACGTTAGAAACAAGACCTTTGATCTCTCCATATTTTTATTAATAATAGTTTCCAATGATGTTAAAGGTCATGTGAATGTCTCAGAGCGTTGTAAAGTGCTAACCATGTGACTACTTGAAGATGGTTATCATATCACCTCTCAGGTGTGAGGAGGGCATATTCCACCCCCCTTTGCTTTAGTCCCTCCCGCCTTTCTCACTCCTCCAGTTCTGTTAGTCTTCCACACATCTCCTTCTCCCCTCTCCTTTGTCACTCTTTATTCCCCCTCTCCTTCTCTGATAATCTCCCCCTTTTTCTCCCCCTCCTGTTCTACCAACCTACTCCTATCCCTGTTGCTTCCCCATCCCTTCTCCATCAATGTCTCCTTCCCCTTCTCTATCAAACTACTCCTCTCTATTTCTCCCACCCCACCTTCTTGACAATATCCCCCCACTTAGCTGGTTGCAGCAGCTGCCATATTGGAAAGTGGCTTCCCCTGTCACTGAGCCAGGTGTGGTTCCAGGCCTGGCCACAGCCGCAGCATCTGGGAGCTGCTCCAGGCCTGGAGAGGGTCCCAGACACTGATGTCACAGCTGGGCCTGGAGAGGCTCCGTGCCACTCAGAAAGGTTCCCAGACACCGACACAGCTGGGCCCCAGAGAGGCTCCTGACACTGGCTACCATCAGCTAAAAAGAAAAATGTAATTGTGTTGTCTGCGCATGTGTGGACAACTATTTAAAATGGGGGGTAATTTAACCCCCCCCCATATATTTTTTAAAGATGTTGTTTTTTTCTGCAAATCTGGATGCTCCCCCATTTTCATAGAAACGTCTGCTTAGAGTCAGTGTGGCCTCAGTCTGTGGATTTAGGTATCCGCAGATGGGGGCCAAACTTGAGAAACAGATATATCGATGGGCAGTCATGGCTGAAAATCATCTGTTGGGGCCACCCTTCTTCTTGGGATGCAATCCCATTCCTGCAGTCTTAAAAGGAATTACATCTCTCTCGAAACCAATGGGCCTGAAAGGGTGGAACCCTGCTTGGGACAGCACTATAGGGGTCCCTGTCAGGAAAGAAACTTACAGTGAAATCCTAAGAACAATTTCCTGGGAGCAAGCGCCCCATTGAATAGATGTGAGTGGGATTCTGAGCAGGCCTGCTTAGGGTTCCTTTGCTAGTGTCTGTTCTAAACTGGATGTTATTTGTTGTTGGCCTGATTTCGAGTAAAGTGATAACAGGAAATTCATACAGTGAATTTCCTTCTGTTAATGAACTGTCTGAAGCACTATGGTCATTTCAAACAAGGGTCGCTTCCTCCCCCGCCTTTTTTTCGCCACGCGATCTTTCTCAGACATTGTTTTAACGTTCTAAGGTGAGTGCTATGCCGCTAAACCACTATAGCGCTTCAGTGCTATAGCAGCACCATTGAGATGCATTGTTTCCTGTCTGCTGGGCCTAAGGCTGACAATTCCAGGCTAGGAAATTCCTGGAGGTTTAAGGGTGGAATTTTGGGGAGGGCCCCTCAGTGGCATATATAATGCGAACAGTCCTAAGCTGCCATGTTCTCCACGGGAACTGATTTTTGTAGGCTGGCGATCAGTTGTAATTTTGGGAGATCTCCAGGCTCCACACCTGGAGGTGGTCAGTGCTAGCAAGGCCCTATCATCGGCACACTAGGGTGTGAGAGAATGTGGGGAAAGTGGGATGGCATGGATATGTAGATATCTTCTTGGGGCGGGGACGTATAGTTTTTCTTGTTTTCCTTTGCAGAGCACCACGCGCATGGGTGGCCCTATTCTGAACCAGAAGCCTCATAATGAACTGAACACGGAGAGAACGGCCTCTTGCAAAATCTACTTCACAACTTCCTCCTTCAGAGTGAGAGTTGAAACTAGGGTTGCCTGGTCACCCTTGGCCACCAGTGGGGGGCAGGAAACTGGCTAGATTGGGATATTTGGGGGTAGAGCCTGGAAAACCACCTCTGAATGTCCCTTGCCTTGAAGACCCTACAGCTAGTGTTGCCAGGTCCCCGTTGGCCACTGGTGGGGGATGGGGGGGTAGGTTTCCCCAATCCAGGTTGGGAAACTCCTAGAGATTTGGGGATGGAGCCTGGGGAGGACAGGGACCTCTGTAGGGTCCAAGTTCATAGAGTCCACCCTCCAAAGCATCCATTTTCTCCAGGGGAACTGATCTCTGTAGTTTGGAGATGAGCCATAATTCCAGGGGATCCTCAGGCCCACTTGGAGGCTGGCGTCCCCTGTTGAAGCCAAGACCCACAGATCACACTTCTAGCTACCACCAATGCAGAGGGGATTATAGGGAACGCAACTGGTGGCTCAGTATCTCCAGGAGTCCTGCTGGGGGGGGGGATGTTTATACAGAACCCAATTGCTTTGGAGTTTATGTCCATAGAGAAAGCTTAGCAAATCTTGCATTTCAAGCTCACAAACCAACAAAAGAGGGAGGCTTGCTATTTGGTTGGTGTTGAATACTTCCCTTGTATCTGGGATGCTTGGTTCGAGTACTCTCCTCGCAGTAGCACGTTGCCGTAAGAGTCAGCCTGGTGAAAAACCAAAGTGCCCAGAGAGGATCAGTCTACACCAGACGAATGGGAAATAGCATGGCAGTTGTGGTTCAGTATAAGTGCAGATCTAATTACACTTTTTCTCGTGTCCCTCCCCAGCAATCAGATGTGCACTGCAGGTTCTGTGCTTGGCACTCAGTTCTAAGGTAGGGAACCAGTTCAGTTTGGGACTGAGATGTATAGGGAGAAGGGACGTAAGCTTCCCCCTAAGGCTGCCAACCTCCAGGTCATGGCTGGAGATCTCCCCGCTATTATAATTGATCTCCAGGCGACAGAGATCAGTTCCCCTGAAGGAAATGGCCACTTTGGAAGGTGGACTCTATGGCATTGTACCCTGTTGAAGTCCCTCCCCCCCACTCCACCCTCCTCAGGTTCCACCCCTGAAATCTCCAGGTATTTTCCAACCTGGAGCTCCCCCCAAACCATTTTCGTATCCTGAAATAGCCCTAAGGGGGCACCACTTGCCCCACTCGGGAAACTTACAGTAGGGTTGCCAGACTCCAGGTGGGTCCTACAGTACACCCTGAATTACCATTTGATCTCCATGCAACAGAGGTCAGTTCCCCTGGAGAAAATGGCAGCTTCCGAAGGTGAACTCTATGGTATGCCAGGCCCTCTAAGAGAAATGGAAGTCTCTCCCCAGGTACTGCCCCCAGGTCTTCAGGAACTGACCAAGACAGGGCTGGCAACTTTAACTTACACTATTTACTCAAATGCAAGACCTGGTGTTCCTCTCCCCAGGTATGCCATCAAAATAAGAGGGAGTTACCTTACATTTGCACACAGTTATGTCCGGTAATTGACAATGTTTTGTGGATAATATATTTAGGGCCGTCATCTTACATTCTGGGTCACGTTCTTTTCCAGGAAATATGGTATATCAAGACTAAAAAGCCTGAGGGCTAATCAGTATGGTAACACTGGCTAAATATAGCAAAACTCTTGTGAAATATAAAATGTTTTGAAGATCTGTGGTTGAATATCTTGGCTCCTGCCAGGAGCTATTTGATTTTGCTATCTTCCCCACCACCACCACCTCTTCCCCCAGCCGGTGATTGTGGTATTGCAGGCAACATTGAAAACTGTGTTTTTGTAATCGACTTGCTCTGAGTTGTAACGTTTTCTGCCTGCATTTTTTAAAAAATATATAGATTGTGGTATGAAATGATACAAATCGATGTTGCACACCCCAAAATCTTTTTTTTTTTAAAGTCACCCATATTTTTTAAAAATAAAGGGGGAGGGGAATAAAAAAGTCGAATATCTTATGGAGAATCGGGAACCTCTTATACCAATTAGTCGAAACTGACTTAAACAATATGACAGCAAATATTCGTTTTAAATAACATTTAAATTGTAAGAATATAAGGCACGCACAGTCACAGCCTTTGAAACCAATAATGAGAACCTGTCAACAGTTTAATCATATATAGAGAGAACACATTGTACTGGCGCACACAGGAATGTAGGAACAGTCAGAGATAAATGACAAAAATCTTCAGAACGCTGTTACATCAAACCCAAAGGATTGCAATTGTTTTTGGGGAAGAGAAAAAGCTGGGCCCGGGTGAGTCAAAAAAAGATGCCAAGCCCTATAAGTGGCGTCTGGGCCGGTCAGAGCCTTAACTAACCCTTATCTGACGGACTAGTTTCTCCTTTAGGGCAGGGAGCCGTAATTTTGTGTTCCAGCGTTGTACATCAAAATCACACGTCATTTTCCAGAACGGAATAGTGATTTGCCTTGGCAGGAGAAAGTGAACTAATTTCTTGCAGACTAGGGTGCTTGCACATTCTCTTAAAATTCCCCAAAGGGTCAAACCAGAAGGATCTGGGGATATGTTGGGTTTTTTTATAGCAGTGGCCCCCCACATGATGCGCATAGGTTCCTTGGTGTCTGCCATTGCCTTTCCTGGCGCCCGCCAAGTGTTTTTTAGAAAGTGGGTGGGAGCAGCTGGGGCTTTTCCCCAGCAAGGCTTCTGGTTGGCTGATGGAGATTTGATTGGCTTTGCAGATTTCTAAAAATGTTACTTTTCGCAGTGGCTGCCACCACATTAATTTACAGGGATCTTCACTATGTGGCTGAAAGAAAGCTGTGGCAGGTGTTTTGTGGCTGGCTCTGGCTTCTGAAATGGCCATTTTGTGGCTGTACCAATGCCGTGTCAGAAGTCCAGAGACACCCGCATGTTCAAAAAGGTTGCCAGCCCCTGTTCTACAGTCATTCTGAAACCTGTAAGTCAGGGCTCAAAACATGAGTTGTGAACTGGTGGGCTGCTAGGCCGGGATGAGGGAGAGAATAAGCTGGGTTTACCAGTACACAAAATGCCCAAGAAATATAGCATATCGGTCAGTCCTGATAGGGATGCCAGCCTCCAGGTGGGACCTGGGGATCCCCTGGAATTACAGCTCATCTCCAGACTGCAGAGATCAGTTCCCCTGGAGAAAACGGTTGCTTTGGGGAGAGGACAGTATGGCACTCTACCCCATAGAGGTCCCTGTCCTCCCCAGGCTCCACCCCCAAATCTCCAGGAGTTTCCCAATCTGCATCTGGCAACCCTACCCCTTGTTCCCCGCTGGTAGCCAGGGGAAACCTGGCAACTCTGCAGTGATCAATCCGTAAGTTGTTGCGTGTTTCAAAAAAAGATGATATAAATGTGGAAAGCATATTTTTCAGGCCATGATGTTGTGATCTGGCTTTGCAGGCATCCTCTGTGGAATATATGCAGGCAGGCAAACTGCTTAACCTTGTCGCTGGTCTTAGGTCGCAGCACATTTTCTGTGTATTCTCCTGTTTCAAGACGGTAACCAGAGCTGTCATCCCCCCACTCCCTGCTGCCAGCCAGCTGGCTGGCAGAGGAGAAATGGGCAGGGAAACCCTGAGGGATTGGCTGCACAATCCTATGGCCCTGTGCACCTGGAAGTGATGCTAGCGCCTTGCTGGGGACGCTCTAGGATTTGGGCAAAACTCTCAACAGCATGCTGATGTCATTTCCGGGCACACAGGGAGTGACATCAGTGTGTCGCTGCTGACATCATTATGTTTTCTGTGAGCCCCTCTGCTAACCCTGAGGAATCAACCACAAGCCACACTGGGCAGGGGGTCTCGCCCACTTTCCTGAAAGAGGTGCCACACTGAGAAATCAGAAGAGCCACAGGCGGCTTGTCCAAGAGCCACATGTAGCTCCCTAGCCACTGAGCTAGTATCACTGCTCTAAAGATGTCACACATTGGCAACTCTATAGAACATATCCCCAAAGGAGGCTCGCTTTTCCACAGGGCTCCTAAGCCCAGAGAAAGCCATACTTCTCAGAAAATCCTAAATTAAGGCCCATTATTTTCTTGACAGAAACATCTGCCAAAGCTGGATTTGGTTGAATTTTGTGATCTGGCTGTCTGGACAGGGATGATGCTACCGCCACATAAATATGGTGTAATGCTTAGAACACTGGACTTTAGACCTGGGAGAGCTGAGTTTCAGTCCCCGCTCAACCGTGAAGTTCAATGAATAGCCTTGGGCTAGTGACAGTCTCTTAGCTGAGCCTCCCTCATTGAATTGTTAAGAGGATACACTGGGATGTTCCATAGCTTCCCAGGAGGAAGGGCCAAACACAAATAAATCCCATGAACCCTGCATTATTTCTCTTGGCGTTAAGTTTATGTGAACAGCTGTTATGTGATCTCCAGATGTCTTTTTAAAAAAAATATTTCGATCTTCTTAGTACACACAAATCCCTATAATGTCACCAGGTGCTGCAATATGAGCTTGTGTGACAACCCTTTTAATGTTTTGAATTTCTGCTCCAGGGTTCGTGCACACATTTGTATTCCACGTACAGAAGCCATGATGGCCGTGAGGGGGAGCAAAACCATGTGTGCGGGAACAACTGCCCAAGGAGAGGAACGTGATGACGAGAGCCTATCTGAACATCTTCCAGAAGCTGTGCAATCCATAAAACAAGTAGGCGATGCTGCCCTTAGGCATGTGATCTGATTTAAAAATTAACAGGATAGAAGGACGACGAACAGAAGAAAAATAGTGATGGTGGAGAAAACACACACATTTATTTATTTGTTTGTTTGTTTGTTTGTTTGTTTGTTTGTTTGTATTTATAGCCCGCCCATTCCACAAGTGGGCTCAGGGCGGGTAACATCATCAAACAATATAATAAATACAATTACAATTAAACAATTTGAACAATAGTAGACATTTTATTTATTCATTTTATTGGATTTTTATCCTGCCCTCCCCTTGACAGGCTCTGGGCGGGTTCCAACAATAAAAGTGCAACACAGTTAAAACCATTCCAAAACACAATGTAAAATAACATAACATAACATAACAACACATAAGAAGAAGAGATTGGATTTATACCCCGCCCTTCACTGCCCAAAGGAGTCTCAGAGCGGCTTACAAACTCCCTTCCCTTCCCTTCCCTTCCCCTCCCCACAACAGACACCCTTTGAGGCAGGTGGGGCTGAGAGAGCTCTTGACAGAAACTGCTCTTTTTCAAGAACAGCTCTTATCAGAACTACGGCTTGCCCAAGGTCATCCAGCCAGGTGCAAGTGGAGGAGTGGGGAATCAAACCCGGTTCTCCCAGATTAGAGTCCGCACACTTAACCACTACACCAAACTGGCTCTCCATAAGGCATAAATACCATACCACACTAATAAAAGCCATGCTTCAGTGGTTGATGATGTTAAAATCTGGTTTTGTTATAAAGATCTTTAAATTTAAGATCCCAAGGACCCAGGCTACAGATGGAGGGGGTCCAAGGGCGGGAACGTCCGCTGCCTCAACCAAAAGCCTGGCAGAAGAGCTCCGTCTTGTAGGCCCTGCGGAATTGTAATAAATCCCGCAGGGCCCTGATCTCACATGGGAGCTCATTCCACCAGGCAGGGGCCAGGGCTAAGAGTGCCCTGGCCCTGGTCGAGGCAGATCGGATGTCCCTGGGGCTGGGGACCACTAAAAGATGTTGATTAGTTGACCTCAGTGCTCTACGGGGCTCATATGGGGAGAGGCATTCTTGAAGGTATGCTGGCCCCTGGTCACACTTCTGACAAGTCAGCTGGCTGTGGGAGGTTCCCTGGCATATTATTTGGGTTGGTAGCAATGCTCCCTCTAAGCTGTGGAGTCCTGTGAACAAAAATTCTACTTCATGAGCTGCTGGCATTAAAGTGAGCGAGCGATTTGGCTGTTGCATAAATTGGTTTGCTCCGGAGCCATCCTTCCTTAGCTAAGGCAAAAAATGTGTGAGCCGGAGCCTAAAAAACTGAGCTAGCTCACAATAACTCCGCTTAGAGGGAACACTGGTTGGTAGGTGGGTGACAACCACCTCAGAGAGGCCATATAGAGACATCCACTGCCTCAGCCAAAAGCCTGGCAGAGCAGCTCCATATTACAGGCCCTGTGGAATTGGAGAAGATCCCACAGGGCCCTAATCTCGACTGGGAGCGTGTTCCACCAGGCAAGGGCCAGGGTAGAAAAAGCCTTGGCCCTGGTTGAGGCAAGATGGATGTCCTTGAGCCAGGGACAACCAGGAGATATTGGTCCATAGACTCTAATCTAGGAGAACCAGGTTTGATTCCCCACTCCTCCACTCACAGCTGCTGGATGACCTTGGGCAAGCCATAGTTCTGTCAGAGGTGTTCTTGAAAAGAGCAGTTTCTGTCAGAGCTCTCAGCCCCACCTACCTCACAGGGTGTTTGTTGTGGGGAGGGGAAGGGAAAGGAGTTTGTAACCCACTCAAGACTCCAAGTGAAGGGCGGGGTATAAATCCAATCTCTTCTCTTCTCTTCTCTTCTCTTCTCTTCTCTTCTCTTCTCTTCTCTTCTCTTCTCTTCTCTTCTCTTCTCTTCTCTTCTCTTCTCTTCTCTTCTCTTTTCCTCTCCTCTCCTCTCCTCTCCTCTCCTCTCCTCTCCTCTCCTCTCCTCTCTTCTCTTCTCTCCTCTCCTCTCCTCTCCTCTTCTCTCCTCTCCTCTCCTCTCCTCTCCTCTCCTCTCCTCTTCTCTTCTCTTCTCTTCTCTTCTCTTCTCTTCTCTTCTCTTCTCTTCTCTTCTCTTCTCTTCTCTTGATTGTTTAGTTTCAGCTCAGGTATGAATGGACCATTTTTCAAAGGCTGGGAAGGCCTTGGGCCCAAATGGGTTCCATCTGAATTATTTAAGAAGCTTCTAGAATAGTGGGCCTCCCCACTGGCCACCCTCTTCACTGTTATTGATTAAAAAAACCCTGAAAGATGTCTGAAATCTGGACTAAGGCCATAGCAGTTCCAATTTCAAACAAAGGTGACCCCCCAAATTCCTAGGAACGATCGTCCAATAAGCCTCTGGTCTTTTGCAGGTAAACGTAATGTGAGACACTGACTGGAGAAGCTCTCTTCCTGGCTGAACAATCAAAAAGTTGTGGGTCCAGAGGAGACTGGTTTTTGTCCTGACAGAACAACATTTGACCATTGTGCTTTTCTTGCACATTTGACAAAGAAATAAGAAATGCACGTGGGAAGAAACTATTCTCTGCTTTCCGTTACTTAAAGAAGGCTTTTGATTCTATCCCCAGGAGTCTTCTGTGGAATAAATGGAAGAAGATTATGAAGGACAAAAGATTTTTTTTTCCTAATTAGCAAATTATATTCCTTAACTAGCTGCCAAGTGCACTGTAGATTGAAGGATGACTTAACACATCAGATTCCTTCCAGCTGGGAGGTTAAACAGGTGTGTGTTTCAACCCCTTATCTATTCAATTTATTTATGAACAACTTGGCACAGGGAGGCAGTGGATGATGGATGGCCATTTTCCTAAACTTGCTTCCCATCATAGCTCATTATTGCTATAGACTGATGATGCTGTGGTGTTATCTCATGCACAATGGGGTCTTAAACGCCTTTTGTCTGCATTTGTGGCTTATTGTGATTCCACTTTATTATTATTGGGATTGAAAAATCCCAAATCACAGTCTTTTCAAAGACCTGGAGAGCTTTCTGCTGGAGAGTCAAGGGCAATGTTATTGAGCAAATTAGACAGTTTAGATATTTGGGTATACATTTCTGTTATAATAACAGATGGACAACTCAATGAAACATGTGCCTAATTTGGCCAATTACAGCATGTCTGCAGTGGCGCATTTCTTTTATGTTCAGGGTGGCCAATAGGTGCCTGTGCTTAGCCTATAGATATTTTATGGGATTCCCATTTGGGTTAGCACATGGGAATCACCCTATTGAGAAGATCCAAGCTTCTTTCCCGTGTCACATTTGGGCTGCCCCAACCTGTGTAGGATACGCTGCCGTGTATTTAGAGACTGGGTTGAGTCTCTTAGCAACAAAAGCCTGGCTTCAGACCTCGAAGTTATGGCTGCACCTCCACTTCATATCTGAATGCCCTACTTTTGTGCATATTATGTTGTCTGACTCTTGTTCAAACAACTGGCTGTGTTTCAGCTGGCATTTCTCTTGACTCGCTTCTCACGTAAGAGACACAACAAGCTTTTAGAGTGTTGCAACCAATAGTACTGGATATTGAGAGACAAACTCTGTACTTGTTAGCTAATAGGATGCATTCCCCAGTTAGGTATGGTACACTGCAGGGTGAGTGTCGGGGAGGGTGGAGAACAGCGACCTTCCTTCTCCCCCATACCTTTTCTCAGCCCATGAAGGAAAAAAAAGCTCACGGGAGGACAAAAGGCACCTCTTGGAGGTTTCAGAAACAGCCTCTCTGTCAGGCCCTCTCCTCAGCTCCATCGCTTCTGTAGGAAATGCAGGAGGGATGAGAATGGGCGGGGGACCTGAGAGAGCCTCTCCTTCTGAGCCAGGAACTTGTTGTCTGTGTCACCCAAGGCTGGTCACTCAGCCTGGACCACCTCACAGGGTTGGGGCCGGGGATGGGGCAGTGTGCCTCCTGGTCGGGTTTGCTTCCTCGAGAGCCTCAGAGGTAGGCCAGGGGAAGAGAGGAAACAAAGAGTGAGGGATGGATGGCAGCCGCGCTCGGTGGCTGAGGCTGGGCCTATGGGGGGTGTGCTGAAAAAACGTCCTTATTTACTGACAAGGAAGATGATTCATCTCCTAAAGGTGCTGTATATTCAAAAAGTAACTAATTTGTATGGAAATGTAAGATACCCGCCCTTTTATAGTATTCCTTGGAAAAACTCTACTCTTGCATATGATTAAATACATTTATTGCAGCTTCTGTGGATTTCCCCAGTAAATCAGTTGGTTTCACGCCTAGGGATCAATTGCTTTTGTTTGTATTTTGAATAAAAATAATATTGTTATGTGGCTTTGCCAGGGCCCCTTATAAAGTTTATATCTCCAGGACCTGGCATGACATTTTATGGCACAGATGGCCCAGCCCCCCCCCAACCCTTTGCCTTCTGCAGTCCTTTATGGCAGATTCTTGAGAACTCTGTTAGGAAAGACTCTGCCCGTGTAGAGTTGGAACTCCTGAATTGTTATCTCATTTTTGTCCTTCATTGTAATTTTTTATTGAGTTGAGGAACTGTTTAATTAGCCCTCTTTTACGCAAGTTTGGTGGCCACTCTGATAAGCCATTAGTTTTATACCTTCTATTGGCCCAGAACCCTCATATCGCTAATCAAGCAGCTAGGTATTTCTTTGCTGCCATGAGATTCCAGGAATTGATTGTTAATAACTTTGGATAATTTCTTTTTTCCACCTTCTTTAAAGTTCATGATAGTTCATTTGTGTTATTTCACGACGTTGTATGATCTGGTTATGTAATCTGCTGTCATAAATGCCTGATAAAGGTTTTTGATTGGATTTCAGCCAATCAGGAAGCAGTGAGCTGGACTGGGTCACAAGGCCCTTTCTGAACCCAGTCTCTGAGTGCAGCCTATTCTTCCATGCCGCATTCCCTCCCGCTTTCAATTCCAGTTTGTATCGAGGCTTTTTCTTGTTTCTGCATTTGTTTTACAGGAATTTGCATTGAGACGGCTTCCAGCACACTGTTGCCCCACAGTTACCAAAACTCCTTTTGCTGCGATTCTTTGTTCTCATCCACTTCTGAATCACTAATCCTTTCTAAAGTAGAACTGCTGCTGCGGGTATTTAAGCGCTGCCCACTACCCTCCCCCATTTCCACCCCTCTCTCATTAGGTTGACACTCCCTTCCCATTCTATTTTCTTTCCCTCCTTCTCCAAAGATGAAAGAGGACGTGTCCTCCTGCTCAGGTAAACTTTTTAAAATCCAGAGACAGCATAAGAAGAAATCAGTAAATATAAAGGATTAGGGGATCCCCTGCTCCGAAATGTGCCACTCTTGCATGTGTGGGCCTGGATTTCCCCCTCCCTTCCCTTTCTTTTTACAGAATCACAGAGGAATGGAAGGAAGGGCTGGGTCTGCAGTTAAAAGTTTCGAAAGATTTTTGCCTTCATCTTATACAAAGCAGCCAGTTAGCTCAAAAATGCAGGTTTTGCTTGTAGATGCAGAATGCATACAGAATACACAAATAAATAAACTGGAGGGGGGGGAAGCAGTGCAGAGGGAATGTTTGTGACTGCAAAGTCAGCCCACGGTTTGACTCCCTGGATTCTCCGAAGCAAGCTGTCAGTGCAGAAAGGGCCAATGCACTCAATAAGAACATAAGAACATAAGAGAAGCCAATGTTGAATCAGGCCAATGGCCCATCCAGTCCAACACTCTGTCACACAGTGGCCAAAAATACCAGGTGCCATCAGGAGGTCCAGCAGTGGGGCCAGGACACTAGAAGCCCTCCCACTGTTACCCCCCCACCAAGCACCAAGAATAAAGTGCATCACCTGCCCCAGACTGAGAGTTCCTATCTATACCCTGTGGCTAATAGCCACTGATGGACTTCTGCTCCATATGAGATTTGGCTTTATGGTGAAATCATGCAAGGCAAGCAAAGCCCATTAAGAATGAGGGCCAATACTCCCTGAGTTGGCAAATGCCTTCCAAAGCAGTCCCTGAACAATCACAGAAAGGTGGGGGGGGGGAGCATTCTTCAACCCTGCCAAAAATGTTCATGAAATGCAACACACACACAGTTTGGCCCTAGCAATGATGCAAAATTCCTCTCAAATTCACCACTGAATGCAAAGTGTTGAATTTGTAATTAGAACTTGCATTTTCAGCATGATTTTTTTTAAAAAAATGTAAAATTCACGTTAGACATTGCTTCATTGTTTTAATTTTGGTCGGCGTGAAATATACCTCAGACTGTCATATTCTCTAACGTTGATATTCAGTGGCTCAGGAGCCATACGGGGCTCTTTGACATGCCACAGGTGGCTTTACTGAGCAACATGGCACCTGCCCCATGTTTTGGAAAAGCAGGGGAGGCTAGTACTCAATGGGTAGGCTTGGGAAATACCTGGAGATTTTTTGGGGGGTGGAGCCTGGGGAGGGCAGGGTTTGGGGAGGGGAGGTACCTCAGCAGGATATAATGCCATAGAGTCCACCCCTTCCCCAAAGCAGCCATGTTCTCCAGAGGAACTGATCTTAGTCCTCTGGAGGTCAATCGTAATAGCAGAAGATCTCCAGGTGCCACCTGGAGGTTGACAACCCTACCAGTGGGGGTTGTGGTTGCCAGTTGGTTCTCATTTAGCAAAAAGAGAAGTCCTAACCACCCTATTTCTTGCAGTACAACAGTTCAATTTGAAGGGTACTTTTAACATAGGAAAACGTTAGTTTTTTTAAAAAACATCCAGTTTAATGAAGAGTTCTAAAGCGCTTGAAAGCCTTCACGCTGTTTTCTGTCATAAGTCTGGCATGCAACCCCTTCCTTTCCCTCTGGAGACACCGAAGCTGGCTAAGGTTCCACACCAGTGGGGAGTACCTACCTGTCCAGGGGTACTCTGGTAATTTTGGTGTAGTTTGGTGTAGTGGTTAAGTGCGTGGACTCTAATCTGGGAGAACTGGGTTTGATTCCCCACTCCTCCACTTGCAGCTGCCTGTGTGACCTTGGGCACGCCATAGTTCTGACAAGAGCTGTTCTTGAAGAAGAGTAGTTTCTGTCAGAGCTCTCTCAGCCCCACCTACCTCACAGGGTGTCTGTTGTGGGGAGGGGAAGGGAAAGGAGTTTGTAAGCCACTCTGAGACTCTGAGTGAAGGGCGGGGTATAAATCCAATCTCTTCTTCTCCTCCTCCTCTTTAAAAGGTTATAATTGTACATGTTTAATATTAACACATCTTATTATAGGCGTGTATTTGGAGAGGCACATAGGGCATACACGAGTCACGTGGCTCTTTTGGTAGATGCTGTAATTGTGAATGCATCTCTCCATCAGCCATTGTCTTGTCAGGTGCCTCCTTATGGTGGGCAGACTCCCAGCCATTTTTACTACTGCCCACCAACATTCAGCTGATTAGCAGGCAGAAACAGGTTGGCCAAATGGGACGGCAGTGATCATTGTCCCCACGTGATGACACCACTTCCAGTACAACCCAGAAACACCAGCATTTATTTGTTTGTTTATTTCAATTTACATTCCACCCTCTCCGCAAGCAAGCTCAGGGCAGATCACAGGGAAAAAATCTAAAACATATGAAAATTTCATACATATCCATAGAATTTATGGAAGAATTGAAACAGTTCAAAATAGCATAGATTGAAAAACAGGTTGCGCTATTCATGTACGTAGATTTCAAACTGGTGTCATTTTGTCTCCAGAATCTTCTTGATCTGGGCCATGGAGAGATGGTAAATTTCAGTACGAGGGGGATGCTCTAGTAATCACCCCAAAACTCTATGGTTTCCATAGAGTTCTGTGCTTGAGTATTGCCCCAGTGTGATACAAATGCTTCTGAGTCACACCGAAAGTGACATCTTCACACAACAGCGGCAATCCCTTCCACAGTAAGTACCTGCCTCCCCCCCCCCCATCTCCCACCAGTTGCCAGACCATACCTAGTGAGCCATGGAATGAGTACCATTGTTCGATGACGTAAAATGCCATAACGTTATCAGATGCCAGCCTTTATCAAATCAAGTCAACAGTCAAATCCCCCAAATTAAAACCAAAAGTTAATTCCTCTTTCAATGCAAATAATTGCCTGGATCAATAGGCAGTTATATTAAGTTCAGGAGTCTGGGTAATAATTAATGGGCCATGCCACATTTAAAATTCCCTGGCCCTCTCTTCAATGCCAGTTTGAGAGCTGAGTCACCATACGCCCTCATCCTTCAAGGAAACAGACCCTGTAAAAGATTACCATGGAATTTCCTACAAATCGGGGAGGTGGAAGTCTGTGAAACACTGTTTACCCGTTCTCCCCTTCTGCACTTTCAGACTTTGCTTTCCATTTTGCTTTGCTGTCCATGTCTCGTCATCCCATGGTCTGTCTGCTTCCTGCAGGCCGGCCAGCTACCAGTTGGACAGGCTTTGGTTTCATCCATATTCTGGAGGTGGCTTTCCCATTTGCATCTGAAGCTGGGAGCAAAAGACATTCAGAACACATGACAGATCTTCTGCTTCTGTTTTTAATCTCATTAGCATTGAGCACATCGATTAGAACTGGGGAATCAACTTGGCCAGGACCTTTCAGGCGTGGCAATATTGTGGGCATACAGAGGAGACGAGCTGGAAGAAAGCCACTGGAAAGGTGACTTGAGACCTCAGTAACTCTCCCTGGGAGGAAAGACCCAGGTTCTTCGGTCCTCGGTTGCAAGGGAAGAACAGAGTGCAAAGGCCAGGCTACTCCCACTCTTGAGCCTCTTGCCTGAAGCGGTCTCTGAGGAACAGTCCCGACATTGCCTCGAGGCTGTTTCCTCTTGCCTCCTTTGCTCTGTCCCCAAATTCAGGAACTCAGTTGGCAGCTGGTTCAGGAAGAACAAAAGGAAATGGGTGTTTGTGCAATGCCTAATTAGCCTTTGGAATTCATTGCCACAGGATGTTGTAATGGTTTCTGTCAGAAATGGCAGTACGAACTGTTTCGAAGCCCGGTTGACTGCAGGGGTTGCTGCAACTGAGATCAACGGGCTCGCAAGTTCTGTTGATACCACCAGTTGGGACGTTCCGCTGGAACTCCCATGGTGTCGAAATGAAAACTCAGTAGTCAATGTGGATGACTTGTTTGCGAGGCCCTGCCCAGTGTTCTTCTAGCACTCTCTTTAGTGTTGCCATATCCAGGTTGGAAAGTTCCTGGAGATTTGGGGGTGGAGCCTGGGGAGAGTGGAGTTGGGGAGGGGAGGGACCTCGGCTGGGTACAGTGCCATAGAGTCCACCCTCCAAAGCTGCCGTTGTCTCCAGGAGAACTGGTGTCTATCGTTTGGAGATCAGTTGTAATTCCAGGAGATCAGCCTAACTTTGTTCGTCTCCACTTTCAGCACCATCCATTTTGGGTAGGATTACCAACTTTTCTACTGTCCTTGCAACGTGTTCTGGAGAAATTTAGTAGTGGTCTGGCTCCTACATGGCGCTCTGATGTGTACTGCCCTAGGGTTGTCAGTTCTGGGTTGTGAAATGCCTGGAGATTCTGGGGGCGGAGCCTGAGGAGGGTGGGGTTTGGGGAGGGGAGGGACCTCAAGGGGGTAGAATGCCACAGAGCCCACCTTCCAAAGTGGCCATTTTCTCTAGGCGAATTGATTTTTGTTGCCTGGAGATCAGTTGTAATAGCGAGAGATTTCCAGCCATCACCTGGAAGTTGAACTTCGTAAGGAAAACCACCGTGATGAGGTAACGAAGTCGTGTTTAGAGAAAAAGAAATCTTCTTTAATTATCCAGTGAACAACAATTCATTAAAGCTGCATCCTTTGAAGTAAACTGGTCTCAAGTCTTGCTGACGGTACAGCACTCATAGACCGTTCCACTCGGGGTTCCATCAGACGAGACCTTACGCCTTTCATATTTTTTTCCCTGCAACTTTTTGTCTGTTAGAAAGAAAGAAAGGAGCAGACAAGAAGTTGCAGGGAAAAAATATGAAAGGCGTAAGGTCTCGTCTGATGGAAACCCGAGTGGAACGGTTGATGAGTGCTGTACTGTCAGCAAGACTTGAGACCAATTTACTTCAAAGGATACAACTTTAATGAATTGTTGTTCACTGGATAGTTAAAGAAGATAATTAAAGATAACTAAATTATTTTTCTCTAAATTATTTTTCTCTAAATTGAAGACAATTAAATTATTTTTCTCTAGTTCTAGTGTTTCTCTAGTTCTAGTGTTCTAGTCTTCTAGTGTCCTGGCCCCACTGCTGGACCTCCTGATGGCACCTGGTATATTTTGGCCTCTGTGTGACAGAGTGTTGGACTAGATGGGCCATTGGCCTGATCCAACATTGGCTTCTCTTGTGTTCTTATGTTCTTAAACATGATCGTTACCTTATCATGGTTGTTTTCCTTATGAAGTTCAGCCTGTCCTGTGATCCCTCGTCCTTGACATCACCTGGAAGTTGGCAACCCTAGCAAACGCTCCCCTAAGAGGTAAAGAAAGAGTATGAGAGGAACAATGTGAATAGGCTCTGAGATGGACACACATTGGTAAGCCAGGCCCTTAGGGAGAAATGTTGGACTATTAAGAAAACAGTCCCCAATGGACTCCTTCTCTCTGCCCTGGAGAGTTTCAGTCCCTGTGTTTCACATCATCCTCCAGGCCAGTTCTCCAATAAAACCATGCAAATAATCACTTAGAATGGCACCATAAGGAAGGCACTGATACTCCACCGGGTCTTGGCTTCCTCTGGCCCATCAACTGTGCAGGAGGCGGCATTGCCTCTTGGACCGATGCCACCGCTTTGGAAGAAGGCGCTGTGGTTACCTTACTTGGGGCAACAAGGTAGCTTGGATGGCCCAGCTCACTCTAGGGATAAGGAAAACCCCTCTTGAAAAATTGCCCTATTCTTAACATAAATCATCCAACTTCTCTGAAAAATTTATCTGAACCAACACCCTCCCCATTTGGCAGAATTCTGGCAAAATTTGGAGAAGTCAGGGAAAATCTGTCCAGAAACGTTTCGTTTTTAGCTTCTGAATTCCTGCAGCTGTTCCAGCTAGCAGGCTGTTCCAATATTCCCAGCTAGGACATAGGTTGTCCATCGCGCTGAGAACTGGACTTGCATGTGAATTGAGTAACGTGACAAAAAATTGTTACTTCTGCAACTGTTAAGCTGATAGCCATCATGGTACTGATAGCAAGAGCTGAACAGAATGGCTTCTGAAGGGCTGGTTTGTAGTGCCTCAGACAAGGGCAGAATGGAAAGCTAAAAATGGACTTGGAAAATGGCATGATGGTGGCCCTTCTGGCCCCCCTCCCCTCAGGCCCCAATACAGCCAAGGCAAGGGGTGCTCCTGATTACATGGAGGAGAGACAACACCCCTGAGAGCCAGTCCGGTGTAGTGGTTAGGAGTGCGAACTCTAATCTGGGAGAACCGGGTTTGATTCCCCACTTCTCCACATGCAGCTGCTGGTGTGACCTTGAGTCAGTCAGAGCTGTTCTCTCAAGGGCAGTTCTCGAGAGAGCTCTCTCAGCTCCACCTGCCTCACAGGGTGTCTGTTGTGGGGAGGGGAAAGGAAAGGGATTGTAAGCCGCTCTGAGGCTCCTTTGGGTAGTGAAGGGTGGGATATAAATCCAATCTCTTCTTCTTCTACCAATCTCTTCAACCTGCAGGTGGCATCTGGAGATCTCCCACTATTACAATTTGCTTCCAAATGACCGAGATCAATTCCCCTGGAGAAAATGGCAGCTTTGGAGGGTGGACTCTGTGACATTATAGCGCTTTCCTGGAAATTATGACTGACTTCTGGTGACCCCCCTAGTGGGATTTGGACGTTCAGAGAGGTGGCTTGCTGTTGCCTGCCCCTGTGTCCCAGCCCTGCTATTCCTTGGAGGTCTCCCTCCCAAGTACATGCCAGGGTCGGCCATGCTTAGCCTCCGAGATCCGACGAGATCGAGCTATCCAGGTCAGGGCAGCATTATACTGCTGAGGTCCTTCCCCTCCCCTCCCCATACCTTGCCTTCCCCATATCTCCAAGAATTTCCCAACTCAGAGCTCGCAATGCTATGACTGGAGAGGAAGGAGGCATCACCACAAAGCAGGGTTGCCAGCTCCATGCTGAGAAATTCCTGAAGATTTGGGGGGGGGGAGTTTGGGGAGGGGAGAGGGAATGTCAGAGTCTAATGCTACAAGACTGTGCCCTCCAAAGCTGCCATCTCCTCCAGGTGAATGGATCCATGTTGTCTCCAAGTGGATTGTATTTCCAGGGAATCTCCTGGCCCCACCGATGGGGACTCTGCACTGCAGTCCAGACCAAGTGGAGAGGTCAGTCTGTGCAGCCTTCCAGCCCCGTCCATCAGGAGTTTCAGGGCTTTTTTTGTAGAAAAAGCCCAGCAAGAATTCATTAGCATAATAGGCCACACCCAACAGCAGAAACTCATTAGCATATTAGGTCACACCCCCATGTTACCAGAGGTGTGGTCATCCAGCCACACCCACCTTTTGCTTCTTATTCTGTTTACCTTGTTTGTTGTCAAAACCCAGGGCTTTTTTTGGAGCAGGAACTCCTTTGCATGTTAGGCCACACATCCCTCATGTAGCCAATCCTAATGAGTTTCTGCTGTTTGGTGTGGCCTGTTATGTTAATGAGTTCCTGCTGGGCGTGGCAAACTCAGGAGCCAGCCCAAACTCCATTCCTGTGCATTCCTGCCCCAAAATAGCCCTGAGGAGTTTCCCCAATGGCTTTCATGCCCAGTCTGCCCATGGCCTAAGGGCCACTCTGCCACTTTGACATCTGTTTTCCTCTGGACATGGGTGGTCCGCCTCACTGAGAGCTGGACTTGCCTGTGAATTGCGTAACCTGGGACAAACACGGTTGCATCTCCCTACCCTTGGCTGATCTTCACTGAAGACTATTGTCACCAACTCTGAATTCAGAAATACCTGGAGGTTTTAGGGTGGCGCCGGGGAGAATGGGATTTAGGGAGGGCAGGGTATAATGCCAGGCATGCAGTCACCTTCCAATGCATCCATTTCCTCCAGGAGAAGCAGATTGAATGAGCAATCTCTGTAGTCTGGAGATGTAATTCTGGGAGATCTCCAGCCCCCTCCTGGAAGCTGGCAACCCTACCAAAGGCAGTGGCCGGCTGTGAGGAATTAGGAAAATGTCCTGGCCTCCCCTCTTTTTGTGGCCCACCATGACTGCAGGAAAGCCCACCTCACGCCATTACTTCCAACAGATGCCCAGAATGACACCGACACTCCAGGAGTCAGACAAAACTCTATGACATCTATAGATTTCTGTCTGAAGCCTAGGGCACCACATTGGCCTTATGTGGCTTCCAGGTGTTTGCCGGAAGGGACATTACTCTGCTGGCCCGGTGTTGTTCCCCTCCCCTCCCCCCCGCCCTCCTCTTCCCATTTGTGTGGGGTGCAAGGAACCGCTTGGCAAGTCTGAGCTCCCCAGATATTTTCCTCTCCCCTTTGCTCTCTTCCGAGATCGCTTCTTTCGCGGAATAAACTGAACGTGGCGAGTCGTGTTATCATCAATTACAGCTTTTGCAAATGATCCCCGTGTTTATCTGCACACTTAGAAACGTCACAAAACCCAGCCTTTAGACCCTATCGTCGACATTTTCCATTAACTTTTATCTCTCTGCATAGCAAAATGGATGCCCTGACCTGGGTGGCCCAGGCTAGCTGATCTTATCACACCTCGGTGGCTAAGCAGGGTCAGCCCCAGTTAGTACTCGAATAGGAGAGCGCTGAGAAAGTCCAGGCAGAGGAAGGTACTGGGCAAAACCACCTCTGTCCTTTGCTTGCTTTGAAACCCCGTGAGGAGGTCATCAGGGCTTTTTTTTTTCTGGGGGAACGCGCTGGAACAGAGTTCTGGAACCTCTTCGGCAAAATTCTTTTAAAAACGTTTCGAGGTCTGTGAGTTTTCAGTATACAGACTGAAAGCATCATTTCCCTCTTTGAGAGTTCCGGCACCTCTTTTTCAGAAAGAAAAAAAAGCCCTGCGGGGTCACCATAACATGGCTCTGCAGCTTGCCCGGACTTTACACACACATTAAACTCGCTGACTGAGAATTCACCTCACGCGTCTGAGGAGCTGATACGACACCAGTATCTGTGTTCACCTCGAAGGAGCCAATTTTTCATTTTGACACAGCAAGGCTATGCCATGTGGAAGATAAACCCCATGAACTTCTGCGGGCAATAAAATGTTTGGTTATAGTTCAACCAACGGAAGCTGTCTCTTCGGTCCTGATACACAGAACCAATTTGGGCCATTGTTTGCTAACCTGGTGGGTAGGCACGAGAGCTAAGGGTGATGGGGGTCATAAACTGTTTTTTCCCCTCCCCAATGTAAAGGCCAGTAAGTTGGAGCTGCACTTATACAAACACATAAGCTGGGTCATAACTGGAAGGCCCCTCCCCATGGATGTGCGTCAGGTGTGTTAAAGTCACCTGTATCTCTCTATATGACAGGGTGAATGGGTGCAGCTTGAATGGAAAGCCACCCATCCTGACAAATTTGCTCTTTGTTATGTTCCACTGCCTTCTGTTTGTTCTAGAGACATGGGATGGGTGAAGAGAGAGATAACAGCTATTTTGCGAGTATGAGGATAAACCATCTTTGGAAGGGACGTGAAGGAAACTGTTCCTCATTTTTTTTAAATGTAGATGTATATAAACAGTAGTTATTCCCTGTGGGAATATGTCCTTAAGAATATCATAAACCTACTGTTACAATAACAAGTAAACCACAGGGTTTGAAAGGCGTTGCTTTCAATATCAGATTACTCTGTATTCTGTTCTCTTAAAATAAACCAGGTACAAGGTTTGAGCTATGATATAGAATTATGGCCAAGTTACATTTTGATCTCCCTCTTTGTATTTTGCTTCTTTCCATGTCAATGCCTCAAAGGAGATACTCATTGCAATATATTTTGCAGAGCAAATGGTGTTTACCACAGATCCATGAAATGGCTGCATAGGCCTTGTTAGCGTCAGGAAATGATCACTGATTTGGTTCTTGCGGGTGCCATGGTACCTGCTGAGGTGTTTTCCTGCACCCAATTGCTTCTTCCCCAAACCAAAGAGCCAGTCATGGCTTTCTTCCACTTCATTCAAGTAGCAGCCATTTTGGAATTGGTCCCAAGCTCTCACAGCAGCCATTTTGTTGTGGCTCCCACACTGTCTGATTTCAAATATCAGAAGTGCCCACAGGTTCAACAAGATGGGGGGCTGTGGGCATTCCCAAAGTAGCTCTTGCATAATTTCCTCAGGTTTAAACTTAACAACTAAGCACTTTGATGCAAAATATTTCACAATCCAACCTGCCCAAATGAAGGAACATCAAACAAACGTTGATTGGATCGAAATGATGGGCGATTGAGGTGTAATATATTCAGGTGGGTCACCATGTTGGTTTGAAGCAGCTTTTGTGTGCAAGCACACTTCTTCAGATACAGCGAAATAGAATTTCCTCTCTCTCCCTTTGTGTAATGGTTGAGGACATTTTGTTCCACCGTATCTGAAGAAGTGTGCTTGCACACAAAAGCTCTTTGTTGGGTCTTAACGGTGCCACTGGACTCAAACTTTGTTCTGAGATATAATACCTCATCTTGATTGTCAGAATCTATCTAGTATCACAAATGTTTTTTCCCTTATATCCCTGTGCCTCTAGCCCCTCAACAAAATCAAAAACAGTAAACACAATAACCTGTTTGTCATTCTAAGCCTGGCCTTTCCTCACAGTTAATTATCTGTTTCAATTAGCAATCATAAGCATACTTAGTCCAAAGTACATGGTGCTGCTTTCCTATTAGATGAAACACAAGAAGAAACAGTAAAACCATGTATGATAAGCTGGATGCAAGATATGGGATACAATCTAACTTTAAATGACTGGTCAAAATCCTGGAAATCCGCAACATTATTAAGACCTGTATCATTTAAGGAAAACATATGTAAAATGTTTTATAAGTGGCATTGGACACTGGACAAATTGTCAAAATACTATAAGGATGTCTCAGAGACTTGCTGGAGATGTAAGAATAATGTGGGAACATTTTACCACATATGGTGGCGCTGTGAAAAGATTGTTAAATTTTGGAAAAGTATTAAAAAAGTAATAGGAGAAATATTAAATATAGGATTACAATTAAAGCCAGAAATCTATCTACTCAATATTATACTGGAAGGGATTAAGTACCACGATTCATGCATTATTTTGTATATACTTACCATGTCAAGAATCCTCGTAGCTAAATGTTGGAAATTGGATACGATACCAAGTAGAGAAGAATTAATTATGAAAATAGCTGAGATAGCAGAAATGGACAAATTAAATATGATTCTTTCAGGAAAAGATGAGAAAATGTTTCAGAAAAGATGGCGAAAAGTGTATAAATGGATTGGAAAAATGACCAAATGAACTCCCATATGTACTTCTGATAGCACTGTTTTACCTTTTTCTGTATTTATTTTCTTTGTAATGGAAAAATGATAAATCAATCTATTTAAAAAAACCCAAAGTACATGGTGCTGCTGGTACTTACGAGACTTGTGATTAAACATGGTTAGGTTGGGGTTGTCAGACTCCCCTTGATGGAGGAGGGGTTCCCCGCTGACAGGCCTGTCAGAAACGTAAATTATCTTACCAATATACTGGAGAGGCAGACCATTCGATGAAGCAGAAGGATTTTTTATTGATATACTCTTGCAAGAGGGTGCACAGCAACAAAGCAGGCACACCCAATACTTTCAAAACACAAGCTTTTATACGTCCTAACCCCCACCATATGGAAATTAACAAACTCCCTCCCACTGAACTGTCATTGATCTGACAGCCAGGGTGTACAGCCTACCCCGAACGCCTATGCTGACAAGACAGACTCCATAGTTATTTCAGTAATCTCAGCAATTACGAAGACCCTCCCAATTTTATTTAAGATTGTAAGTTTGCTGAGTCCAATCTTTCTATATTAACATTTCTCCATAACACAATTTCACCTCTTAAGCAGTTCTCATCCATCTCATGGGGTAAATTTGCAGCCATCAGCTTCCTGTTACAGGTCCCAGACCACGAGATGTCCACTCTTAGCTTGTTATCTGGTAACTCAACCACCATCTGACCTTGCAAGGCTGCTTTTTCAATAAGGAACTTCCTTTTTATACATACTCAGCTACTAAAAACATAGAAATAAGCCAAGAATGTTAGTCACACATTTCCAGTTTATATTTATTCATTCTTTTGACTAACCCAAGCATTTCCTACTTTCCGTATTGCTTTTCTTTTTCTACATAATATATTTGCTAAAAGCTAGGCACACCTTTCTAGTGTCCATGCCTTACTAGGCATGTTACCTTTTGAACTTCTGCTTTTTGGCCTGGTTGTCTGGTGTGTGACTTGCGGTTAGCTGACCTAATGCTATCCTGTTGTCAGAAAGTACTCTTTTTAGATTGCTGATGCCTGGAATGTCTGCTTTCGTTCTTACCAAGACCCGCTAGTTCCTCTATTCTACAAAAAGCTCTTAAGCAAAGCAAACAGATTTCTCCAGTGTTTGACAGTTAATTGATTATTATTGAAAGATATAGATTTCTTAACTTTCTGTCAAAACCTTAATTCTCATTTCTCTCAGGCCGCACCTCCCTGCTGCCGGTCAGCTGGCTGGCGGGTGGGGACATACCCCCCAAAAGAAGGAGATCCATCCAATGTGCAGTGATGTGTCTATGTCACTGTCCATGTGACCTGGAAGTGGCATCATCACATCCAGGATGTAGGAGGGACCTGACAACTCTAGGTTAGGATCTAGCTGATGTGGTGTTGTGACAACTCCATTCCTTCAATCCAGGACAGTGTTTTAGACTGCCCTAGTCCATGCCAGGAGTTGGTGTGGGCAGGAATTGGGGAAAAGGCAGTTGTATTCACTGTAGCTCCTGACAGAGAAAGAACTGGACTTCTTAAACTGTGCTCCTGTCTGAAACCATGCGGCCTCCTTATTCTGACACCAAGTGCTGATACAACAGCTATGAAATTCAAACCATGAGAACATAAGAGAACATAAGAGAACATAAGAGAAGCCAATTTGGATCAGGCCAATGGCCCATCCAGTCCAACACTGTGTCACACAGTGGCCAAAAATACCAGGTGCCATCAGGAGGTCCACCATTCCAAATTAACTTCAGGGAGAGATATACCACAGAAAAAAAAAGAAAGCCTAAAGAAGTAGAGTGAATCAGGGTTGCCAACCTCCAGGGAGTGGCTGGTGATCTCCAGCTGTTGCAACTGATCTCCAGGCAACGGAGATCAATCTGCTAGGAGAAAATGGCCACTTTGGAAGGTGGATTCTATGGCCTTATATCCTGCTGAGGTCCCTCCCCAAAACCTGCCCTTCTCAGGCTCCACCCCAAATTCACCAGGTGATTTTGGAATAAAAAGAAGGTTGAACTCGATTTTAGTGCAGAATGTGAAAAAAGAAACCCTGGATTAAAAAGGCGGCTGAATTCGATTTTAGTGCAGAATTGCTTGGAGGACATGATGGTGAACATGGATTAAAAGGAGAGCGCATAAAGGGTTTTACTCTGATTCCTGGTTGCACTGTTCCCTGTGACTGCTTCCAAATATGCAAACCCTGGTTTACAGTCAGCTGGTGTTTCATCTCCACCAGCCCCATATGCTCCTGGTGCAGCTCGCCACAGTTGGCCCTGTTGGGAGTCTCTCTGCCTGACCTCACCAGACTGCACCAGCAGAAGCTAGAAACAGATTGTCGATCACCCTGCCCTGGCATGCTACTTTCGCCCTGGGAAATGTCAAAAGGACTGGGTAGAGCAGTGAAATCTGGATTTCGTAAACTGTCTGTTGGCAGAGGACAGGCGGGGAGTTCGCGCTTCATGGCAGGCAGTTAAACGAGATGATGTTTTGGCCTCCTACGGGGAGGGCATTCTGTGAACTATTTGTGAAAAGCCTGTTATTTGCTGAACGAAGGACCGCAGCACGTTATGGGCATGTTCCCGACTGGCTGCTGTTCCATGCTGAACCCTGACGTCTATGACTGTGAAGCACATAGAGAAACCACCTCTGGTCTTCATGTTTTGCTTTGTTTTTAAATTCTCCTGCAATTTCTCCTGCTCAGTCTCGGGTTAGCAGTAATCATTGGGGCTGCAGGAAAAGATAGTTTTGCAATCTCCGGGCATCCAAGGCCTTCTCCACTGTGCGCTGATTTTAGCTACCGATAAACAATGAGATGTTGCAACTGTTTTCTTTGGGAGAGCTGCCAATTAATAGGTGAGAAGAATTTTGAGGACGTAAGGTATTGTGTTAAAACAGGAGAGAATCTTCGGCCAAAAAGTGTTGGTGATTTTCCATACTGAGGCTCTGGTCACCCTGCAAAGGTAATTGCGCTTTGTTCCCGCTTTGTTTAAATCGGGAACATTTTTCTTCGCATTGGGCTGACTAGATGCAGCCAGCCCCTCTCTTACAGCACCCGCTTGCCTGGTGCTGCACCGTCCCTCCAGGTGATCCTGCTGGCCACGGGGGAGGCTTGGGCGGCTGCTGCTTCTGCCGACACTTGGGGGGGGGTGCTGCCACCGCCACTGCCATTGCCCCACGAAAACAGGCTCCACTGTGTCCGCCGTGTCCGCCATCCTCCTTGCCAGCCCCATCCAGGCTGCCGGCACCCCCGCCTCTCGTTCCCACCTCCAGGGCCGTCTTTTGTGCGTTTTTTTTTAAAAGCTTCGGTTTGAGCGCTTGACTAAACACACGCTTAATAAATCCATTATTAAACGTTAAATGGATTTATTAAGCGCATGTTTGCTCAAGCGCTCAAACCGGAAGCTTTAAAAAAAAAAAAAAGCACAAAGAGTGTTCAGACGGCCCTAATCGCAATCATTGTGAAAGATGGGCTGTCCAGGTAGGTGAAATCGCGCATTCAAAGCGGAAGTGCCAGGAAAACACTTGATTTTCCAGGGGTCAGGAAAACACGGCATCATTGCGCGAGTGAGCCTGCTTCGGGGCAGGAGGCGGATTGGTGCGTGTGAACATGAAACTGACATGCGCAAGGAAACAGCAGCGAATCCCGATCAAAACGGCAGTGTGACCGGACCCTGACTTTGCGATTTTGATTGCAAATGGGTCGGTTTGCTTTTAGAATGGAAAGGGCTGCCTTTGGCAAGCCGTTGGGGAAGGCTAATGATTTCAGCCATGCTGCTTGAGGGCTGGGAGACGGGCATTCTCCCCATTCCAGTGGGGCTATTACTCTCCAAGCAGGTCTGCCTTGGATGTCTCCTGTAATTACAGCTATTCTCCCATTGATTTGTTCCCCTGGAGGAGATGGAGGAGGAGGAAGGAGGAGGAGAAGAAGAAGAGTTGGTTTTTATATCTCGCTTTTCTCTACCTTAAGGAGTCTCAAAGAGGTTTACAATGTCCTCTCCCCACAACAGACACCCTGAGGCTGAGTTCAGACTGGCAGTTTGCCCCGAGATAGGCACGTTTCAGCAACATTTCACAACCAGATTAAAGGGGGCGTTCACACAGGCACATCTGTCTGGCGTTCCCCACTGGTAGTCAACCTGTCGTGTACCGCTTTGCTCCCGTGTTAAAAAGATACCCGGTGAAGGTGGTAGCAAATCCCGGAGAGCGCATTTATTCCGCTTCATTCAGCTTCCGGGAAGTGTGAACGCTAACCTGAAAAGCCGGGAACAACCTGCGGTAACGCATAAGATGCACCTGATTGCCCTAGAGAGGCAGCAGCAATATGATTGGATGTGCTCCGCTCTACCGCCCAATGCAGTACTGGCGCAACGGGATCCTCCCCAAATCGCCCTGATGCGCTTATGTATGAATGCATATGCGCACATAGCCGAATTACCGGGAAAAAGCCATTTACAGCTGCGCCTCCAGGCCAGCAGTCTGAACGCTCCCTCACGCCTCCTCCCGGTATGCTCCCGCATCAGTCCGTGCAGTGTGACTGGGAAAATCTGGAACAGTTTGTTCCGGGGCTTTTTTGCCACGACTCGCTCCTGCTTCAAACTGCCAGTCTGAACTCAACCTGAGAGAGCTCTGATAGAACTGCTTTTGAGAGTCTGTTTGCTTCCCGCTAGAGAGGTAGGCCATATGTGGTTTGCTGTCCAGCAGGTACCGCTTACTTTTCTGAAATAGGAATGCCCAGATCCAGCAAACTGAAACAATATGTCTCACGACTGCAGAGGCTCCCGTGCATATGTGAAGTCCTTGCACAAGGGTGCTCCCCCATTCTCTTTAGTGGAGAGGGAGGCTCCCGGCATGAAAACAATGTACATGTACCCGGCCTCCTCCACGGAAGTGAATGGGAAAGACTGCTTATGAAGAAGCTCTGTGGATGTCCTGGAGCATACATGGTGCTCAGGGCAAAAGCTCATAGCGTGAATAAAACTTTGTTGGTCTTAAAGGTGCCCCTGGACTCAGACTTTGTTCTAGTGGAATGTTTTGTGATTACTTCTAGGTAAAGGGTTCTCTCCCCCCCCTTCCCTTACGGCTCGACTTGAGTGCTACAGTCAGAGATGACATCTGGTTGCCCTGGCGATCAAACATTTTGATGCCCACACCTAGGGATTTTAAAAATGTTTTTCCTCTCCTAGTTCAGAACAATACGCGTGTCGTGATAACAGCTTGGTGCGATTCATCTCAGAGCACATAACCCTCTTGTGGAATCTGTCGCCCCCAAGATGGGGTGGTGGTCAAGATGCGGTGCCCCGAGATGGGCGGCGGGGGGGGGAGTTAGATCAGTTTGTTGAAGAGAGGCCTGTCTGTGCCGTCTCCAGGAACTGCATCTGATCCTCAGTTGACCTGGAGAAAATGGCTGCTTTGGAAGATGGGCTCCATGGCATTCTACCACACCCTCCCCAAACTGCACCCCCAAAATCTCCAGGAATTTCTACCAGCTGGGGTAGGCACAAGTGGCTGCCACCGCAAGACAGCTCACCAAGCCACAGACAGGGCGGGCACAAATGGCCCCTCCCTGTGTGGGAACTGGGGCGGCTGCCCCCTCTTCCCATTGGCTAAGACCACTCCTGAGCCAGTGTGGTGTCGTGGTTTTGAGTGGTGGGCTCTAATCTAGAGAAACAGGTTTGATTCCCTACTCCTCCACATGAAGCCAGCTGGGAGACCTTGGGCCAGTCACTGTTCTCTCAGAACTCTCTCAGCCCCACCTGCCGCAGATGGTGCCTGTTGTGGGGCGAGGAAGGGAAAGGCGATTGTAAGCCTGTTTGAGACTCCTTAGGGTAGAGAAAAGTGGGATATAAAAAGCAACTCTTCTTCTTCGTCTGACCACACAAACCCTTGGTCTGAGCAAGAGCATCATGCCTCGGAATTCTTAATTATTCTAGGTTACCTGGGCATTGTATAAATCAAGGGTTTTCTTGGTGGCAGCACTAAGAACTTCCTCCCCTGGGAAAGTCATCTGTCTCCTGCTATCAGTGTCTTCTGCCCAGCAGGTGAGGACTTTTGTTCTGTTTGGCCCATACCCACCAGTAATGGGTATTGGCCTCCTCCCTGGTTCTGGTGCTGTAGGTTTACGTGTTTTTACTGAATTATTTTATCATTTTAAATGTTCTCAATTGTTCCGATGGCTGAATGATTTCATGTTCACCACCTTGGGGACCTCGATCATGTGGAAAGGCAGCATGAGCATTGTTTTAAATAAATAAATAAAGGGTGGAAAGTTTTATTACAATTAGACTTTTTCACATAGGAAACTGTGCAGGGGTTTGTCTGATTCTTGGGGGAGGGAGGCACGTTGCTGAAAGCTACCCAGCAAATTTAATGACATGCACAAGGGGCGGTGCCTTCTTCCCATGTCTCAGCTTGGCACTCATGATACATAACTCTGTCCCACGTCAATTTTACAGGTGAGAAGCAAACGGAGCCTCTTCCAATGTTCCCCTCACTCCCAGCAATAAAACACGTTGCAGGTCTGATAACATTATGTAATGTCATTTTGCTCAGATCCTTTTACAAGCAAATTCCCTACATGACTAACTGGCAAAGGAGCACAGGAGTGTTGCTGTGCATCAGGCTGTTCTGCACTTAGGTTACCAAGGAAGGAAGGAAGGAAGGAAGGAGAGAGAGAAAGAAAGAGAGGGGGAGGGAGAGAGGGAGGAAGAAGGGAAGGAAAGGAAAGGAAAGGAAAGGAAAGGAAAGGAAAGGAAAGGAAAGGAAAGGAAAGGAAAGGAAAGGAAAGGAAGGAGAGAGAGAAAGAAAGAGAGAGAGAGAGAGAGAAAGAGGGGGAGGGGGAGAGGGAGGAAGAAGGAAAGAAGGAAAGGAAAGGAAAGGAAAGGAAAGGAAAGGAAAGGAAAGGAAAGGAAAGGAAAGGAAAGGAAAGGAAGGAAGGAAGGAAGGAAGGAAGGAAGGAAGGAAGGAAGGAAGGAAGGAAGGAAGGAAGGAGAGGGAGAGAGAAAGAGAGAAAGAGAGAAAGAGAGAAAGAAAGAAAGAAAGAAAGAAAGAAAGAAAGAAAGAAAGAAAGAAAGAAAGAAAGAAAGAAAGAAAGAAAGAAAGAGAGGGGAGGGAGAGAGGGAGGAAGAAGGAAAGGAAAGAAGGAAGGAAGGAGAGAGAGAAAGAAAGAGAGAGAGAGAAAGAAAGAGAGGGAGGGAGAGAGGGAGGAAGAAGGAAAGAAGGAAAGAAGGGGAAAAGGGAAGGAAAGAAAGGAAGGAAGGAAGGGGGAGAGAGAGAGAGAGAGAGAGAGAGAGAAAGAAAGAAAGAAAGAAAGAAAGAAAGAAAGAAAGAAAGAAAGAAAGAAAGAAAGAAAGAAAGAAAGAAAGAAAGAAGAGAGAGAGAGAGAGAGAGAGAGAAAGAAAGAAAGAAAGAAAGAAAGAAAGAAAGAAAGAAAGAAAGAAAGAAAGAAAGAAAGAAAGAAAGAAAGAAAGAAAGAAAGAAAGAAAGGAAGGAAGGAAGGAAGGAAGGAAGGAAGGAAGGAAGGAAGGAAGGAAGGAAGGAAGGAAGGAAGGAAGGAAGAAAGAAAGGAAGAAAGAAAGGAAGAAAGAAAGGAAGAAAGAAAGACTTCAATCAGTGCACTACAAATAAGATCCTGGCATCACATCACGTTCATTCAACCTGGAACTGAGACAGGGTTAACGAGACTCACTAATTATATTTCAGCAGCTCTTTAATAGCAGGCTGTAGCACAAGAGTAGGAATGGGCAGGTGCAATGTTGTTAAACAAAGGCCCAACTCAGACCACACCCATCCATGCATATTGTAAATGTTCTGGATCTGATCAGAATTATAGAGCCAGCATGGTGTAGGGGTTAAAGAGTCGGACAAGGATCAGGGAGGCCCATGTTCGAATCCCCGATCTTCCATGGAAGCTTGCTGGTTGACCGAGGACCATTCATACACCCTCAGCCTAACCTACCTCACAGGGTTGTTATGTGGATAAAATGGGGGAGAGGAGAACGATGTAGGCTGCTTCAGGTCCCCATTGAGGAGAAAGGTGGGATATAAATAAAGTAAATAATGATAAATAATAATTTTCAATGTTTAGGAGCTGCTGGAAAGTTTCTGGTCTGAGAGTTATTGTGGAGCCAGGAGAGGTGCTGAAGGGGAGAGGGTGACAAAGGATAAGTTTGCTTAAAAGGGATGTTCTCCAACTAGAAGAGTTAACTGATATGCCAGCCAATAGGATTGCTCCCAATTAGTATTTATGGGCACAGCATTTCCACTTTCTGCCAATCATTACACCATCACAACACTTTTAGGAATGCTTCCTCAGTCTGTATAAGCAAGGGCCCTTTGTTTGTGGGAATTATTGTGTTCACTGCCGCTGTGCCTGCCAAACAGAGGCAAAGGTTTTGCTTGTATACACTGACAGGCAGACATGGCAGAGAGAGCTATCCTGAGAACACTTTCCTGGGAGTAAGCCTCATTGAAGAGACTTGAGTAGACCTGCTTAGGATTGGTCTAAATGGAGGTAGAGGGAGAGACTATACTTTCCCCCTTCAATAGGCAGGCTTATGATCAGCAGATTGGGAGGATGGTGCCAAAGTCTTAAGACTTTCTCTTTCCTTCTCATTTTGATAATTAAAAGCAAGCACACACAGACACACACAGAGGAGATGTGCAAGAGATCCGAGGGGATGAAGGATCAAATAATAATGAGTAGGAGGAAAACCAAGTTGTCTCTTTGTTTTGGGGAAGAAGAAACTGGATACCAGGAAACACACTGGTGGCACCTCTGGGCACCATGCTGGGAATCATTGCTCTAATGCATTATTTAAAAGGGCAGGTTTTTGTTTATTATCTAATATATCTAATAGGCAAAAAAAAATCCACACAAGATTATCCAGGGCTATTGCACAGGTTTCTGCAAACTCAGAGGAACCCCAGAGTTGCAGAAAAACAGACAAAGACAAAAAGTTTCCAAAAAAATTGGGAGGCTTAATAAATAATAGCAAATAATTTCTGGAAAAAAAATTAACAGCAATGTCTGTGCTCCAGGTAGCATTTCGGGTTGCCAAAACCACCCAAAATTGCACCTGTCAACCAGTAATGCATTCAGTGGGAGGTGAAGGGAAGCAGGATGGGAAGGAGGTCAGAAGGGGGGGAAGACCAGACGTAAAAGGAGGAAAGAGTGAACAGCTGATAGGATGGAAGACTAACCTGCCTCCCAGGATTATTGTGAGCATGTCGTTTCATGGTGATGTCAGCAGTCATCCCCCTCCTCTCGGTGAGGAGCAGTTTATAGACAGGAAACCCATAAGCACCCTTCCCAATTTGTGTGTGTGTGTGTGTGTGTGTGAGAGAGAGAGAGAGAGAGAGAGAGGAGCACGCCTGTGTGAGCTCAAATATCATAAGCTGCAATGCACTACCTGGCCTAAAGTGGACACAAAATGGATGCCAGTCTGGACAAATATTTTAGAAGTGTGGAAAAGAGCAGCTGGCTGACTAAACAACCTTCTCTCCATCCTAAAGAGAGATGCATAATTTAGGACAATGGGTCTCCCAAGATAGATCTCCTCACCTTGGACTAATGTCATTCACACTTAGCCTCCCTTCCCCTCACCCATTTACCCTAATTCTGTAACACTTAACACTATTTTAAAAACCTGGTAGTTTCCCCATCCGATACTCAGAGGGTCATCAGCCACCATTAGCACCTATGTTTCACCTCAGGTAAACTCATCAAGGTTTTCCAAAACCATTGTTCACTTCCAAAAAACCCATCAACTCATTGTTTTTGGCGCAAACATGTCAGACTGCCCCAGAGAACATTTTCCCTTATAATTGTAGCACGCTGCTCCAAAGCAGGGTGTGCGTGTGTTCTGGGACCTGTACATACACCCCCCACACTTGTGTGTGGGCTTTCTCTTCACTCTGGGAAACGCTGATCATTTCACTGCTGCCTCCACAGACCTCACTCTTAGAGACTGGTAACTATCACCTTCCTCAAAATCACTTTCTCCCACCTCCTCCCTGATTTCCTGCTAGCTTGTGTATTTTCCCCGTGTTCATGTGTATGTTCTGCACCTTTTATTCTGATTTCAATAAAAACCTTTCCAGCTGAACAATTGGACAGGTTCATTTCAAGAGTTCTCTAAGAGAAAGATTCCCATATACATAGGTGGAGATTCCCATATACATAGGTGGAGAATCCAAGTTACCGCCTCCCCCCCGTGCTCTGTTTCCTTAAAGCTAATTCCCTTGACTAATTAGGAGACAGCCTATTTGGGTAACAGTGAACGAAAGGTAGAAGTAAAATGTAATAAATAAAATATGCAAGGTATCTCCCTCCCCCAGTTTGACTTTATATATGAGACTGAAAGAACATTGGTGGGACTCATAGTTTGCTTAACACTATAGGATAATGCTAGAGGGACTCATGGTTTACATAATGATATAGGGTAACGCTACAGGGATTCATGATTTACATATTTTAAAGGGGGGTGGAGTTTTTAAAAAGAGAAGGCTCATCAGCTCATAGAGTAGAATGAGTTCATCATGGAGTAAAGTGTCTCCTCATTGACTAGATGCTTGTGAAATCTGACATCCTGCCTGTGAATGAAAGCAAGAGTGCTCCAAATGGCATGTCTGCCCCTGGGGCCTCAAGTGCTTCTTGCAACTCAAGTAGACTGTAGCAATGCTGCGTGTGCGCACTGCTCCTTCCCTTATCAGCTTGCATGATATATGCTCAAACCACATGTGCAGTACTTATGATAACCAGTAGGTATGAATAGTGGGCTTTGAAGATGCCATTCTGCCTGGCTAGCTGACTGGGGGCCAGTGTTCCCTCTAAGATGAGTTAGTGTGAGCTGGCTCGCAGTTTTTTAGCCTCCGGCTCACAATTTTTTGTCTTAGCTCAGGAAGGATGGCTCCAGAGCAAACTAATTTATGCAGCTGCCAAATCGCACATTCACAACTTTAATGCCAGTATCTCACGAAGTAGAATTTTTGCTCACAGAACTCCACAGTTTAGAGGGAGCATTGCTGGGGACTATGACTTGCTAAATTCACGAAGTACTGCTAAGTCACTAAGTATTGCCAAATTCAGAGGGACTCCTCCATGACAGGGAAGCACAGGAGAGGAAACTATGAGAAAGTGACCGAGAGAGATAAGTTAAGCAATGTCATTTATACTGCATAGGTGGCATGTTTACACAACGTTTTTGAATCGATGGCCGAACGATATGACTCGGCTGTTTCTAGTAAACACAAGACACAGCATGTGGATATTGCCCCAGTTCAGAAGAGGTCCTGCGTGCGCACACATGCACGAATAACTGATCCTACAGACGCCCCCCAAAAGGTTATATTTAGAAAAGTTAGCTGATTATTAATACTACTCACTGACTATTAGGGTTGCCACCTTCCAGGCTGTAACAATCAAACAAATGTGAGATACTACTCTAACCATGAATGTTTCAAAAACTTAAGAGAATGTTTGCACATCAGGCAGGGCCCCCAGTTAGGAAAGTGGGACCAGTGGGGCTCATGGTTATTTAAGACATGTTTATCCTGCTCTTCCTTTGAGGAAATTGGATTGGCACGTGTGTCCCATTTTGTCTGTCTCCCCAAAAACCTTGTGATGTAGGAGAGAATTTGCACAGAAGTATCTTCTGGTGAGCTTCAGAGCTAGAGTCAAACTCAGGTCTCCCCAGTTTAAATCTGGCATAGGATTCAAATTTGAGTCCCTCTCATCCAGGGAGAAGGAATACCAGGATAGCTTCGCAGAGACACGCAATGGGAAACCACCTCTGAATGTCTCTTGCCTTGAAAACCCAATGGGGTCACCATAAGTCATCTGTGACTTGATGGCAAAACAAAAAAAGCCCAAGTGAAGCACTAGTGTAGATGATTTTTAAAAAAACGATGAGCCGATTTGCTAAGGATGCTTGTAAATAAAAGGTAAAGGTAAAGGTTTCCCTTGCTCGGAAGCCAGTCAAATCCGACTTTGGGGGCGGTGCTCATCCCGTTTCCGAGCCAAAGAGCCAGCGCTGTCTGAAGACTTCTCCATGATCATGTGGCCGGCATGACTATACGCCAAGGCACATGGAACGCTGTTACCTTCCCACCAAAGCGGTACCTATTTATCAACTTGCAGTTTCTTGCTTTTAAACTGCTAGGCTGGCAGGAGCTGGGACCAGAGATGGGAGCTCACTCCATCATGCGACACTCAGGTCTTGAACTGCCGAACTACTGACCTTCCGATCTGCAGCTCAGTGTTTTAACCTCTGAGCCACCGCAGCCAAGGATGCTCGTACTCACGGCTATTAGGTATAGTATTTGCATGGTACCTGAAAATAGAGAGATGCTATAACTGGGAACTGCAGAAGATGGGGATCGGCAGCAAGGGATCCACCACTGCCTTCTTCCTGAGACATTTGGCCAGCCTTGGTCGGCTCTAGGAGTTTATTTCATTTTTCATTCAGTGGGCTATCAGCCCCTCCCTGGATAAGATGAAGGTGAGGGGCAGGTGAAGGGTCTATTTGCTCTGCAACTGCTCTGTTTCTCCTGCAATTTGGGTATTTCCAATCCTCCACCCACCCACCCACCCCCCGAAAGGAATGCACAAGATGGGCCAATTTTTAAAATTACTTATCCTCATGCATGGAAGGAGCTCAAAGGGTCAAGGCCAGTTTAGAATCTTTCTCCATATCCCCGGCTCGCCAAAAGACCACCACAAAACATCTCGTACGATATGAAGGAGGAAGAGATCACCTGACTGGCTCTGGGGAAGGAAGGTTGCTCTTGTCTGGTGTGACCAGTCTCTCTCTTAGATGCCTGTTGTGGCACATGGGCTGAATTTTTGAGATCTTTCAGGTCTACGGTTCAAGATCGGCAACAGGATGGAGGGTGCTACCAACTCGCCTGTGCAAACGTCTGTAACCAAACCCTTATCTGACTGCCCTTATGAGGAAGGTGAAGTTTGGAGGGGATGAGTTAACTCTTTCTTCAACCTTGCAAATCTGGTTCTGTCAGGAGCCCTATAGGATGAAAAGCAACTTGGGGGAGTAATTGCTGGTAAAGGAGAGATTAAGCAACCCTCTCCACCCACCCCTATCACCTCTGCATTCCAAAAAGAACTTTTAGCTCAGCAGTAAAAACAGCTGTGGTACAATCGTACACAGCTGCTGCCAATGCATTGCAACATGCTCACACACACCCCCACACACACCCCGCAGTGACTCAGAAAGCTGTTTTCTGCAATTATATAAATGCAAACACATTACAGGCAGAATTGTTAAGCATAGGGTTGCCGGGTCCAATTGTCCTGATGGCGGGGGGTGGGAGGGAGCCATCCAGGAGTGGGGGGTGGGGGTGGCACCGCAGTGTGTGATGTTGTCCATGCAATGACATCACATGGAAGTGATGGCATCGCACCAGGGACATTGTGCATTGACGCTCTAGCATTTTGGCCAAAACTCTATGGTTACCCTAGAGTTTTCTGGCCAAAATGCTAGAGCATCTATGTGCAACTCTTCCAGCAGGATGACATCACTTCTGTGTAACATCGTTGCACCGACAACATTGATGCACAATGAGCCCCAAAGATCGGGAGATCCCCTGGCCAGAACAGGGGTCTGGTGACCCTAGTTAAGCACAAAAGCACTGTCTCAAGTAACTACACCCGTACAGCTCTACAGGGCACATCTTCTGGTGGGTCAAGAAAATGGCTTCTAGCTCATCTTGTAGACCTGTTGTTTAACCTTGAGGGTGCAAGCCACTGCCCACTTCCCTGGAAATGACATCTCTTGAAATCAGTGGGATACAAACTCTCATGAATATATTTAGAAAGGGAATGCTAATATCTTGGAGTTAAATGTCTTGGAGCTAAAGAAAATAACAATATCAGCACGATCATGGCTGCTAGGAAAGATTTTTTTATTTGGGTGGATTAGGAGACGTACATCCCAGAGATGAAACACACACAGTAAAGTGCTGCCCCTCACAGACAATAAAAGTCAGCTTGGTGGGTGATAACTTTGGTTGGTTTTATGCCACTAACTGCCTGGCTTCCCATGAAGACTCCCGGGAATAATTATTTGGTGAGGATGCTGAGAATCCTAACTCTGTTCCCATCACAGAACTACACTTCCCATGGTACTCTAAGGAGAGAGAATTAACACGAAACCAGTTTCAGCCTTTCTTTTAGGTGTGCCATTCACTTTCCTGTTAGTTGTACTAAGGACAATGTGGGCTGGGTGTGAGAAAGAACAGATTCTTTCAGTCACACAATTTCTCTTGCTGGCACAGACAATGATTTCCTCAGTGCCATTTACATTTACACATAAGACTACAGTGAGGTAACCGGCTTAGGGAAATGGCCGCAGGCTTCGTCCGCTTTATCATTATTATTATTTGTATTTGTGTATGTGTGTATCATATGCTTGAGAGCCTGGAAGTCATGGTGACTTCTGGTGACGCCTAGTGGGCTAGGACATTACAGAGACGTGGCTTGTCACGCAATGTTGCTAAATATTGCTATCTGGTAATAAAAAAGCGCAGATTGTACTGTAACTCGAGCCACTAATGACGAAAATGACCGATCTGGTATTTTAGAAAATATGGCTGAAGGGTCTTTTGTTGTAAGATTCTGTGTTGTATTGTTTTAGTCTATTTTGCTGGTCTTATGACTGTTTTAATAAATTTGAGTTTGACTTTGAGACGTGACTTGATATATTACCTGCCTCTGCGTCCCTGATATTCCTTGGAGGCTGCCCTTCCAAGTTCTTGTCTAGGTCAGCCCTGCTCAGCTTCCGAGATCTGACAAGATCGGGCTTGCCTGGGCTATTGAGGTCATAGCAGCTCTGTACACTTTTAAAAGTTTACCTGCTTCTACTGCCATAGGAAGCACCCAAGACTGCCTCAGAGGTATGAATTCAGCCTAGGGTTGCCAACCTCCAGGTGGTGGCTGGAGATCTCCTGGGATTAGAACTAATCTCCAGGCGATAGAGATCAGTTCACCTGGAGAACAATGCCCACTTAGGAAGGTGGGCTCTATGGCACTGTGCCCCACTGAAGTCCTTTCCCCGCCCCCACCCTCCTCAGGCTCCGCCCCCAAAACTTCCAGGTATTCCCAACCCAGAACTGACAACCCTAATTCAACCATGGCGTTTTTGAATGCTGAGTGACAATTTCTGTTTATTCCCACTTCCCAAAGCAGCCTGCCCCTTATTCTGATACCGTTTCTGAGGCACCATGAAAGCCAGGAAGGTTCCACTCCAATGAATGGTTGGCTGCGTGCGGGTGTCTGTAATTCATGAGCCATGACCACAAATTTTGACCATCTGTACTACTTGGGGAAGGTGGGGGAAGAGGAGAGTTCATTAAGGTTTTTGCCCAGCTGTGGCTACCCAGAGATGGAAATTATGTGATTGTCTTGCACAGTTCTTTGACCTCTGTAAATTGCTTCAGCCATATGGTATGCCCACATTTACCAGTGGCTAGAATAGTATTGTCACACCTTGTCCCAATGGAGCTCATAATGCTGCCTCAAAGTAGACCCAAACCACAGCTCACTCTTCTTCATCTTGCTGTTATCTAACGGAGATCACACTCATCGCATAGCAATATCGTTCCCAGATTAAATCTGATTTTTTAATGAACTGCTCGTTTTACATGACACAGATTTTTCTGTTTTGGCCAAGTATTTCTCACCTCACGTTTCCACAAACCAGCTTCTCAGTGTGTATAACTTAGATTCACAACAACATCCTTCTACCAATTGTTAGTATCTGTTAGTTTCTAGTTAGCGGGGGTAAAATAGGTATCAAAACTTCCCTTACCAGAGTAACAGAAACTTCCTATTTCGTTACAGAGACCTAAAGAGCAATCAGATATTTCAGTTCTCCTCGCTGCCTGTCAGGGCAGGATTAAGACATGCTGATGTGGTTCCCAACTCCAGGTTGGGAAATTCCTGGAGATTTGGGATTGGAGCCCCGGGGGTGGGGATTGGGGAAGAGAGCAACCTAGGTGGGGTGTAATGCCACAGTCAAGCCATCCTCCAAAGCAGCCAGTTTCTCCAGGGGGACAGGGCTTCGTAGTGGGGAGAACAGTTGTAATTCCAAGAGACATCCGGATCCCACCTGGCGGCTGGCAACCCTGCATACTGAGGCCTTAAGATGAGTCAAATCTAAGAGGCCCCAGTCATAACATTATCAAAAATGGATACAACTTGAAATCTAGTGATTTAAAAAAAAAATGTAGAGGCCCTTCATAATGTGCTTACATTGACCTTTGAAGCACTGTATGGCCTGGGGCCAACATACCTTAAAGATCACCAATATTGCCATAAGAAGCTGCCATACACTCCAGTCATCTTTGGAGCCCCTGCCTCAGTTGTCCCCACCATCTGAAGCTAGACAAGTGGCAACCCCAGACAAGGGCCTTCTCGGCAGTGGCACCAAAACTTTGGAACCCCTTCTCCCCAGGGAGATTCATCTGTCTTCCTCTATCGGCGAACAGTTTTTTTGTTTCACCTGGCATACTCCCAATAACAGTTACTGGCACGCGGGCTGCTGCTGTTGTTTGTTTATGTGCCTCCAATTGAGTTATTTTTGTCATCTTAACTGTTATTTTTAATCGCTCAGATGTTCTACTGTTTTTGATGTTCGCCGCCTTGTGGACCCTCGTTGCATGGAAAGGCGGCATTAAAATGTTCCAAATGAATAGATAATCTGAAGCCCTAAACTATAGTTTACTTAGATTGCGCACAAAGCCTACTCCACCCCTGCTGGATTGTCAGTAAAAGCAGACCGTTGCAGCAGTCCAAAAAGCTATGGATTATTAAGATTCAATTGATGCTACCTGAATAAGAAACTGTGAGCCACCTCTTGCAGTTGCTCAGAGTTCATGGGAGAAAGGATCCTAACACCTACCATTAGCACCCAAGGGCATTTCCCACTTTAAATGTTTGGTGTTACCGAGTTGATGCAGAAAGACAGACAGCAAATACACATTCTGCGGTTACCCTTATTCCTGTTTCGTGCTGCCCTCAGCAGCCTTGAAATGCTTTTCAAGTTCAACCAAATACTGGTGTGTGGGGGGGAACGTGTTTGAAAATGGTGGGAGACAGGGTTGCCAGCCTCCAGGTGAGGTCTGGAGATCTCCCGGAATCACAACTGATCTTCAGGTGATAGAGATTCGTTCCCCTGGAGAAAATGGCCACATGGGAAGGTGGACTCTATGGCATTACACTCCATTGAAGGCCCTCCTCTCCCTAAACCCCACCCCCCTAGGCTCCACCCCCAAAATCTCCAGATATTTCCCAACCCAGAGCTGGCAACCCTAGCAGGAGATGAACATTTCCAACAAAAGGAAGCACAGCATGGCTGAACTGGGACAACCTCTGCAGTCGTTCAAGCCACGTCCCAGGTAACTTGGACCTCAAACACGTAAGATAACAATCACATGCCTCAGTCCCACCACAAAACACCAAATGCAGCTTGTGCAACCTCAGTTTACCTTGAGAGTGTGTTGGGAAGGGAGAGGGTGTTTAACCCTTCAATCTCCAGTTTCACTATTCAAAACTAGACTTCCGGTTCTACTGTTAGGAGTTTAAAGAAGCAAAGAAATGTCCTTTGAAAACATACACTTTCCTTAGAAGAAAAAGAAGGAGAGGAGGAGGAGGAGGAGGAAGAGGGATTTATTCTCCACCCTTCACTCGGAGTCTCAGAGCGGCTTACAATCTCCTTTCCCTTCCCCTCCCCACAACAGGCATCCTGTGACACAGGTGGAGCTGAGAGAGCTCTGAGAGAACAGCTCTGAGAGTACTTGTGACTGACCCACAGTCACGCCCAGCAGCTGCACGTGGAGGAATGGGGAATCAAACCCAGTTCTCCCAGATTAGAGTCCATGGTCCTAACCACTATACCAAACTGGCTCCCAGGGAGCTGCTTTTGATTCAGCCTCCCCACCTGGCCCTGAGGCAAGCTGAGGTTGTCCTACTCAGCAGCTTGCAGTTTATGGACAAAACAAGAGCTGTGATATTTATCTGAGCTCACCCCAGAGAATGTTTGGTTGTCCCGGTCCATTTATTTCTGAGGGCATTGTGTCCACTTCCTCTGTTTCCCTGGGTTCCGATATTATATTGACTACATTTGGGAAAAAATGGGGATAGATTAACCATAATGTTCAATAAGTTTCAGGGCAGGGGACTCAGAAAAGTTGCTAAGCATGCAGGCTATATGATGGTGTGTGTGCATATGTGTGTGTGAAGGTTGCCAACTCCAGGTTGGGAAATACCTGGAGATTTGGGGGATGGAGCCTGGGGAGGGCGGGGCTTGGGGAGGGGAGGGACTTCAGTGAGATGTTACTTATAAACTGCCCTCTCCCAAAGGACTCAGGGCCGTGTACATCACTATCAAGCATACCACAAATTTAAAAAATACAATAAATTATTATTTACATCTAAAATCAATAGACATCATCCAGGTAATCGATGGTGTCTATCATATTTCTTTCCTTCCATAGGGCAGATCATAGACTGGACATGGAAAAGGCTGTTGCTGTCCTCAACCCTAGGCCTGGCGGACCACCTCCATCCTACACGCCCTGCAGAATTGAATTAGGTCCCACAGGGCGCAGATGTTACCAGGGAGAGAGTCCCACCAGGCTGCAGCCAGGGCCAAGAAAGCCCTGGTTCTAGTTGAGGACAGCCAGACATCTTTTGGGCCAGGGATCACCAGTAAATTTTGGTCTTCCGAGCGTAAGGCTCTTCGTGGGACATACTGGGAGAGGCGGTTCCAGACCATTGAGAGTCATAAAGGTTAGAACCAGAAGCTTGAAGCGGATCTGGTACTCCACCCAGGGAAACTGATCTATGTTATCTGGAAATCAGTTCTAATTCAAGGAACTCCCCAGTTCTAATTCAAGGAACCTGGAGGCTGGCAATCCGTGTGTGTGTGTGTGGGGGGGAGCATAAGGATTACTGGTAGGGATGCTAGTCTCTAGGTGGGATCTGGGGATGCCCTGGAATTACAGCTCATCTCCAGACAACAGAAATAATTTCCCCTGGAGAAAATGGATGCTTTGGAGGGTGGGCTCTATGGCATTGCACCCTGCTGATGTCCCTTCCCTCCCCAAATCTCTGGGAGTTTTCCACCCTGGATCTGGCAACCCAACCCTCCCATCCCCTGCCGATGGCCAAGGTGGACTGGGCAACCTTAACTACTGAGATGAATACCAGTTGCACACTCGAGTCCGACTCTTTACAGCCCCATGAACCAGATCACGCCAGGCCCTCCTGTCCTCTGTCGTCCTCCGGAGTTTGCTCAGTTTCATGCTTGCCACATCGGTAGGTAACACTGTCTAACCATCTCATCCTTTGCCATCCCCATCTTCTTTTACCTTCAGTCTTTCCCAGCATCAGGGTCTTCTCCAGTGAGTGCTCCCTTCTCATGTGGTGGCCAAAGTATTTGAGCTTCAGCTTCAGGATCTGGCCTTCCAGGAAACAGTCTGAGTTGATTTCTTTTAGGATTGACTGATTTGAACTCTTTGCAGTCCAAGGGACTCTCAAAAGTCTTCTCCAGCACCATAATTCAAACACATCTATTCTTCAGCGCTCGGCCTTCCTTACGGTCCAACTCTTGCAGCCACACATTACTACTGGGAATACCATCGCTTTGACTCTGAAGACTTTTGTTGGCAGTGCAATGTCTCTACTTTTTATTATACTGTCAAGGTTTGCCATAGCTTTCCTCTCGAGCAGGCGTCTTTTAATTTCATGGCTGCAGTCACCGTCTGCAGTGATCTTGGATCCCGGGAATGTGAATTCTGTCACTGCTTCCATGACTTACCCTTCTATTTGCCAAGGATAACATAATTAACCGTGTGTGCGGGGAGAAAACATTCTTAAGGCTCAAATAGTTGTTTGAATGAACTCCCAGAGAAAATGGAACCCATGCCAAATTTGCAACCAAACTGGGTATGGTTGTACTGAGCTTGAGACCATCTGCCATCTCTCTGTGCAGCGCAGCTGTGTCTCCTAGCTGGTCCCTTCCAAGGAATCCCTGGCTCGATTGTGTCAAGGTAATCACCAAACGACTAAGGCCAGCAGAGCCGGTTCCAGCCCCCGGCAGAACTTTTACAGGTGGACACTTGAGAACAGAATGTTTTCAAGCCTTGAGGAACTCTGTAATCTGAGTGTGGAGGAGGGAAAGCATGATTTTTTTTTAAAAAAAGAAAAAAGGCAGATTTCTTACAGTGGGCAGCCACCCAAACTCTATAACCCTCTGCCAGGCTGCTGCTGAATACATTCCCATGGTGAAGGATACAGTTGCCAGATCCGGATTGGAAAATACCTGGAGATTTGGGGGGAGGACACAGGGGACAATGGGGTTTGGGGAGAGGTGAGACTTCAGTGGGGCACAGTGCCATAGAGTCCATGTTATGTCCTGAAGCTAGCTGAATCCATCCTATTCTTTTCTGTGTTAAGCTTCAGGCCAAATGTGGATTGTAATCAGTCGCATTCTATTGGCTGGTTTCTGTGAAACCTCTGTAAATATCCAATCACCATGTGAGAATGTATCAAAGAGTGAACGGTCCTGATTGGCCTTTATCCCTGAATTATTATTGGTTCTTATCTCGTTATGGGTGTGGCTTTGACAGCCCGGGACAGTTTAAAGAGGAAGCTGTGCTCCACTTGTTTGTTGTGTGTTCCTGACTTGGAGTTTGCTGTTACCAATAAAGCTGAAATCACTTGTTGCTGAAATCCTTCGTGTTGACTTGCATACTTAACAGTCTACCTTCCAAAGAGGCCATTTTCACCAGGAGATCTGATCTCTGTTGCCTGGAGGTCAGTTGTAATAGTGAGAGATTTCCAGCCACCACCGGGAGGCTGGCAACCCTAATACAGGAAGAAGAAACATTTTTTTAAAAAAAATTCCACAAAATCAAAGCATGTGAGCATGAGAGTAGCTGCCACTCAATCAAAGCAACGGTCCATTTAGGCCACTCTCCTGTTTCTAACTGTGGCCAATCAGCCCACGAGTATCCTGCCTTTGAACCCAGGGGCCGTGTTCAGATATCATGGTTAAGAGCCAGCAAAAAAGTCTTTCTTCCATAAATCTGCCCAATTCCCTTTCAGTTCCACCTAAGCCAGTAGCCACCACCTGATCCTGTGGCAGAGGGTTCCGCAGGGCTCGTACCAGAACCTGCGCAACTTGAAAAGCTGCCCACATCCATGGATCGACACACAGTGCTGGGACTGTAGTCTTTCTACAGGGAAGCAGAGAAACGCCAGATGACCCAGGACCTTGAGTGCAGGCTGTATTCTAAAGCTTAGGCACCGTCTTTCAACCATGACTGCTCCCCAAGGCAGTTCCCAACACAGCATGAAAGCAAAATAACACACAAATTAAAAACTTTCAAGCAATGGCATTATTTAAGAGAGAGGACACTTTTCAACCAGCAGCAACTAGGAGGACTGCCAGCCTCTGTTAAGTATGAGCCTTAACAAGGTAGTGATTTCAACAAGTGATTTCAGCTTTATTTAACAGCAAACAAGTCGATCAGGCAACACACACAAAACAGTGGAGCACAGCTCCCTTTCTAAATAATCCGGGCTGTCAAAGCCACGCCCATATTTCAGTTAACAACCAATCATAACATTGGGATAAAGACCAATGAGGTCTGTTCCCTCCAATAAAGGATATACAGTTCTTATTGGCTATTTACAGAGTTTCACAGAAACTAACCAATGGGAATGTCGACTCTTACAATCGCTTTTACTGACTCAAGCTTAACATGAAAATACATAGGTCTGATTCAGGAGTCAGAACATAACAGCTTCCAAGGTGGGCTTGGAGATATCCCAGGTTTACAATTGATAGCTAGACTACACAGATCAGTTCCCCCAAAGAATATGGTTGCTTTAGATGCTGGATTCTATGGCATGATTACACCCAGCCGAGGTCCTTCCTCTTCCCAAACTCCACCCTCCCAAGACTGTAACCCCCCCCCCCCAATTTTCTGTAATTTCCCAACCCAGAGTTAGCAAGCCTAGTGCCAACGTATGGATTAGGGTTGCCAACTTCCAGATGCCAAACAGAAATCCAAAACCATGAAGTTATAACTATGACACACTTATTTATCATAAATATATCTCCACAATAATATCAATAGCCCACTCTCAAATCACATATCAATAATCTTCACAAATTCAATAGTCTGTTCATAAACTCCTAGAAATTTTCAGAAAATTGTGTTTGCTGAATTATTGTCCGTCTTTGAATGATATTTTGGATATATGGGTTTAGTTCTGTCGCTTAGTTCATTCTTTGAGAAAGCTGGGAAGAAACAGAATTAAAGGCCGACGGATCCGTCGGGGCTATACAGCAATGTCCACACACTATCTGCAATAATTGGATTTGGAAGAACAAAGGACATAAGACAGTTTACCATAGCACAAGCACTTTGATTTGCTGAAGAATATATACAAGCACTTTCATTCATCATACGAGCATGTGAGATGTTATGAATTAATTTGTGAATGAATTTTATGAATGAATTTATGAATGGATTATTGATATTGTGATTTGACAATGGATTATTGATATTATTGTGGAGATATATTTATGATACATAAGTGATTGATTAACATTGAAGTTTGACTGATTGGAGTGATTGATTAACATGGAAGTTTGTCATAGTTATAAGTTAACCGTTTTGGATTTCTGATGGTATCTTGTTTCCGTGGATCTCTCTGGATTGTATCTTCCAGGTGGTACCTGGAGATCTCCCACTATTCCAATTGATCTCCAGATGATCAAGTTCAGTTCTCCTGAAGAAACTGGCTGCTTTGGAGGGTGGACTCTATGGCATAATGCCTTAGTCCAATGCAGGATAAACTGTAGGCAGGAGGCAAAGGTATCATTTAGGAATCTCCCCTTCTAGTAACTAAAGCACTGATTAGTGTGGTATCTGCCCCACCCACAGCTTTCCCAGCTGTTTAGAATCCTAGATGCCGTGGCACATTAATTACATCAACAAAGGACTTCTAGTATGCACATAAGCAAATCTCTTTTCCCTGGATATCTGACGGTATGTGACATGCCAGATGTGTGTCTTCTTCTTCTAGGACTTCTAAGCATGCCTGCTTGTGCCAACTACTGCCCATGCACACTTGGAGATGGAGGGCAATAATTGTCAGCCAAAGCACAACAGCAGTTTCCATTTGGTACATCGTTTATTTCCATGTTATTTGTATTTTTTTTTAGTCTGCTAGCAGCTCATGCGCCCTGACCTAGATGGTCCATGCTAGCCCAATCTTGTCAGATCTCAGAAGCTAAGCAGGGTCAGCCCTGGTTCGTCCTCAGATGGGAGACCACCAAGGAAGTCAAGGGTTGCTATGCAGAGGCAGGCCATGACAACCCACCTCTGAACATCTCTTGCCATGAAAACTCCACAAGGGGGTCATCATTATTTGACAGCACTTTCCGTTACCAAACAGCCCATCTTTTGAAAGGCATGTGATCGTGATGACATACAGGGATAACATGTGGTACATACCGAGAGACATGTGGAAGTTCTACTATTAAGAAGTACTATTATTAATGCGAGAGTCAATTTGGTGTACACTGTAGTGGTTAAGAGCGGCGGACTCTAATCTGGAAAATCTGGGTTCAATTCCCCACTTCCCTACTTGAAGCTAGTTGGGTGACCTAGGCAAGTAGCAATCTCAGCCTATTAACACCATTAACAGTCTACCACAACCCAGACTATGACTTTAGCTGACTGTGAATGCTGCCTATGTCTGCCATCGTAATATTAGCTGTACTAGCACTTTCTATCTTGTTATGTTTACGATAATACTGTTGTGATTTTATGGATTTTCTTGTTTCAGTTGTTTTATACAGTCTTTGTAAGCCACCCTGAGACTGCTTTGCAGAGAGGGCGAGATATAAGTCAAATAAATAAATAAAAATAAGCATAGCTCTCCACCTAGTGATGCCAAAAAAGAGCTACAGCTTCGGCAGCCAAACAATCCCTTCCGGGATCTCCTGGCTATTCCACACACAATGACATACAATAATCAATTTAATTACTACTATTAATACAACAATTCAATGGAGCATCACCAAGTCCTGTCCCATCGCATCGCTGTCCCCTACCTATCATACCTCCCCATGCCTGTAGACATTGCATTTCCTATATATCCGGTATGTTTTTATTGCCCTGTTCCTCCAAGAAACAGAGAATGGTATCCACAGTTCTTCATTCCTCATTTCATCCTCATAACTAGGGTTGCCAGGTCCCTCCTGGTAACCAGCAGGGGGTGGAGGGGTAAGGTTGCCATCTCCAGGTATGGGAAATTCCTGGAGATTCGAGTATGGAGCCTGGTGAGGACGGGGACCTCAGTGGGATGCAATGCTATACAGTCCACCCTCCAAAGCATCCCTTTTCTCCAGGGGAACTGATCTCTGTAATTTGGAGATGAGCTGTAATTCCAAGGGAATCCCCAGGCCCCACCTGCAGTCTGATATGCCTATGAGTCACAACAACTCTGTCAGGTAGGTTAGGCTGAAAGACTGGCCCGAGGTCACCCGGCAAGCTTCCATGGCAGAGCTGGGGGTTTGAACCCAGGTCGCCCAGATCCTAGTCCAAAACTCTAACCTCGACACCACACTGGCCCTGCCTAGCTTCCTTTCTGAGAAGACAGCACTGCCAAGGGTATATGGAGACAGAGCTGGGAAAGATGTGGATGATTTGTTGGCTTGCAAAATGTGATGTGGTGCTGCAATGGCAAATCCAGGCTGTAATTAGGGCTGGGCTGAACAAGGGAAATTGCCGCATTGCTCTCAGTGGGAAGAAAAAGGCATGCGGGCTCCAGTACCAGTGGAACCACATTCATGTGCCCTGGAGACCCAGATGAATTGTTAACACTCGCAGCAATGCACTCCAGATTGTTCTAATTCTTCAGACCTCGCATACTGAGCTCTTCAGTGCCTTCCAGTTTGCAAAAGATATTTGAACTCAGCACTGCATCTGAACTCATTGACGCCCCCCTCCTCGAACTCACTGACATCCCCCTCCTCGAAGGGTCAGTCGGTTCTCGTTGAGCTTTTCTCTCTTTGGGCTCAAATAGAAGAGATTAAGATTGTGTGTCTCAGTTTGTCCATACAGTCCAAGCTAAAGGCTCACTTTTCTGTTTCAAAATGCAAATAACAAAGTAGGGAGCACAGGTTCATATAACAAAAACTAACAGAGCTTGAAGGGTTAAACCCCCTCTCCCATTCCTGCACAGCAGGAGGCAAATTGAGGCTTCAAAAGCCTGCAGTTTGTTTTCAATAGACCCATGGGAATGTGTGATCTTCCTCATTTCTGATTGAGCCCTCATGCGTCATTTTTTCTTTTCTAAATTAAATGGGCACTTGACTTTGTTCAGAAGGTACACTAACCCCTTAATCAATCTGTCTGCCTCCTTCTGTACCTTTTCTAGTATTGTGCAAGCAGAGGTGGATATAAAGGCCAAGTTAGTATTGATTTTATCAGGAGCATATTTTTCTGTTTTTGTTTTAAAAAGATGGAGAGTTTGAATCAGAATGCTGAAATGGTCCACACTGTCAAAAAGGTATGCAATAAAAATGTAACCTGGTATTCATGGCACACATTTTAGCTGGTGCAGGGTGGACAGATTCTTAGTTGTGTCCTCCATTGTTGGAACTGTGTCAGTGGCTGTCACGTCCAAAGTTCACAAATCACTGAGTTTGTTCAGAAGGTGTCAACATACATATATCCTGAGGAATTTGGCAATTAAGTTATTGTGCTTGCCACTGTCCCTTGTCATTACACAAATTGCTTTAGAGGCTCATTCTTCTGGACTCAGGAGAGGAGCATACAACGGCATTTTCATCCTTCTGGCTCTGAGCTGGCCAGTGTGCTTTTGAACAAATGGTATATGTAATATAAGTAGGCCCTGGTGGCCACACCATCTATTCTAGCATCCTGTTTCCAGCAGTGCCCCTCCCTACTGGTGCTTCCGAGAAACCTGAAACCAGAAGTGTCATTTTGTTCAGTCGCACAGTCGAGTCCAACTCTTCATGACCCCATGGACCACATCATGCCAGGCCCTTCTGTCTTCCGTGGTCCTCCAGAGTTTGCTTAATTTCATGTTCGTTGTATTGATAATACTGTCTAACCATCTCATCCTTTGCTGTCCCCGTCTTCTATTACCTTCAGTCTTTCCCAGCATCAGGGTCTTCTCCAGTGAGTGCTCCCTTCTCATTTGGTGGCCAAAGTATTTGAACTTCAACTTCAGTATCTAGCCTTCCAGGAAACAGTCTGAGTTGATTTCTTTTAGGATTGACTGATTTGAACTCTTTGCAGTCCAAGGGACTCTTGAGTCTTCTCCAGCACTATAATTTGACAGCATCTGTTCTTCAGCACTCGGTATTCTTCATAGTTCCTTATGGTCCTATGGTCACAGCTGTACATTACTACGGGGAATACCATTGCTTTGACCATACAGACTTTTGTTGGCAGGGTGATGTCTCTACTTTTTATCATGCTGTCTAGGTTTGCCATCGCTTTCCTCCCAAGGAGCAGGCGTCTTTTAATTTCATGGCTGCAGTCACCGTCTGCAGTGATCTTGGATCCCAGGAACGTGAAGTCCGTCACTGCTTCCATGACTTCCCCTTCTATTTGACGAGGAGTGATGGGGCCAGATACCATGATCTTAGTTTTTTTATGTTGAATTTCAAGCCAACTTTTGCTCTCTCCTATTTCATATTTAGCAAGAGGCTCTTTAGGTCCTCTTCACTTTCTGCCATTAGAGTGGTAATGTCTGCATATCTGAGGTTGTTGATGTTTTTCCCGGCAATCTTCATTCCTGCTTGTGATTCACCCAGGCTGGCGTTTTGCATGATGTACTCTGTATATAAATTAAGTAAGCAGGGTGACAATATACATCCTTGTTGCACTCCTTTTCCTATGCTAAACCAATCAGTTGTTCTGTATCCGGTCCTAACTGTCACTTCTTGACCCTTATACAGATTTCTCAAGAGACATGTGAGGTGGTCTGGTACTCCCATCTCTTTAAGGAGTTGCCACAGTTTGTTGTGATCCACACAATCAAAGGCTTTAGCATAGTCAATGAAGCAGAAGTAGATGTTTTTATGGTACACCCTTGCTTTCTCAATAATCCGGTGAATGTTGGCAATTTGGTCTCTAGTTCCTCTACCTCTTTGAAACCCAGTTTGTACTTCTGGTAGTTCTCTATCAATGTACTGTTGAAGCCTAGCTTGTAGGATCTTGAGCATGAACTTGCTAGCATGTGAAATGAGTGCAATTGTGCAACAGTTTGAACATGCTTTGGCATTGCCCTTCTTTGGGATTGGAACGTAAACTGACTTTTTCCAATCCTATGGCCACTGTTCCATTTTCCAAATTTGCTGGCATATTGAGTGCAGCACTTTAACAGCATCATCTTTTAAGACTGAATAGCTCAGCTGGGATACCATCACCTCCGCTAGCTTTGTTGTAATGCTTTTCTTTCCATTTGACTTCACACTCCAGGATGTCTGGCTCGAGGTCAGTGATCACACCGTTGTGGTTGTCAAGGATGTTGTGGTCTTTCTTGTATAGTTCTTCTGTATATTCTTGCCATCTCTTCCTAATCTTTTCTGCTTTGGCAGTCTTGGTTAACAGCTATTAACAGAATCTAAGCTGTTAGCCATGACTGCCCAATGGCACTTCTGGTTTCAGGTTCCCAGGAAACACGGTAGAGCCCCTACTGGAAACAGTGCCGTAAAATTCTCTTAAAATTCCGTCACATGGTGCAGAATTTCATTTCCTTGTTCGGAATGGAGAGAGAAGGGCAAACAACAATGACAGGTATTAACAAATAAATGTTCTTAGTCTTTAAGGTACCAATGGACTAATTTATTTTGCCAGGCAAAGGGATGGCTAATATAGCCATCGCTTTGCAATCACATGCAATCAAGCCCATTAGAAAATGGCTGCCAGGGAGCTCTTCTGGCCCTTCACTGGCTAAAGAGACGATTAATACCAATTAAGCCTGTACTGTTTGTGTGCTTAGAATATTGCAGAATGCCAAAAATGCTTCCCAGGACTGCAGGCCTGTGATGTGGCATTCCCCACAAGAAAGGAGGGGTTGGGTGTAACAGCACTTACTGTAAATCTCTCTTGACTAGGAGATGGTTATCCTGCCTGGAAGTTCGTCATTGCTCCTTCTGTCCTGAGATGACAGAATAATCCTGCCCTGCTCTGGCAGTGCAGTTCTCACATTTGCATGCTCACGACTGCAGGAACAGTCTAAATCTTCTGCTGTGGAATGTCTTAGGAAAGAGAGCTTCTTCGATTCACGTGTACACATTTACTACATCTGGAGCAAGGGCGGGGGAGAGAGATTCGGCTATTATTATTATATTGCAAAACCTTGCAATGTCTTTTGTCTCCATTAAGCTGAAACACTAGAAGAATAGAAGAGTAGGTATTTATACACCACTTTTCTCTGCCATAAGGAGTCTCAGTGTGGCTTTCAGTCTCCTTCTCTTCCTTACCCTACAACAGGCACCTTGTGAACAAGGTTGCCAGCTCCCCCCCCCCCAGTGGAGGTGCGGGTTCCCTACTGCCAGCCCCCCCCCCCGCCACTGATCAGCTGGCTGGCAGGGGGCTTACCAGGAAAGAGAGGAAGACCCAGGAAACGTTGCTGGCCATGTGGTAATGTCACTTCCAGTGTGCACAGAAAATGACATCATCATGCCAGCAAGGTCTTGGCAATGCGCTGGCTTTTGGGCAAAAAACCTCTATGGTAGAAGCCATTTTTACCATAGAGTTTTTGCCCAAATACCAGAGTGTTGCTATGACATTGCGGCGTGATGGTGTTACTTCCTGTGCATGCTGGAAGTGACATAGCTATGTAGCCTGCAACATCGCTGGGACTCTCTCCCACTCTTGGCAAGTCCCTTCAACTCTGGCCAGTTGCCAGGAGGGACCTGGCAGCCCTGTCTGTGAGGCAGGTGGGGCTGAGAGAGCTCTGAGAGAACTGTGACCGGCCCAAGGTCACCCAGCAGGCTTCATGCAGAGGAGTGGGGAATCAAACCCGGTTCTCCAGATTAGAGTCCGTTGCTCTTAACCAGTACACCACACTGGCTCTGTGAGTGGTGAGATTTATAATAAAATGCAAAAGAACATTGTAGTTTTCAAATAAGATTGACAGCCTCCAGGTGGAGCTCATTAATCCCTCAGAATTAAAACTGATCTCCAGGCTGCAGAGATGAGTGCCCCTGTGGGAAATGGCTGCTTTGGGGCGTGGACTCTATGGCATTAGACCTGGCCGAGGTCCCTCCGTTCCCCAAAATTAACTCTCCCCCCGGCTCCACCCCCAAATCTCCAAGAATTTCCCAACCGGGAGTTGGCCACCCTATTTTCAAAAAGTAAGTTTTTAGAGTTAGAGTGGGCGAATAAATAGACTTCGAATTTTATTACTCTTAACGGCCTGTCTAGATACAATGTGAAAGTTCTGTGGTCAGGATCTCCCAGTTTTATTTTGTGGTTACTCCAAAGCAATCACAGGACATTGTTTATATAGCAGAGTGGATCTCTAGTTCTTTTCTGCTGTATAATTTCCCTAAACTAACCTTTTCCGAGAAGCTACCATTAGCTTGGGGGGGGATGTTAAGAATTTCACATGAATACTTTGAAATAATAATTAAATGCATGACTAAATAAAGGGAGATTTTGGTCGCATTTCTTTCATGCCACACCTGGTCTGGCCCTTGATCTCACAGTTCTAACGTTAATGATTTGAACTGAATTGTAGTCAATGGGCTTAGAAGAAAACATCTTTGCCTAGGATGGTACTAGGGTTGCCAGCCTCCAGGCGGGGCCTGGAGATCTCCCGCTTTCACAACTGATCTCCAGCTGACAGAAAATGGCTGCTTTGAATGGTGGACTCTCTGGCACTGTATCATGAGGAGGCCCCTCCCCAAACTCCACCCTCTCCCAGAACCACCCCCAAAGTCTCCAGGTAATTTCCAACCCAGACCTGGCAACCCTAGATGGTACTGTAAGTGTACCAGAGGGGTTTCAACTTATTATTTAAGAAAATAATTTCAGTTTCAAGCCCTTGAAAGTCATCCCAGGGCAAACCACGTCCGGCTTTTCAGTGTAATTCACTGCATAGCTCCCAGTCCTGCCCTATAGTAAGATTTGAGACCAGTAACACCTTAGAGACCAGTGACAGTTTCAGGGTGTAAGCTTTCAAGAGCCGAAGCTCCTTTTGTAAGCCACCTGCCCTAGGCTACAGAGAGGCATCTCAACACACCCTTGGACTACAGGGAACATGACCGAGAAGAATTATTATGACGTTTTGAGGCCCTTTGCAAACTACAGGAATCCCACCCCATACACACACACACTTATCAAAACTGTAGAAGACACAGAGACAATGACCAAAGCTGGTGTATTCTGACTTCTCCCACACTTCATCTCGTAATCTCTACCGAAATAACTAAAAGGCCGACTGGAAGTTTGTTCTGTGTTCAAACTCCCTCTGCTGGTTGAATAATTGTATTAATGATGTGAGGTATCGCCACCTTCCTTGTAAATGTGTGAGTGTGAAGTATTTTGATTTGATTTGATTGAGGGCCAGTTTGGAAGTTCTCCAAAGAAGTACCCTTCCGGAGCCCTGCCAGACAGAGCGATTTGTGTTATTACACTTTGTGTTATTACACTTTTCAGAGACAGCGTAAACCTTCCTTCTCTCCTCACCATCACTCTGGAGTATGACTGAGGAGAAAAGGCATAATGTAGTGTTCACAGAAGGGCACAGTGCTGTTTGTACTGATAACAGTTCTGTGAAAATCCCAAAACAGATACTTTGTAAACAAAAGATAACTGTGAAAAATCCCAAAACAAACAGTATAAACAGTGAACTAGCTCCAAAAGGTCAATGAATAAACAATATAAGAAGTCAGACAGTATACTGCTTATACTGTTTATTTCGGGATTTTTCACGTTATCTTCGATTTACAAACTGGCTGTTTTTGGATTTTTTGCAGCAACTGTTATCGACACAAACAGCTTTGTGTGCTTTTTGCAGCCTCTGATACTGTGTACCTCTTCCTTTCCAGTTTTCAGAGGTGTCTCCCCCTTCTTCCTTTCTATAATACTGTGTTCTGCAGGACAATATCTTTGCACCCAAATCAGCTTTATCAGGGGTCTCATTCTTACTGCTACTTGACCGTACCAGTTCTGGCTGAAGGTGCTGGAATGTTCCCCTTGGGATGCCAGCTCTGAGTTGGAAAGTACCTGGAGATTAGGGGGGTAAAGCCTGGGGAAGGTGGGGTTTAGGGATGGCAGGACCCTCAGCAGGGTATAATACCACAAAGACTACCCTAGGGTTGCCAGGTCCTGCACTCTTGTCTGAGGGGGTGGGGTGAGAGGGAGCTTTCCAGGAGTGTGTGGGGTGATGTTACAGCTTGCAACGTCCCCGACGTGATGACATCACACAGTGATGTCATCACACTGGGGAAGTTGTGCAGAGGCACTCTAGTATTTTGGGCAAAACTCTATGGTTACCATAGAGTTCTGCCCAAAATACCAGAGCATTGTCGCGCAATGTCCCCGACATGATGATGTCACTTCCACGTGATGTCATCATTCTGGGGACGTTGTGCCAGGTTGTGGCAGTTGGGGGTGGGGGAGTTGGAGGCAGGAGCCTATGAAATCGGGGGATGCCCCACTTCCACCTGGGTGCAGGCAATCCCAGTCTAACCTCCAGAGCAGCCATTTTCTCTAGACGAACTAATCTCCATTGCCTGGAGAGCCACTGTAATACTGGGAGATTTCCAGGCCCCACCTGGAGACTGGCAACCTCTACCTCATGAAAAGAATCCCCCCCCCCTCAGAAAATTAGATGTATGTCTGAGACAAGGTTGGACTAGATCCCTTTTCCCTGACATGCTGTTTTTCTGTGGGGAGAGTCTGCTTTATCTAGAACATTCTATCATGAGTCTGACCTGCAGTCTGAATCGGCACAGCCCTTACAAGGTCTCCCACTATCAAAACAAGTAGGTCCAAGTCCTGTTTAAACCAACAAGCCTACACCCTTGATTCTGAATAAAAAGTGTAGTCATTCTACCTGTGTGAAATTTATTGCCATGTATATGCGTAGGATTGAGCAGACCCACAAATATTCCAGTAGGCTCTGCCAAAACAGGATTTTATACCAACATGGCGGACGTAATACCAATCTCTTCATGCCAGCGCAAGATGAAAAGGTAACATCCAAGCAATCTGACTGATCTGTCTTATGTAATTGGCTGGTCAGAGTACCTTCTGTTCCTGGCTTGAACAGGGATGCAAGCAAAATAAATAGTGGAGAACCAAAAGATCAAGACATCTCCTCAGGCAATCAGCAAGTGGAATTTTCAATTAGCTGTTCCCTCCATTATATATTATTATAAAGTTACATAAGAAATATGGAAGAGACTTTTTGATCTCAAGAAATTTTTTTGAAGTACATTCTGTCACACATGCTTGCTTGTAGGAACACAGTGATAACACCTCACCTTCAGCGCTCGCCGATAAATAAATGGAACTACTAACGAGAGTTTTGTCATACCAGAATGGCGTAAGTGAATGGGTGACAGTAGCAATCAATGAATCCATAGGTAAAGGTAAAGGTTCCCTTGCTTGAAAGCCAGTCGAATCCGACTCTAGGGTTGCGGTGCTCATCTCCGTTTCAAAGCCGAAGAGCCAGCGCTGTCCGAAGACGTTTCCGTGGTCATGTGGCCAGCATGACTAAACACCAAGGTGCACGGAACGCTGTTACCTTCCCACTGAAGTGGTACCTATTTATCTACTTGCAATTTCTTGCTTTCGAACTGCTAGGTTGGCAGGAGCTGGAACTAGAGACAGGAGCTCACCCTGTCATGTGGCACCCGGGTCTCGAACTGCTGAACTACTGACCTTCCACAGCCTGCAGTTCAGCGTCTTAACCACTTGAGCCACCGCAGCACCATATCCTAATGTATCCATATCCTAATGTAATTGTCTGAACCCAGGGGGCCCCAACCTTGCTGAGCATGTGGGCGCTTCTGGAATTTTTAGGACAGGTATTGAGTACCATTATAAAATGGCAACAAAATGTCAACAAAAGTCCGCATGGTCAAAGCAATGGTATTCCCCGTAGTAATGTATGGCTGCGAGAGTTGGACTATAAGGAAGGCCGAGCGCCAAAGAATAGATTCTTTTGAACTGTGGTGCTGGAGAAGACTCTTGAGAGTCCCTTGGACTGCAAGGAGATCAAATCAGTCAATCCTAAAAGAAATCAACCCTGATTGTTCCCTGGAAGGCCAGATCCTGAAGCTGAAGCTCAAATACTTTGGCCACCAAATGAGAAGGGAGCACTCACTGGAGAAGACCCTGATGCTGGGAAAGACTGAAGGTCAAAGAAGAAGGGGACGGCAAAGGATGAGATGGTTAGACAGTGTCATCGATGCAACGAACATGAAATTGAGCAAACTTCAGAGGACAGCGGAAGACAGGAGGGCCTGGCGTAATCTGGTCCATGGGGTCGCGAAGAGTCGGACTCGACTGTGCAACTGAACAACAACAATAAAATGGCTGCCATACAGGGTGCCACTGACTACAAAATGGCTGCCCTGAGGACTTAGTGAAGCCAGTCACAGCATACCGGGAGACTGCAAGCTAAGTGTTCTCTTATTATAGTGAGGCAGTTATTTCCAAATGGGTGTTCCCTGCACACTCAAAGATGACGACTGCTGGACTGTTGTAGAGTATCCCCTGCTCTAATGAGGTGAAAGGAAGTCAGGATTGGCTCTTTGCTTTGGGGGGTGGGGTGGGGAGGATGTGGACACCTGGAAATATACTGGTGGTCACCATGTTGGGTGCCACATATGGAATTCACTGCCACAGGAGGTGGTAGCAGCTACAAGCACGGACAGTTTCAAGAGGGAATTAGATACACATATGGAGCAGAAGTCCACCAGTGGCTATTAGCCACAGGGTATAGATGGGAACTCTCAGTCTGGGGCAGGTGATGCACTCTATTCTTGGTGCTGGGGGGGGCAGCAGTGGGAGGGCTTCTAGTGTCCTGGCCCCACTGCTGGACCTCCTGATGGTACCTGGTATTTTTGGCCACTGTGTGACAAGAGTGTTGGACAGGCCATTGGCCTGATTCAACATTGGCTTCTCTTATGTTCTTATGTTCACATTGAGGACCACTGACATAAGCCAGAGAAAGGGTTGTTTTGGATGGTAGGCTCTGTGGCATTATACCCTGCTAAGGTCCTGCCTGTCCCCCAACCCCACCCTCCCATGGCTCCACCCCCAAATCTCCAGGAATTCCCCAACCTGGCTCTGGCAACCCTAGTGGACCAACAGACTCTTAATACGCTCACAAGTGTTCAGGATTAGGGTATATGAAATGTTCACATACAAATCCTCTGCCTTGCCTTGGAACTGGACACTGCAAGTATGTTTCAGTTTCTGATTTTATCTTCTGCTCTTGGAAATAGTAAAAGCTGCTGCAATACTGAATCATCTATTGTGGTTTAAGGGATAATCTTTAGGATTTAAGTTCCAGGGGAAAAAATATCTGAGACTTTCTCACACAACCCATTTACTGCCTTTAGGGCAAAGAACACCTTTGCTTGCCAACTTCTGCAAGGGCAGCAGGCCTTCTTCAAAACAAAAATAAAAAATAAACTTGCTTAGAACCGAGGAAGGGAAAATGTAGAGAGAAAAAGCAGATGGGGAGAGAAGGGGGTGGTTAACCCTTTTGCTACCTATTACTCTGTTCTAAATCTCCTCTCACCCCTTGAAGATTCGAGAGCACATCCTTGCAAACATAGTTTTGGAACCTGCTGGGGAAGAAAATCAATAGGACATTTGGAGTAGGAAAATGGTCAAAGTCCATCCTCAAGTCTTCCCTCTCCTAAAGTAGTTTTCATTTTTTAAAAAAAGAGTCAGAGTCAGCATGGTATAGTGGTCAGAGAGTCAGTCTAGGATCTGGGGGACCTAGGTTCGAATCCCCACTCTGCCACGGAAGCTTGCTGGGTGACCTTGGGACAATCTGCCTTGAGGATGACAGGAGTGCTCCGTCCATGAATTCTAGCTGCACAATGTGTCTTTTCTAGGACCGGCAATAAGCATCAGTACAATTATAAATGAAAGCTTCCCCCCCCTTGGAAGACTTCATGCAAGGAGAAGCGGGCGTGTAATTCTGGAAACTCCCGTTGGGGTTTGACTTTTAAAATAATGATGCAAATTTGACTGGTAGTTATTATACTGAACAAACTGATTGTTATCGTTTATTGAATGTAACGAATATATATACCTGATTAGGGTGTTATAATAGCACACAATGCACTTTATAGAAGGTTAGTTATAAATAGAACATGTTAATTTACAAAAGGTTTTTGCAGTGTATATTTATTTGTTACTTGACCCACCTGGGGGCCGGCAACCCTAACTGCATTAGTATAGGCCCAGGATCATGACACCTCCTGAACCGTCGTCAGTGGCAGAGGGGTCCAAGCCAAGCTGCCCAAGGCAATGCTGCAGGGACTGGGCTCAGAGTTGGCTGGCAGTAGCACAGGCCTAGGAGATGGTGGGTGTACCTTGCCACAGGTGACAAAATACCTGGTAGAGCATCAGCTTGGCATGCGGAACATCCCAGGTTCAATCCCCGGTGTCTCCAGATAAAAGAATCTGGTAGTAAGTGATGTGAAGGACCTCGACCTAAGCGGCTGCCAGCCTGAGTAGACAATACTGACCGTGATGGACCAGTGCTTTGATTCAGTATCAGGCAGCGTCAGGTGTTCATGAGTACCCTGAAGCAGCCCTGCCCTACACAGTAGGAACTGCTACCATCCTGCCTTCCCAAAACCAGTTAGTTTTGTATGGAAAGAAGCCTGAATTTGCATATATTTCACCTAAGAGTGCAAACATTGCCACGCCTTCTATGTCTACGTGGGAATCTTAGTTCTGCGAAAGAAAGGATTAAGACTTCCAACCCAGAGATGTCGAACTCATTTGTTATGAGGGCTGGATCTTACATAAATGTCACTTTATCAGGCTGGGCCATGTGTGCCATAAAATGAAACGCCAGGTACCGGAGATATAAACTTTATAAGGCACACAGGCCAACCCAGTCAACAGTGTTATTTTTTTAGTCAAAATAATTCGTTTGTACCCAGCCCTTTTCCCCCAACGGGGACCCAAAGCAGCTTTCACCTTTCTCCTTTCCTCTCTTTTATCCTCACAACAGCCCTGTGGGTCTGAAGAAGTGAGCCGTGACTCACGAAAGCTCATCTCCTGTCACAAATTTTGTTAGTCTTTAAGGTGCTGCTGGACTCTTTGCTCTTTTCTACTGCTACAGACAGACTGACACGGCTGCCCGTCTTGATCGAACAGCCCTGTGAGGTAGGTTAGGCCGAGAGAGTGTGATTGGCTCAAGGGCACCCAGTGAGCTTCCATGGCACAAGTGGGGATTTGAACTCCGGGCTCCCAGATACGAATCCAAACGCTTTTAACCACAAGACCACATATGAACAAAAGTAATTGATTCCTAGCAGTGAAAGCAATGGATTCACTGGGGAGCCCACAAAAAAACCCCAGTAAAGATATTTAATCATATGCAAGACTAGTTTTTTCCCCACAAGGGATACCATAAAAGGGAGGGTATCTTACATTTCTATACAAATTAGTTACTTTTTGTATATATAGCCCTTTTCCTCTTCACTCCTCCACTTGCTTCTGAGGCTGGGGATGTCTTTCCCCTCAAAGTGGCACACATAACACAGCCCAGTTGCCTCCCAATCCATGCGCCGGCCCTCCTCCTCCTCTCCCCACTGGCCCTTGTCTCTTTGTTGGCAAACTGCCACTCCACGTGCTGGCTTTTTGCCAACCCCCCTCATGGTCTCCATTTGAAAAAAACGTGAAGCCATTTGGCTCCGCCATCCTCCATGTAGTGGTTTCACCAATCCTCACTGAGCTGCGGTCGGAGGAGGCAAGAGGGGGGGAAAGCATCACACCTCCTCTTTCTCCACCTTTGCTGCCACCTCCCCCCACTGTTTTACCTCAGGCTCATAGTCCCGTCCCCTAGCCATTTCCTTTCCTACTTCTGGAGAGCTTCAACCACACTCACCTCATCACATGTGCCCGCTGGCCCCTGAGCAGCCTTCTGCCTTTCCTCCCACACAGCAGGTTTTTTGTGCGTCAGATAAGAGCCCTGGACAGTCTGGTTCCAGCCCCGGGCCGTATGTTCGGCACCCCCGCTGTAACGAAAAATTCCCATGATTCAGTTCCCAACAGTTAAGATTGATCAGGAGACATCTTTGAGCATGCTAGGGTTGCCAGGTCCTCCCTAGCCACTGGTTGCCAAATCCAGATTGGGGAAATCCTGGAGACTTGGGGACGGAGCCTGGGGAGGACAGGGACCTCAGCGGGGGCACAGTGCCACAGAGTCCGCCCTCCAAAGCACCCATTTTCTCCGGGGGAACTGATCTCTGTAGTCTGGAGATGAGCTGTCATTCCAGGGGATCCCCAGGTCCCACCTGGAGGTTGGCATCCCTAGCAGTGTGCCTCCTGATCAGAACAAATATCCCATCGCTTAATGGGTAACTTTCTGCTTGGAAAGATTATACACCATGGCTTTTCTTTGTAGACCTCTGTAGATATTTCATCAGCTTCACTGCTGTATTTCCTGCTTTTGTGTTTTCTGCTGTTGTGTTTTCTGCATTGTTGTGTTTTCTGCTTTCTATTACCGCAAGCTGATTTTGCAAAAAAATTTATTTCCTCCTGGATTCCTTTCAACTTTCCTGCTTGGGGATCTTAATTTATTGCTGACATAGTCCCACTGCACATATGGTAAAAGAACAAAGTTGCCAAGATCCATTATCCAGCTGTAGGCGTGACTTTTCTTTTTATCTTTTCTCGTCATGGACTTAAGTTATATGGTTAATCAGTCTCTGAGCTCAGAGTATGCTTTCCATGCTGATTCTAGAAAATGTTTTATTGGTAAAGGGCACAATTTAGCCCTGTAAAAATGCGTCTATATCTGTAATGTGATTTTATGATGGAGGCCAAGGTACTTGCCCTGCCCAATTTCAGCACCAGCTATATTACTTAAGGTTACCAAATTTTTAGTTAAAAATAGCTGCTCAGGATAGGGGTATGGAAGTGAAATCAGCACAGGAATATGGTGGACTAGGGTGAATCCTGGTAGAATCCAAAGATTTTGCCAAAATGGCCTTTATTGGCTTTTCAGGCCCCAGTACTATGCAAGGAAAGGCTGAGATCATGAGCAACCATATTCCAACCCATACTGGAAGGATATACTCCCTAACTCACACTCACAAGCAAGAGTAGTTAGGAGAGAGGGATGGGGAATGAACCACAGCAAGCATTCTACAGTAGCGTTGCCAAGTCTCACCTTTGCTGCAGTGGAGGGCTCCTGGCTCCTCACTAGGACTATTCTGGTAGTGACATCATCACACACAGTGTCACACAGTGACGCTCTAGCGTTTGGGGCAAAACCTCTATGGTAACCATAGAGTCTCCCCCAAAATGCTAGAGCGTTGCTGTGTGATGGCCCCAGCGTGATGATGTCACTAGCAGTGATGCCATTGCATTGGCAGCATCTACATAGGACACTGCTGTTTAGGGGTGGGGTTTCCCTCACTAACAAGTTGGCCAGTGGTAGATTGGGGCCCCCAAAATTGGGGGATCCCCTGGTCCCACCATGGGAATGGCAGCCCTATTCTACAGTCACTCCACTGGCTGCCCATCAATTTCCAAAGGACTCAATTTAAGGGGTTAGCTATCACATACAGACCCTTCATGGCCTTGGACCCTCGCGTTAGCAAGACCACATGTTACCCTGCGCTCTGCCAGGACAGTTTCGCTCATCTGAGCAAGCAGTTTTTATGAGCAAGGTCTTCTGCAGGTGGCAACCTGCAAATGGGCAAAATCAAGAACTACCCATACACGTGCCTTCCCCATTGTGGCCTCCACCTTATGGAGGTCAGGAAGGTTCCCAGTCTCCTGGCTTTCTGCAAACTATGCAAAACTGAATTATTCAGGAGAGCTTTTCTGTGCAGGTAATGAGAGTTGTGCCGTCCTAGACACTTCACAAAGTTACTTTAAAAAGTTATTAGGGACCGTGGTCTTTGCTACTGTGTTCAGCTTACTGAAACTAGGGTCCTAAGATGTAATTTTTGTATCGATTAATGTGTCATGTTAAGAGTTTTGCTTACGCTTTGCTTTAGTTCTGTTTTGAGATTTCTGATTGGTTGTACAACCCTAAGCCTATTGTATGGTTTACTGGATACCTCATCCAGTCAATTACATTGGCTTACTCTGTGTGATCTGGCCTTGAGTCCAGGTGGACTATCAAAGAGGTAAATAAATAAAAATAAAAAGCCACACTGTCAGCATGGTTTCTGAATGTATTTTTCTTCATGCATTGTTTTATTTTGATCCCCGTGTTGTGTGCTTCTAAGAAGTTTATAAGTGTCAGACAAATCTCAGGATTCTCAATGGGAGGTGCAGAAAAGAAGACTGTGCTCTCTTGCCTTACTTGGATGCATCCACGGGAATGGCATACGTGTAGCACAGCATTCACACAGAAGTGTGGGTTAGGGATGCCAGCCTCCTGGTGGAACCTGGGGATCCCATGGAATTACAGCTCATCTCCAGACTACACTGATCAGTTTCCCCTGGAGAAAATAGACATTTTGGAGGGTGGACTCTGTGGCATTGTACTCCATTGAGGTCCCTCCCCTCCCCAGCCTCCCTCCCTCCAATTGCCAGAAGTTTCCCAAACTGGATCAGGCAACCCTATTCTCATATTGGCAACCCTAGCTCGTAGGTGGGCCTCTCCGCTTCACACATTCAGACCCCTGCTGCTAGGCCAACCTCACCAGCTCTCGGAAACTGAGCAGGATTGGCCCTGGTTAGTACTTGAAGAGGAGACCACCGAGGAAGTCCAGGGTTGCTACACAGAGGCAGGCCTTGGCAGACTGCCTCTGTTCATCTCTTGCCTTGGAAACCATAAGGAGTCACCATAAATTGGCTGCAACTTGAGGGCGCTTTCCACCGCCAAGGCACCCTCATGTAGCAGTCATCCGAGGACATTCATATCACAGACATCTCTATCCCTTATCAGAGGCTCTTTCAAGTCACCAAAGCCACAGTTTTCCCCTGAGCCTTCTTAATTTGGGAACACCTTGATCAGTCGTTTAATCTGTTTATTACTTTCTTCCAAAACCTCTTAGGCATTGCAGTGTTTTTCAAACATGACCATTATTACTTTAAAAGAACAATTCCAAGCAAGTCTACTCGGAATCCTACTTGGGTATATCCAGTGAGGCTTACTTCCTGGAAATTATTCTTAGAATTGCACTGTTAGTTTCATGGTCTCACCTTCTGACCCTGGGCCAAGGGACAATACCCTGCTGGTGAGGGCAGAAGTTGTTTTTAGTCTTGTTTTTGATGTGCCATTTTAATGTTTGCTTCAACAAATTGTTCCGTATTTATTTTACTCACCCTGGGTCCCAGGATGCCTGTGACAAAGTAGGTATACAAATATTTTAAATAAATATTCTGCAACCAGAAAAATAATATAAATGTCCAAAGCCTCTTTTTAGAGACATTTTGAAAAATGGAGGATTTAATTTTATCATTTTTCTTCTTCGATCCTGTAGCTGTTAAGTAAAGTTTGAACTGTTCTATAATTCTTTTCCAAGCAATCTCCCTTGATAACTACATGCTTTATGGTGGTTGTAACATATTTATATTTTCTAAAGAGTTTCCTATCCAGTAGTACTTACACAGCTTTCTTACTTCCTTTGGACATGGATCTCGACCGTTCCCTTCTCTCCTGATTCTAGCTGTACAGCAAAGAAATGCCCCTCAATTCAATTTTGTGTACTCCCCAATTCCACTGCTAACACCGTATCATATTTATGGGCCCATACACAAAGATGACCAGCATCAGGGTTTAAAACGAATTTAATATCAAGAACAATGAAAACGTCTTGTATAGTAGTCTCTTAAGACTGATTCTAGAATGAAGGACAAGTGATCTTAGGGTAAGGCGATAAGTTAGCCATCTCCTTAAACACGAAAATATAAAGGAATGCCTTTAAATTGTAAATTCTATCACTACAGATTTAATATTCCTGCATTTGGTTGGGGAAAAAACCCAACCTGACTTGCGTCAGATGTGTGATCAAGGACTCAGCTGTAAAACTTCATTCTGCTCCACAGACTGGTATGGCAGGAGATGAGGTTTCAGCTTGCCCTCTCTTTCATCCCACACTCTTTTAGTGACCAAAAAATGGCTGAGAGGGGAGTGTCTGCGTGTCCCACTGACAGGAACCACATGTCTGCATGTGGTTTCTGGCAGCGGGACACTCAGATCCACCCCACGATTTTCTGGTTACTAAAAAAATGGCTAAGGGACAGAAGGCCGAAGCCTCTCCTACTGTAGTGCCAAGCTGTGGAGCAGGACAAGGGCAGAAAATACTTTTAAAGGTGAGTCCTCGGTCACATTCCCAACCAGATTTGTATCAGACTTCTAATGTATTTTATCTTATGTCACTTCTCAAGCAGTGACACCGGATGTAATAAACACTCTTCATTTGCGGTAATTGATGTTCAAGATATTATGGATATGCTGTATTGTTCTTAACACTTAGTTCCTTTTAAGTAAGACAGGATTGTTTTTATCCCTTAGAAGTACTGTTACAACTGATGTTACATTGTTATTGTGTTGTTAAAAATGAATAAATTAAAAAAAAATGAGATCCTTAGTGAGTCTTGTGGGATGCCGTTCCCTTTGGGGCTCACCTGGTGCCTGCCCTGCTCTCTTTTTAGGGTTACCAACCTCCGTGTGGGGCCTGGAGTTCTCCTGGAATTACAGCTGGTCTCCAGACAATGGAAATCAGTTCCCCTGAAGGAAATGGCAGCTTCAGATGGCTCTATGGTTTACCATAGAGTCTAGGAGAGACAGACATCCTAGACTGATACCACATCCTGGCTGAGCTTCCTCTTCTCCCCATACTCTGATCCCTCCTAGCACTGTCCCCAAAGCTCCAGGAATTTCCCAAGCTGGAGCTGGCACGACTTTCTCTTTTGGGTGACATGCCAACACATTTCTTTTCACCCAGGCTTTGAATTAAGGGCTTTGAAGCTTTAAAATTATTATGTTCTGCTTTTAGCTTCAAGGTTGCTTCCTAAGACTCCTCTGAGGATGAATGCTTTATGCTGTGGGTGGGTTTTTAATAGATTGTCGAATCAGCATTAAAACCCCCCATAAGAATTAAGATTTTATCACATTTTACTTTCTGGGCTGCTTCAAGCAGATTCTTTGGAAAGGCAGCAGCACATGAATTTCCAAAATAAAATAAAGTTGTTAGAGAGTATATTTGGCATATAATATGGCTTCAAGTTGTAGGGATGCCAGCCTCCAGGTGGGACCTGGGGATCCCCTCAGAATTACAGCTCCATCTCCAGACTATAGAAATCACTTCCTCTGGAGAAAATGGATGCTTTGGAGGATGGACTCTATGGCTTTGTAACCCACTGAGGTCCCTGTTCTCCCTAGGCACCATCCTCAAATCTCCACGGATTTCCCAAAGTGGATCTGTCAACCCTACCCCACCCTACCTCTACTGGAGGACCTGGCAACCCGAAGAACAGTCCTTGACTTTATCGATATTCTGAGAGAGATCAGTTATCTGGCACAGCTTAAGGCCACTTCATAATAGATTATTTATCTCTTTAGGAAAGCCAAGGGACATGGAAAATGCAGTTTCTAGTTATTTTCATAGAAATCTGCAGCAACTTGAATTAATTTTTAACCAGAACGCTGTTTATGTTAGATTATTACCAGCAATTTCATCAGGAAGAAAAAAACTGTATGCCGTGGGAGTTCAGACACTGGGAGAGACAGACGTTCAAGCTGGCATCTTGGGAACTTCACCCACACAAGTCCCAAGTAATGATTTTTAAATATAACCTGGCTATCACAGGCTGTACCTGAGCAGGGCCAGGCCCTACTGGAGACACAACACAGAATCCTTCAGCTACTAAAGGAATGCATTAATATTCTGAAAGGCATGCATTCGTTTGAGAGGTGAAGGCACAAGTTACCCATGCTCCTATGGGGAGAGCCAGCTGTTCCCTTAGGCATTTTTCTTCACTTAGGTTTGCCAGCTCCAGGTTGAGAAATACCTGGAGATTTTGGGGGTGAACCCTGGGGATGGCAGGGTTTCAGGAAGGGACAGGATGGACCTTCAAAGTAGCCATTTTTTTCCCGGGGAACTAATCTCGGTTGTCTGGAGATCAACTGTAATTACAGGAGATCTCCAGGTGCCACCTGGAGGGTGGGAACCCTATCTTTGCCCCATTCATGCTTTCTCACTTGCAAGGGGGCGTTATCATCAAGGTATGCCCCAATGTTCTTTCTTTCTTTTTTCTTATGCTTATTTGTAACCCGCTTTCCCAAAACTGAAAAAATATAATCAAATTGCATAACAAGTTGCGACACGTGCGGGAGAAGTGAGGGCTGTTTGCTCCGTAGGAATTTGACCTGCAGTTGCGTGATCACACAGTCCTTGGAAGCTGCGGGGGCAGCCCGCCACCGCGTGATCAGATGCAATGACGGGTGAGTGGGTTTTGGGTTTTTTTGCCATTTGTTCCCGATGCGCTTAAATGGGGAATCGATGAATTGCATTTCAGCACGAGGGTTCCCAGTGGAGGGTGCGATGATGCGCATACTGAGAAGGGGGGGGGACAGCACAGAGTCAGAATGGCCTGATCAGACCATCCCGATGCCATGAGAGCACGCTGGAGTGACCACACAGGGGAAAGTCCGTCTGTGGAAACCCATTTGATAGTGGACTTTCCCTAGTGTCTTTTTACTCCGCTTCCGCAGTGGAGCAAAACAGATTATTGATGGGTGCCGGACACTTACCAGATGTTTGCGTCTGATCATGCCCTTTAAATCCACCTGGCATTCACGCCTATGGCGCGGCTAATTGTGCGTGTGATCGCAACCAAAGTTTGAGTCCAGTGGCACCTTTAAGACAGCAAAGTTTTAAACCTTGTGGGCCTTGAAGGTGCCACTGGACCCAAACTTTGTTGAATTGTATAGCCAGTTTGTTTATGCATTGTTACTGAATTATTTCATCGTTTTAAATGTTGTTTTGAATGGTTCAAATGTTTTAGTGCTTTTTGTGCTCACCACCTTGGGGACCCTCATTGGGGAGGAAGACAACATAAAAATACTTTAAATAAATAAATAGATAACCAACCTTTTTTTTAAAAAAAAAAAATGCAAATTCAAATATACATCAGAAATTTGACCTCTACAGAGCTCATATATGAGGTCTTATCTCCTCCACTGTGTACTACAAGGTGTGTTAAGCTGAGCGCATAAGACTAGCCCAAAGTCACCTACTAGGCTTGCCAAGTCCCCCCGGGGGGTGGGTAAACCCCCGCCCAAGAGGCCCATTACCCGCTGCCAGAAAATCGGGCCATGGGGGGAACTCCACCCCCTTCTGGCACCCAGCGGTGACATCATCATGCTGGCCATGTTGGGGAATCCTAGTGGCCACGCCTCCAATGTCCCAATGCAATGTCATCACTTCCGGGTGGCGTCATAGTGGTGGCACGTGCTACAGGACTCCCCTGCCGTGAGTACATTTGAACTTGGCAACCCTATCACCCACTGAACTTCTGTCTCCCCAGACCAGTCTGACTAATTAGCTATACACACCCGTCCCAAACAAGATTAAGGTCCATGAGTTCCAGGAAAAGCAACTCTCAGGAGTTCAGTTGACTTTTCTTTCAGGAGGCAACTTTTCCAGAAGTTCTGGTCAGCAAAATGAACAGCAGCATGCACAGCGTGCCTTCATTGTTTCACGGTCGGATTTTACAACCAGCTGCCTGTTTAGTCACAAGCAAGCCCTCCTTCTGTATTCAGTAGGGTTTGCTCTCAAGTAAATGGGTATAGGATGGCACTTTGAAAGAGGTCTGGCTTTCTTTAGGCAAAGAAGTTTACAGGATGGGGTGGGTGGGTGAAGTTGCCAGTTCCAGGATGGGCAGGGACATCTCCCTGCCCAATGAACTAGACCAGCAGTTTCCTTTTTTTTTATCAAAACCCTCCTAAAAAGGAGAGGAATTTATTCTTTTTATAAATAGAAAAAGGTAGGGTATATAGAGGGATAAAGAAAAGAGCGGAGTGAGTATTCTGTTAATAAAGGTTAGTTTAAATCAATATAGATACAGTTTTTGGCAATCTCCGTGATTTGAGAGTCTTCTTTTCATCTAACAAAAATTCAAAATAACTCTGTTAATGAGGTTAGTAATGTCCTTTGGGGTTAATTATTAGTCATCTCCTTTTTGATGCTTCCCGAACAGTTATTTCTTAGGTTGTCTTCCTTTGGTATCCCTCAAGTTATAGGATGGGCCACCTTTGGTTTTCACTTCTCCCGCTCCGGCACCTCCCTCCTCTGGGCCGCTGTCATCTTCACTACTCAAATCTGTCCACGTTGCGAGTGCTGCCTCTTCCTCTGGACTGGCGTGTCTCTTCAGAAATTCCTGCGCCTTGAAGATGGAGTCAATCTTCTCTCTTTTATCCTTGTACTTGAACAAAAGGCCTTCAGGATAGGTCCATCTGTATATGACCTGTCTTCTTTGTAGAAAAGTGGTCAATCCTTTATAAGCTTTCCTTTTCATCCGGATTTCATAAGGCACATCTTTCAATATTCTGATGGTCTGCTCCCCAATTTTCAAGGGCACCGCTGCAACTGCACGCAAGATTTGATCTCTGGTACTCTGCTTGACAAACTTGACAACCACTTCTGCTGGCAGATTATTTTTTTTGTAAATGTGGAGTATGCCCTATAGACCTTATCCATTTCTTCTTTTAACTCACGCTGATCTCTGCCAGTTACGGGTGCCAAGGCATTCGCAAGTATAGATCTGAGATCTTCCTTCTCTTCTTCTTTAATGCCCTGAAATCGAAGAGTCAGATTCGATTTTTCCATTTGCAACATCAAAATTCTTTTTTCTTGCACATCCTGATGCTTTTCTAACTTGTTGACCCTTTTCTTCACTTTTCCGATGTCTTCCGACGAGACCAAACATTTCTGTGCGATCTCCTCCATCTTCTTTGACGTCTCTGTTAGTTGCCTCTGTTGACTGTTGAGAACACCTTCCATATTAGTTAAGGTTTCGCTGATTTTCTGTATTTGGACCAGCAGCGGGTGCAGTAGCTCGCTTGTCTGTTGACTGACAGTCGGCTCTGGAGGGGGATTACCCGGACCGGAAGTCCCGCCTCCCTTCTTCTCCGTTTTCAAAGGGACCTTCTTCATGGCAGACATTTCTTGTATTTGTTTACTTTATAAAAGTTCGTGACGCGTCGCTCAGGAGTCCCGCTAACTCATTTGCTTCAATGGCACCCCAAAGGTAATTTCACCAACCCTTCTTCCCTTTCGTCCCCCTTAGCTTTCTTATACAAGTCCCGCTTCTCAGTGGGGGGGGGATTCCCCCTCCTCCCAGCCGCTTATTCGCTTACGGGGGAAGGGCTCGGGTTTCGCTTCAAATTCAGACCTCCAACTCACGGTTCCTGCCGTTTCTTCTTTTTGCTTTAATTCATCGCTGTTCCTCACTCCTGTTGGAAATCGGTGGCGTTGCTAAGTCCCATTACGGGCACACCGCAGCGGGGCCGATTGGGGCGGGGAGAAAGCCTCAATTTCCCGGCTAACTGCCGGCAAAGAGGCTACTCCCCATGCGCCCCCGGTTTGGAGCCTTTGCCTAAGGCTCACTAGGGTCTTGCAAACCTGCAAAGACCCCCCCAAACTGCGTGTGGGCTAACCACCTCCGGGAGCTTCTCGAAAGGTGGCCGCCATTCGCAACGCCGGAAACCTTCATGGTATGGTGACCCTCAAGTCCAAATTTACTTCGTATTGCAACCAAACTCTTTGGCATTGACCCAAACTCTTTGGCACCCAAGGCAAACTATGACCTTGGCATCCAAAGGTTCAGCATTCTGTTCTCTATAGTGGCTCACCAGACATTTTTGAGAAGCCAACAAACATGGCACAAAGGCTCCAGCTGCCCCACTATGAACTCCACGCAAGCATCATTCCAGGATCACAGCCTTTGCGTATGGAGGCAACATTCCAGCCTTCGACCACCCTCTCCTTCTCCATTACACCCACTAATTCCCTGCAGAATTCTAAGAAACTCAGGCCCCAGTCACACGGGCCAGTTAACACAGGGGGAAGCGTGGCTGTTCGCCCCAGAGCAAAATAAAGCGCGATAGCCCGATCACACAGTCCCCCGAGTCTCTGCGCTTAGGCTGTTAGCTGCTGATCACACGGCGATGCTGAAGCATGGCAAAGAAGTGGCGCGGCGCGATCACACAAGTGGCGATCGCAAGCCACCGCTTCCAGATCAGACAGGCAATCCCCCCCACCACGGTTTCACATTTGTGTGCATGCGCCGTTCCGTGGAGTGGCACTACTTTCAGTTTTGTGTTTGTGCGCATGCGCAGTTCGGCGTTTGTGCACATCCTGTAGAGACTTATACAAAACATCCGGTTTGTGATGGGACGTGGATGGGCACTGGATGCCACGGGATACTAACGCTCCTGCGATCAGACGCCCACCTTTGCCTCGCGTTTCCCGGATATTAGTGCACTTTCCTAGGTACTATTTATTTATTTATTTATTTATTTATTTATTTATAGTTTTGATTTCTATACCGCTCAGACCCCCCCAAGGGGTCTCAGAGCGGTTTACACAATTTAATCATCGCCTAACTAGGGCCACAGTCTTATAGGGAAGGGACATCCTACCAGCACCCGAGCAGGGCTTCTTGTCTTTGTTCCGGCGGGGCCTCAGGCGACCGCGCTTCAGCCTTGATGTCCTCGAGCCCCTGGCATAGATCTTTTTCCTGGGCCAGGAGGCTTCCTGCGGCAGGCCCATCTTTGATGCGCCGGCCCGTGTAGGCTTCGGCTTCCGGCCAGCGTCCCATAGGCTCCGCCGCGCGCGCACCGTCACGCTGCCTGTGCCTCGTAGCTCCGCCCACCGCCAGGTTCAGTCGTCAGCATTGCTTCTGCCTGCCGCTGCTGCTGCCATTGCTGCCGCTGCTGAAGTCACTGCTGCTACACACCCCGGGAGGGAGGGTGCCCCCCGCCACCTACAGGCAGGTACCCATTGATCTACTTGTGAGTGCTTTTGAACCGCTGGGTGGTTACTTTTTAACTCTGCATCTTCAGTGGGATGTCACGGGTTGGCCACGGGAGCGCTGCGCTTCCCAGATGTTGCGGTGTGATCGTGACCTGAAAATCCGCCTGACATTCGTGCCTTCTGCGCGGCAAATTCTCCATGTGACTGGGGCCTCACTGTGGCAACCAACTCGATACATTTTACTTGCTCAACATGGATCAGCTGCGAAGAAAAAATATCAACAAATGTATGGCATAGGAGAGACTGTTTCCAGGGTCACTTCTTGGTTTCCAAAATGGGGAAGAGAGCAGTGGAAAGGGCAGGAGCATCCATTTGGGAGGACTGACCTGCAACCCGCTTCCAGAGGCTTCACAGTCCACTTTTGGATCCTGACCCACCAGCTGCCAAACATCGAGCTCGGCTGCTGGTGTTGGTGGGCCTGGTTTAAAGAGAAGAGAAGCTCCCCTGCTTCTGTGGGCTCGGGCTTGCCTTCCTCAGTCATGCTGCTGAGTTGAATTGACAAAAGACAGAGGTGGAGCTAGCAGGATCCCTTGCCTGCTGTCTGGCCAGGGTCGTGAGGAGGCAGGCAGAAGGCAGCTGAGGGCAGCCTGAAGTTGGTGGGCCATTTCCCCGTTGCTCTCATGGCCCAGCCATTAGCTGAAGCCTGGAAAGACATCAGACTGGAATGCTTCCTGTTGTTTCCATGCATTAGAAATGTGCAATTGGATGGGCTGTGTATTAAAAAGACAGACATGACACGGTCAGATCACACTCTGTTAGTATCTGAGTGCAGCTCTTTGCTCCAGGGCTCACACGTCATCTTGGCCACATCAGGACCAATAGGCTATTTACCTAAAGCAGTCTCTGGAGACACATCAAAATCTCTGTTCACTTTCCATTGAGAGACTTGGTGCTTTCACATTTGCTAAATATGTGATTTGCCCTGTGAAACAGACGGGTTGAGGGCGCATCACACGGGTGCGATCATGTAGCAACATATGGGAAGTGTAGCATACCCGTCAACAACCCGTACCGTTGGCCCGAAGAAGCGGATTTTAAAAGTACCAGCAAAAGGGTAGTAGCAACCGGAAAACGCGGGTCACAGGCCAGCGTCGGATCGCGGAAGCGTAGTTAATCCAGCGCATCCAGCATGCGCATGTGTCCCATTGCTCCGGATGTGTTTTTCCAAGCCTCCACAGTATGCGAAGAAATGTAAGAGTGTGCATGCACAAGACCCTTTGATGCGCTTCAACATCGCCATGTGATCGCCGGCTATCGGCGTCTGTGCAGCATCTCGGGGATCCGTCTGATCGCGCTACCGTGCATCTTTTTGCTCCGGCTCTACTTTGCCTCCCTTCAGCCACGCAGTATCCCGCTGGTGTGACCGGGACCAATGCATTTCAATCCACTTCGGTGACCATTTGCAAGTGGGGCCCAATCTGCATCTAGCATTTGCTCCGCTGTTTTACCGCACCCACACTGGAACAGAAAAAGATGCAGCTCAAACCCACATTCAGGCCCAATCTGCATCTAGCATTTGCTCTGCTGTCTTACCAAACCCACGCTGGAACAGAAATTCCCCTCTACACTGCATGCCACTTTCGCTTTGATCGATCATTGGACTTTGTGGCAGTGTCCAGACTGCATGCCGCTTTCACTTTGTTTGATCGCTCGGTTTTATGGTAGCTGTCTGCATAGATTTATGGCCATTTTATGGCCATAGAGGGGTGACTCTGCAATCAGTACAGTGTTGGCCTAGGGGTATTTGAAAGCTGTTTTGAGCCACAGATTGGGCCTCAAATGCTAGATACAGATTGATGCTCTGATACTTGGGCAAAAACTCTATGGTAAATTTGGTTTCTACTATAGAGTTTTTCCCAAATACCAGAGTGTCACCCCGATGTCCTGAATGTGATGTCATTTCCGGGGTGCATGGGCAATAATGTAGACATGTAACTGCACACTGGATGTATTTCCTTCTTTTGGGGGGTAAGTCCCCCCCCCCCGCTGGCCAGCTGATTGGCAGTGGAGAGGTGGGGCCTGACACCAGGGAACCCTTGCCTCCACCAGGCAGTCCGGCAACCCTACATGGGAAGGAGAGACTGAAAAGCCTATATGGATTCTTTCCATCTGAATTTGAATTATATTCCCAGCTCCAGACAATTGAGAGCACAGTGGGAGACTTCTTCTCCAGAGGCTGCTCTGCAGATTATGCTGACAAATAAATGAAAAATTGCACTTGTACAAAATCAAGGGTCCTGGGTTCTAGAATGGTTGGAGGAGATCAAGCCATTTCCAGTGACAGGGGCCACCAATCACGAGAGTTCACTTGGGGCAGATGTGATTCACTTGTCATGCTGCAGAATTTATGGGCATTGACGCTGAAAGAACGTAACACATTTAATTTTCCGCTTGCCACAAGGTCTGCTTTAAAAAGACTCATGGTAGGATTTAAAGAAGCCGTGCCTTCTATAGATGCAACATACCCTCTCCTCCTCTGAAGCATTAGTGCAAGGTGCTGAACACTGCAATATCTGGGGTATGATAGTGCAATATCTACGCAGCCAAATTTTATTTCCAGAATAATGTCCCTCTATGTAGGGGTCAGAGTCAAGGCAGGCAAACTGGTGGATTGTGGGAGGAACCACATAATTTGGTAAATGATTGGCTAGAGCCTGGCATGATTAGGGTGAAGAGTTGCCAGCTTCGGGGTGCGGAATACCTGGAGATTTGGGGGATGGAACCCAAGGAGGGTGAGGTTTGGGTAGGGGAGGGACTACAATGGGGTATAATGCCATAGAGAGTTCACCTTCCAAAGCAGCCATTTTCTCCAGAAGAACTGCTCTCTGTTGCCTGGAGACCAGTTGTTATAGCAGGGTACCTGGCAACCGGCGGGATGACTGGAGGCAGGGACACGGGTGGGAGCAACATTGTCTGTGTCACTACGTCACTTCCAGGGAAGACCCAGAAGCAATGTAGGGTAGCTCAAGGGATTACTAGAAACTCCTAGCTCTTTGAAAAGAGTATCAGGACCACAGTTCCCCTCTTCCTTGGAATTTCATTGCAGGTAAAAAAAATATATATAGGGTTGCCAGCTCTGGATTGGGAATACCTGGAGATTTGGGGCTGGAGTCTGAGGAGGGTGGGGTTTGGGGAGGGACTTGGCAGGATACAGTGGTGGGTTGCAACCTTTGGTTTGTCACTGTGGTCCATTTGTGGCTTAAACCACCTGGAGTGGTTGGTTGGCAGTGCCTGTTTTAAACCAATACAGAATCTGCGCTCAGTTGTGACAGAAGATGGTTTTGACCAGTGTTCCCTCTAAGCTGAGTTAGTGTGAGTGCTCACCGTTTTTTAGCCTCTGGCTCACACATTTTTGCCTTCGCTCAGGAAGGATGGGGCTCCAGAGCAAACTAATTTATGCAGTAGCCAAATCACCTGCTCATAACTTTAATGCTGGTAGCTCAGAAAGTAGAATTTTTGCTCACAGGACTCCACAGCTTAGAGGGAGCACTGGGTTTGACCTGTGTCGGAATCAGGATGCCTGTCTGGTAAAACTGCAGCATTCCTGGCAATTCTTAGTGCTACCCTACGATTGCGCCATTTTTCCTCTCTCCCACTGTCGCTCCGGGCAGGTCTGGAAGCCCTTCTGGCATGATGGTTTCCTCTGATTCTAATGCTGGTTATCTGGTATTAGAAATGCCAACCTCCAGGTGGCCCCTGGCATTTTCCCACATTACAACTGATCTCCAGATGGCCAAGATCAGTTCCAATGGAGGAAATGGCTGCTTTGGAGGATGGACTCTATGGCAATAGATCAAGATGGGCAGCTGTGTTAATCTTTCTGCAGCAGCAGAAAAGAGCAAGAGTCCAGCAGCATCTTAAAGACTAACAAAATTTGTGGCAGTGGAGGAGCTTTCGTGAGCCATGGCTCACTTCTTCAGATACCTTCTTCAGATTCAAAATCAAGGGTCCCAGAAGCTCCTACCCTGCCACATGTTTTGCTAGTCTTTACGGTGCTACTGGACTCTTGCTGTTTTCTGACTGTACGGCAGTATACCGAGCTGAGGCCCCTCCCCTCCCCAAACCCCACCCTCCTCAGGCTCCACCCCCCAAATCCCCAGGTATTTCCCAGCCCAGAGCTGGCAACTCTGGATATGACACCATTTTATTGGTCATAAGAACATAAGAGAAGACAATGTTGAATCAGGCCAATGGCCCATCTAGTCCAACACTCTGTCACACAGTAGCCAAAAATACCAGGTGCCATCAGGAGGTCCAGCAGTGGGGCCAGGACACTAGAAGCCCTCCCACTGCTTCCCCCCCAGCACCAAGAAGAGAGTGCATCACCTGCCCCAGACTGAGAGTTCCCATCTATACCCTGTGGCTAACAGCCACTGATGGACTTCTGCTCCATATGTTTATCTACGATGGTCAGATCATAGACCTCTACCTGGTTTGCCCAACCAGTGAATATGGGGCTACCCCTCTAGCTGAGGATAGCTACCAAAAATGTCCCTTACTTTGCTTGCTTGCATCCCATTTTTAGTCAGCTTGAATTGCATATGCACACACATTCTGGGCTTCGCAAAGAGCCTCCCTCCGATCTCCTGTTCTCCCAGGTAAAAGAGTTCAGAGGTGTGTGTGACAGCCCAGCAACTAATGGCTCTTGAGCACATGACCGTGAGTTTCCAGTGTTTATCACTGCCTGCATCCCCAAAGTGGGGGAAAGGCCACGTCAGTCACACTTTCTCCCCGGTGCCCTCTAGGATGCGGGTGCCCCAAGAGGCAGGGTTTACACTCCCTTGGAGAGAAGAGTCTCGTTGCATTTAATGACAGCCTGAACTGGCTCGGACAGGTTTCTTTTCGTTAATTTATCGCCTTTTACCATGTTTATTTAGTATGTTGTAAAAGACTGTAAACCCCACGAACACGAGGCCGTCTACGTCAGGACAGGAGGTGACCAAATTCAGTACATGTTTCTGTGGTAAATCCCCTTCTGGATCGTTCTTGTTCCTTCGATGCCACCTGACTTTAATAATTTGTCCTCTTTTGTCGCATCAGTCACTGCAGAATCCCTACGGTCTTCTCAGGATAGATCTGAAGTTGGCGTTTTCTGAGGCAAAAGCACTCGCCTGGGGGGCTTTTGTCTCATGCATCGTCTTATTTAAACTGGGCTGCCACCAGTGTTCCCTCTAAGCTGCGGAGTCTTGTGAGCAGAAATTCTACTTTGTGAGCTACTGGCCTTAAAGTTGTGAGGGAGCAATTTATGCTGCTGCATGAATTAGTTTGCTCTGGAGCCCTCCTTCCTGAGCTGCAACAAAAACATGTGAGCCGGAGGCTAAAAAACTGTGAGCTAGCTCACACTAACTCAGCTTAGAGGGGACACTGGCTGCCACCTGTGCAAAGCAGTGACATGGCATGCATACCTGCTGTAAACAGGTAGCAGCTCCATTTCAATGAGATGGTGCACAAGGAAGTGCAAAGCCCCCCAGGAGATTGTTTCTGCCTCAGCCTCTGTCACTGTCTCTGTCATATCAGGCCTTACGTATCTTTCCTCTGGGCAGATATCTCTGTGCATAGCATTTTGTTAGGGTTCCCATTTATCTGCTTATGGCAGGAGACCTCCAAGTACTTGTGGGCCTTGCCCATCAGTGCTCACCTAATCAGTGGGTGGAAACTGGGACCAAATGGGGAGAATGGGAGTGTCCTGGGGATAAAAAGTTAAAAAGAAAAACAAGGCCTCAGTTACTTACAACCAGTTCTGACCATAGAGTTTCTGGTAATTCCTAGGGCTACTCTTGTCACCTCTGGGTAGATCTAGGAAATTCTAGGAATTCTATGGCCAGAAATTCCTGTGAGTAGAGGAGGTTCTATTTTTATTTTTTCTCTCTTGGCATGCTGTCCCCCACTCCTCCACAGTCCTCCCACATTTTCTCCATTATTGGCATAAAATAAATGCTATAAAATAATACAAGCCTGATTTATTCAGTGGCTTCCATTTTAAAATTCCATTTGGGGACTAAGCAGAAGTGTGCATGATTTTCACTCTTGATTTAAATGATTGGCTGTTGAGTAATACCAGCTAAGGTAGACAAACTAGGATTCCCATTGAGCTGTGTCAGAATGCACATTCATGAAAGGCCGCCAGTGCCAGCTGTTCTGCACAGTTTGAATATGAAAAGGCTGAAGTTGGTTCCCAGTTCCTTATTTGTGACTTATTCATGAATTCAACCAAAATATATTGAAGAGAGTTTAAAAGCTCTGAACCCCAAAATAAGGTTTGGACCACCATACATCATATACCCCCACATTCAGAGGATGCTCTCCTTTGAGGGGACATATGTTTCCTGGTCCAAAGCGCAGTTCTTGTGCCAGCCACTCCAAAATGGGGTGCCCCCAGGACAATCACACAGGCAGATACTAGGGCCAAAACAATCTTTGGACCACTGTCCAAAGGAGGCTGTCCCCTGCAAGAGGACATACAGTGGTGCCCAGTACAAACACTGGTTCTGGCACCACAAGCTTCTATTTGGAGGGCCACCAAGAGGCCAGTATGTCAAAGAAGATCTGAATAAGAAACTGAAACAACTGCATGCCCTCTTTACACTGAAAATAAGGTTTGGACCACCAGACACCTTACACCACCATTCTCAAGGGACTCTCCCCTTCGAGGGAACATATGGTGTTTGTTTCCTGGTCCAAAGTGCGGTTCTCATGCCAGCCACTCCATGCTGGCACAAGAACTGGGCTTTGGACCACAAAACACCATACTTCCCCTCAAAGGGAGGAGCTTCTGGGGCCTCCTGCAGGCCATCAGCAGCAATAGAGGTGACCAGTTGAATCAAGCACGTGTTTCCTAAAGGGCTGTATTACTTACATACATACATACTTACTTATTTAAACTGTAGTAGAAGATGTCACATCAGCTAATAAATTTTGCCCATCAAAGACCTTGTCCCACAGGGCAGCTGTTTTGAGTCTTTTAAAAAGAGCTGTAAAAAGAGGGGTATGGAGTGTATCTGTTCCCCATCTTATGGCTTACAACATTTAATACTTTTCCATTCCATTCGCACCAGAACCCTGCAAGACAGGTCAGGCTGAGAGGACGTGATGGGCCCAAGGTCCCCAGGCAAGTTTTCAGACAGAATGGGATTTGGACCTGGCCCTCCCAGATCCTAGCCCAGCACTCTGTCTTGTGAACCCCGAGGCAGAGAAGGCACAGAGGATGGGCCTTTGTCAGCACCATTCCTAAAGCCACAGTCGGTACAATCGTGAGGAAGCCCCTTTTGACCCGTAATGACACAGCAGAAACCCAGAAACATTTATTCTTCAAATACAGCTTATTCTTCACTAGAATGACTTGGAAATCTTTTCTGTGGCTGGCCCACCCACACAATGTGCGCCTGCACAGAAGCCGTGGTGATGAATCCTGAAGGGGCTGCAGAACTGACTTGCGGCTTTAGCCATGACTCTGCTCATCTGCTTTGACCCTGTGGGTCATGTTCAGCACCAAAAGGTGGGAGAGCATCTGCTTGGCATGCAGGAGGTCCCAGGTTCAATCCCCAGTATCTCCAGTTAAAAGTTCTGCCATTAGGTGATGTGAAAGACCTCCTCCTGAGACCCTGGAGAGCTGCTGCCAGTCTGATTGGACAAGACTGACTTTGATGGGCCAATGGGTCTGATTCAATATAAGGCAGTCTCATGTGTTGGTGTGTTCAACTGAAGGTGTAGCATCCTCACAGGGTCCTGACACTTCCTTTCTCTCCTCAATAGGAAGAATCCCGAAGGCACTGCACTGTCAAGGAGCCAATCTCCTATGCTCTTCAGGAGTCAAATAACTCTGTCACCTCAGTAATAAATTGTTTCGGGTTCTTTGAAGCTGATTTTCTAAATGGTTTTGCTAATATATAATATATAGATATAGATATAGATATAGTTTCAATTCAAATGTGTTTATAAAGGGCATTCACCATATCAGGTGGTGGATTGCCAGGTTCTGTGCCATGGCAATGGAATGGGTCATGCAAATGTGCTCACGAGACTGAGCTGAACATAGTGCAAAGGAAAGGGCTTACCTCACTGGCTCCAGTGGAAGTCTTCTCTCATGAAGGGCTGCACGGTGCAGCTATTATGGAGTTCTGCAGCGTGGGAGGGGAGTAGGAAGAAGATGGGGTCAGGCACAGGCCTCTCCCATTCCATTGGTTCCTCTTGGGAACCAATGGAATGGGGGGTCTGTAACGGGCATGTACCTGTTTCCCTTTCCTTCACCAGCCCCTACCACTCCCTGTTCCATTCCCCCTACTGCCCCGCCCCTTCTGTTGGTTGGGGCAGGGGAGGGAGTGGAATAGGAAATGGTGGGGCTAATGGAGGGAAGGGGAGCAGGTGCAACAAGGACAGCGGCAGGTAAGTCAGTGGGTTAGTCGGGGTGGGAAGGGAAGAGAAGGGAAGGGAAGGGAAGGGAAGGAAGGAAGGGAAGGGAAGAGGGGATGATGGAGGTCAAGGAGGAAAGGGAAAGAAGAGCAGTAAGAGTGATGGGAGAGACAAAACAAACAGTGGGGATGGTGGAGGTAATGGGTTAAGGGACACGAAGGTAACGTGCGAGAAGGGTTAGGCTAGGAGGTAATGCGTTAAAAGACATCGTGGAGGTGGTCAAAAGAGAGGAAACAGAGGTAGAGTTAGTGGAGGACGGGGTACAGGAGAGCTGGGGAAGGGGATGGAGTGGGAAACTCCAGATCACTGCGTCTTCGGCACACCCTTCTGTCTCTGGAGCCTTTGAAATGATACAAACAAAACAACAATGATAAAAACTCATTAAAAATCACAATGAAAAACTCCAATTTGGACTGCCAGTCATTCACAACTAAACCAGTCAAATGCCATCTTCAATAAAACTGTCTTCAGCTGCCTCCTGCCCACCTCCTGCTTCACCACCTCCTGCCAACCAACCTTCTCCCCACCAACTTCCCCTTTAAAATCCGCCATTGGCCTTCGTGATGACTTACCATTAGCCCAACAGTGTGCTTTTTTCAAGCTGCCAGGAGAAGTTCAGTTCGAACTTATCAGTTTACAGCTGTGAATCCAACTGCTGAGGTTCAAGCATATTTACACATCTCTGTCTCCTGGGGGCATTGTGATGCTGGCATTGTGACATCAGCATCTGGGCAACAGGGACCAATCTCTGGTCAGCCTGGTAGATGGGGGACGGAGACAGGAGATGGATCAGCTTGTGGCTATCTACCCAAGAAGCAATCTATAGACAAGAAGCGATACCTAAGCATAAATGGTTACCATATCATGACATATTAGATTTTTCTCAAGGGGACTGTAAAATGAAATTAAGAGAAGGTTTGATAACAGAAGGATATGCTTACCAATGTTTCTTTTAATGCACAATTATTAGAAAGGGTTAACGCAGAGGAAAGATCACATAGTTTTGAACAATCTAAAACTGAATTTGAAATAGTATTTTGTACAAATGACAAACATTTTTTAGTTGTGGTGGGGTTTTTTTGCGAGGGAACATGTGGGACATCTCCTTCTCTTGCATGTGTAAATTAGGCATGAAGCAGAACATACCTGATAATCACCCCCAGTGGTTACCTTTTGAAGCATCTGTTGCAATGGGGGGGTCTGTGTGATCTAGTGGTCAGAGTGTTGGACTATAATCTTGGTGACCCAGGTTCAGTTTGGTGAGAGAGCCAGTTTGGTGTAGTGGTTAGGAGTGCGGACTCTAATCAGAGTTTGATTCCCCACTCCTCCACATGCAGCTGCTGGGTGACCTTGGGTCAGTCATAAGTTCTTTCAGAGCTGTTCTCTCAAGAACAGTTCTCTCAGAGCTCTCTCAGCCCCACCTCCCTCACAGGGTGTCTGCTGTGGGTAGAGGAAGGAAAGGAGACTGTAAACCAGGGTATAAATATAATCTCCTCCTCCTCCTCCTCTCCATTCTGCTACAGAAGCTAGTTTGGTGATCTTGGATCCAATCACACAGTCCCAGTCTAACCTACCTCACAGGATTGTTGCGAGGGTAAAATAGAAGAGAAGAATACAATGTAAGCTGCTTTGGATCTTCACTGGGGGAAAAGGTGGGGTGTAAATGGTGTAAATAAATAAAATGGGATGGATTGCTGATGCTTCTACTCTCTACCGACAAATGCTTATGGGAAGAAATGCATTTTTTTTCTTTGGAGGTTTGAAACGAGCAAAACCTTCACTCTGACATGTCTCAAAAAGATTTTTTGTTTCTCTCTGGGCAGAGAACGGGGAGGGAGGGGCTTGCATGACAATGGAGGTTACTCTTTGCATCTTTACCACTGGAGGAAAAGGATTCATTGGGTCCCATCACATGCAGAATTTGCTGCGGAATATTCAGGAATGCCGGGCAGAGTTTAAGGGTGCGATCAAACGGACACATCTGGCAAGCGTTGCACACCCGTCGCCAACCCGGATCGTCTGGCCGAAGATCCGGAGTTAAAAAGTACCAGCGAAAGCCCACCATCAAACAGTTGCAATGGGCCGCAGATGGACTTTCTCCATCTGATCGCTCCAGCATGCTCCTCTTGCCTCGTTAAAGCGTGCTGGAAACACGCGCCTCCGAAAAAAGCCCCGGTTCCCCGCCATCGCATCTGACCACATAGTGGCGGGTCAAATAGAGATGGCGCAAATAGCCACGCCTCCCCCCGCGTTATCTGGCCCATGTGACCGAGGCATTTAGAAACCTGTAAGTCAACAACAGAAGAGCTATGCCTCACCGGAACAGAGAACTGTTTACTGATGTCTTCTTTTATTTTAAGTTTTGAATTGTAAGAGGACTCATTTCCTAATAAACCTGATTTGTATGTTTGCTGTGGATTCAAACCCTTAGGGCCCAGCTTTGTGCTCTTTATACTCTCTCATGCTATGTGCTGCTGGTAAACAGATGTTTGGGTTTTAAATGAGAAAGTGAGGCATTTTTAAATGCTGAGATGGTCAAAAGTAAGTTTTAAAGGAAGAATACATTTTTTTTAAAAAAGTAACAGATCATCAAGTTAAAATATTGGCCTAAAGCCCTGCTTAGCCAACAGGATGTTTTCATTTTTTTAAACAAATGTAATGTGTGAAGCAGCCTGTACCATTTATGGAGGCCGCTTTTAAGTAGAGCCCCCTCAGACACAGAAGTTCTCATACCAAGAGTATGTCTCTGTTCACACACCCTGTCGTTGTTTCTTAAGATGCAAATCCATTGAATGCAGTCGGACTTATGGCTGAGTAAAGTCTGATGGCTTCTTTAGGGGCCCTGATTTGGGTGGCCTTGGCTAACCCGATCTCATCAGATTTTGGAAGCTAGGCAGACTCAGCCCTGGCTAGTGTTTGGATGGGAGACCACTAAGGAAGTCCAGGTCAAAGGCAGGCAATGGCAAATCACCTCTGAACACCTTTTGCCCTGCAGGGTCATCATAAGTCAGTTGTGCCTTTATGGCAAACAAAAACAAAAACCCTCCTTTGGGTAGCCCCTTTGAAAGCATGCAGGTGATCATGTCAACAGCTTTAAACATGATGTACATTTTTTCCTGTGCATTCCTTGGACAGCAAAGGTGACAAGCATTGGAGTACATAAAACCAGACATGTCATTGGAAGGAAAAATCATAAAACGGCGACTGACTTATTTCAGCCATGTCATGCGGAAGAGCTCACTGGAAAAAACAATTATGCTTGGATTGCTTAGCAGCAAAAGGGAACTGGGCCACCAAAGAACATGGTGGCGAGACACCATAAAAATTGACACCAGCCTGAGCATGGAACGACTCAAAGAAACAATACAAGAGTGGAAAACATGGAGAGAGCTGGCCCATAGAATCACCAGACATGACTGAATGGCTAATAACAACAACAACAACATTTTTTTTCCAGGCAATACCAGAATATTCTAAATGATTTGCAAAACAAACGTTTTCATTAAATATAGTGGGAGTATATTTGGAGATGCTCTGTCTTTTCTCTCTGTCATACTTTGGTCACATCATGAGAAGACGAGACACACTGGAAAAGACATTAATGCTAGGAAAAGTTGAAGGCAGTAGGAAAAGGTGAAAGACCTCAAACTGGATGGATTGACTCAATAAAGGAAGATGAACAGTTGTTTTTCATACCCTGTCTTTATCTACTTAAAGGAGTTCCAGAGCAGCTTACAATCAACTTCTCTTCCTCTCTCCCCAAAATAGGCCTCTTGTGAGGCAGGTGGGGCTAAGAGAGTTCTGAGAGAACTGTGGCTGGCTCAAGGTCACCCAGCTGACCTTATGTGGAGGAGTGGGGAATCAAACCTGGTTCTCCAGATTAGAGTCCGCCACTCTTAACCACAACACCACACTGACTATCCCATATTCTTCACTTTGTATGGCCTAAGAAAGGCTGTCACTGAAAGGACATTTTAGAGGATATTAATTCATAGAGTTGCCAAAAGTTGGAAGCCACTTGACAGTACACAAAACACGCACACACACACATGATATCCTTCCTGCCCCTTCTTTTTCTCCTTCCACTAATGGGTGCGTAATTTGTATATATGCTGAGCTCTTGACAAAACAGGCAACGATGGGAAATTTCTGGGGGGGAAATATAGTTAAATATATCAAGTTAAACCAGGCTAAAAGCCATGCTGTTTTGGAGCCCTTTCTCATATGGATGCTGGGAACTTTGTGGCAGGCAGAGGGATCATTCCATAAGAACACAAGAGAAGCCAATGTTGGATCAGGCCAATGGCCCATCCAGTCCCACACTCTGTCACACAGTGGCCAAAAATACCAGGTGCCATCAGGAGGTCCAGCAGTGGGGCCAGGACACTAGAAGTGTTCACACTGTTGCCCCCCCAACCACCAAGAATACAGAGCATCACTTGCCCCAATCTGAGAGTTCCCATCTATACCTTGTGGCTAATAGCCACTGATGGATCTCTGCTCCATCATGTGTTTAACTAATTCCCTCTTGAAGCTGTCCATGCTTGTAGCTGCCATCACCTCCTGTGGTAGTGAATTCCATGTGTTGATCACTCTTTGGGTGAAGAAGGACTTCCTTTTATCTGTTCTAACCCGACTGCTCAGCAATTTCATTGAATGCCCATGAGTTCTTGTATTGTGAGAAAGGGAGAAAAGTACTTCTTTCTCAACCTGCTCTGTCCCATGCATAATCTTATAAACCTCAATCATGTCATCCCCTCAGCCATCATTTCTCCAAGCTAAAGAGCCCCAAGCGTTTTAACTTTTCTTCATAGGGAAAGTGTTCCAATGCTTTTATCATTCTAGTTGCCCTTTTTCCAGTGCTATAATATTCTTTTTGAGGTGTGGTGATCAGAACTGTACAAAGTACTCCAAATGAGGTTGCACCATTGATTTATACACAGGCATGATGATACTGGCTGCTTTGTTTTCAATTCCCTTCCTAATAATCCCCAGCATAGCATTGGCCTTTTTTATTGCAGTTGCACACTGTCTAGACATTTTCATTGAGTTATCTACTACAAGATATCACTCTTGGTCAGTCTTTGCCAGTTCAGACCCCATCAATGTGTATTTATATTTAGGATTTTTGGCTCCTATGTGCATCACTTTGCACTTGGCCACATTGAACCCATTGCCACATTGACGCCTACTCACCCATCCTCGACAGATCCCTTTGGAGTGCCTCACAATCCTCCCTGGTTCTCACCACCCTGAACATCTTCGTGTCATCTGCAAATTTAGCTGCTTCATTGATTACTCCCAACTCCAAATCATTAATAAACAAGTTAAAAAGCATCGGACCAAGTACTGATCCCTGTGGTACCCCACTGCTTACCACCCTCCACTGAGAAAATTTCCCATTTATACTCACTCTCTGTTTCTTAATAATTAGCCAGTTTTTGATCCACAAGAGGATTTGTCCTTTTATCCTGTGACTATTGAGTTTACTTAGGAGCCTTTGATGAAGAACTTTATCAAAAGCTTTCTGGAAGTCAAGGTAAACAACATCTATTAGGTTCCCCTTGTCCACATGTTTGTTCACTCCCTCAAAGAACACTAACAGGTTAGTGAGACAAGATCTTCCCTTGCAGAACCTATGCTGAGTCTGCCTCAACAATTTTTGTTCATCAATGTGCCTACTAATTCTTTCCTTAATAACAATTTCCACCAATTTACCCGGTATCAATGTCAGACTGACTGGCCTGTAATTTCCCAGATCTCCTCTGGAACCCTTTTTAAAGGTGGGAGTGACATTAGCTACCTTCCAGTCCTCAGGAATGGAAGCAGATTTTAATGAAAGATTACATATTTTTGTAAGGAGATCTACAAGTTCACATTTGAGTTCTTTCAGAACTCTCAGATGTATGCCATCTGGGCCTGGTGATGTATCAGTTTTTAAGTGTCTGTCAGTCATAGGACCTCCTCTCTCATCACCTCAATCTGAATCAGGTCTTTCAACAGCCCTCCCGAAATCAGCGGTTCTGGAGTGGGCAAGCACTTGTCATCTTCCACGGTGAAGACACAGGCAAAAAATGCATTCAGCTTCTCAGACATTTCCCTCTCATCCTTCACTACTCCCCTTACCCCTTGGTCATCCAAGGGCCCCACTGCCTCCCTGGCTGGTTTCCTGCTTCTGATATATTTGAAGAAAGTTTTATAGTTGGTCTTTACGTTTTTTGCGATATACTCCTCATATTCCCTTTTTGCATGCCTGATCACAGACTTGTATTTTATTTGCCACAGCCTCTGTTCCCTTTTATCAAACCTCACTGAGACCAGCTTTCCACTGCATGACTGTCCATAAGCTCCTTGGCTCACCATAGTCAGCCTCAGGCAGCAGATGGATGGCTCTGTGGCTGCACAATGGCTGTTGTAGTTCAGCTCCACCACTTTTTGTCTTGCACATCTGGACAGTGGTTCCCATTTTTGTCTACCCAGTGGATGCAGAGAGGCCAGTGGTGATACCAGGTCCTTGGAAGGGGGGTAGATCTCCTATTGAGTGCCAGTGTACATAAGGATAGTATACTTGTGAGCAGCGCAACAGTCTATGGAGGAGCAGGAGGAGGAGATTGGATTTATAATCCACCTTTCACTTGGAGTCTCACAGTGGCTTACAATGGCCTTCCCCTTCCCCTCCCCACAACATATGCCCTGTGAGGTAGGTGCGGCTGAGAGAGCTCTTTCAAGGACTGCTCTTGAGAGAACAGCTCTGAAAGAACTGTGGCTTGCCCAAGGTCACCCAGAAGCTGCATGTGGTGGGGTATGACTCCTTATTGAGGGGTTTGACTCCTTATTCACAGCCAGGGGACAGGGCATCTCTACTTTCCCACCCATGGAATCCAATATGTATAAAATGTTGGAAAGCTGAAAGTTAATCATTAGTTGGCCTGGAGAACACACCCTGGACTCCTTGAGATAGTTTCAGTCAACAGAGATGTCATTTTGCCGTGCTTGAGTTATCTCATTATACACACATTCTCCCTCTTTTCCTTGAAAGTCCCATGACACGTTGTAATCTAGTACTGTTCAATTTAGACATCATGCCAAGCCGTGGTTAAGGCACCTTGGTGTGCCGTCTGATCTTACGGACTATGGTTTTTGCCTATGTTTTAGAATTGCCTTGGTCACCCTACTGGATCAAAATTCGGAGTGCATCCCTGCTGGTTCTCCTGGACCTTTGAATATATGATACTGCTTCATTCTGACTCAGAGCATTGGTGTGTTCACAGTCAGTATTGTCTACTTTGGTGGGCAGTGGGTCTCCAGGGTCTCAGGTCTTCCCCATCAATGACCACCTGCTCTTTTAAATTGGAGATGCTGGGGATTAGACCCGGAACCTTAAGCATGCAAAACAGGTGCTCTACCATGGAGTCATGGTGCCTACTCAAGGTTCTACTTGTTCCTTAGTGTGGTTCATTATCTTCATGAAACCGCGGGGCTATGTTAGCTGGAGATGTGGGCTTCGTTGTCATTAGTATGCAGATTATCTCCACTTCTCACTCATTTTACACTGATCGTGTGAATCCAATAATAGACTGGACTGGGATGAATCAGGCGAAATATTTCTCCAGATAAAACAGAGATTCCCTTGCCTAAAGACATTATGGACTGAGGGTGCTAATAATGGTCAGTGTCGTACCATCACGAGATTGGTTACATTCCACTTGAAGGTCCAGGTGAGGTCCAAAGTTTGGGGTGTTCCTTTATCCACTACTACTTCTGTGATGGGTGCAGCCAAGGACACCTTTGAAGTGAATTGGGTTGTATTATCAGATATGTTCCTTCCTGGAAGGGAGGGATCTGACCATGGTTACCCATGCTTTAGTGACCTCCTACCTGGACTACTGCATTGTGCTATATGCAGGGATGCCACTGGGGAGTGTTCACAACTGCAGCATGTCCAAAACACAAGGCTGTTGATCGGGGTGAGCCTAAGGTTGCCACGTTCCCTTTGGCCACCAGCAGGAGATGGGAGGTAGGGTTGCCAGATCCAGATTGGGAAACTCCTGGAGATTTGGAGATGGAGCCTGGGGAGGACAGGGACCTCAGTGGGGTACAATACCACAGAGTCCACCCTCCAAAGCATCAGTTTTCTCCAGGGGAGCCGACTCTCTGTAGTCTGGCGATAAATTAGAAATCTGGGGGATCCCCAGATCCCACCTGGAGGCTGGCATCCCTATCTCCTCAGTATCTCACAAGTTGCCTTCTCCTGCATCATTCCACGTGAGCACTGAGATCACCGTTGGGAGGCCTGCTCCATGTGTTCCCCACTTTTGAAATATGATGGGTTGTTTCAAAAGACAGAGCCTCCTTGGTGGTAGCACCCCAGAATGCCTTCCAAAGTCCAGCTGGCCCCAGCCCCTCTGTTCCTTTACTGCATGCTGAAGATAGGCAGCCTTTCAGAGATGTTTCAGATCTCACACACACAGCTCTGCTACTCGCAAAGCGTTTCCTCACAAGCTTTAGTAATGGTTACAGTGTCCCCTCTAAGCCGTGCACATGAGCAGCTACTCATTAACACAGGAAGCCCAACTCGGCAGCAGTCTGGAGCCACTCAGGGTCTCGCACGGCCCATTGCCCATTTTAAGATCACAGCAGTTATATTCTGCTCAGGATGGCAACTGTTCCACTTGGGGCTGGGGGGAAGAGGGGACATTGAATGGTTGCATTGTATCCAGAACACTTCACTTTCTCTTTTTTATTCTTGGTGTCTTTTGGGCTGTTTTTGAGCTGGCTGCCTTTTTTTTTTTTAAAGGAGGGTTTTTAAATGTATGTGCTATGCAATGCTCCCTCGAAGCCAGTGGTTCTCAACCTTCCTAATGCCGCGACCCTTCCTCATGTTGTGGTGACCCCCAACCATAAAATTATTTTCATTGCTACTTCATAAAACACGCTACACATAAAATAGGTGTTTTCCGATGGTTTTAGGTGACCCCTGTGAAAGGGTCATTCGACCCCCAGAGGGGTCGCGACCCACAGGTTGAGAACTGTTGCTCTAAGCGGTGGAGTCTTGAGAGCCAAAATTCTGCTTTTTGAGCTCCTGGCATTAAAGTTGTGAGTGAGCGATCTGGCTGCTGCATCAATTAGTTTGCTCAGCTAAGACAAAAATGTGTGCACTGGAGGCTAAAGAACTGTGAGCTTGCTCACACCAACTCAGCTTAGAGGGAACACTGGTGCTGTGCATGGTGTAGTTTTTATTTCGCCTTAAAACCCCCAGGAGGTCTGTTTGACTATGAAAGGAAGGGATCAAAATAAACGCTTAAATAAACACAGGAAAACCCCCCCCCAATGTTTTGGTGTAGTGATTGAACTGACAAAACTAAGTTATCGCTGTCTCACTGCCTCCTGAGACTGCTGCATTGTGCAGGCCGGGTAGGTTGTCAGACTCAAGGTGGGGCCTGGGGATCTCCAAGATCGACGACTGATCTCCAGGCTATCGAGACCAGTTCCCCCTGAGAAAATGGCTGCTTTGGACGGCGGACTCAGATCCCTCCCTCCACAAACCCCGCCCTTCCCCAAGCTCCAGGAATTTCCCACCCTGGAATTGGCAGCCCTGTGCCCGGAGGCGGGAATAAACTTGTGCAGCTGCTTACCAAGTCGATAGCAGAGGAGGCAGAAAAGTGGCTTCAAACTTTGGGTTGCCTGTTGCATGTTTGAAAACTCAACTGGTTTAAGTTCCAGACTACAGACCTTTAATAGCTAATGGGTCAGCAAATCTGAAGTTTGAACCTGTGGACTGCTTAGGCTAGTTCACTTAAAACCTACTCTTCCTCCCGGGATCTCTGAATGGCTTCCATTCGATTTTTTACTTTATCCTCACCCTGGCAGCTTACAGGGTCATACCTGCTTAGCTTTAGGCCTGTATTCTTATATTTTCAGTCACAGAAGTCTGCAGGAGTGTATTGAATTTCCTGATGGATGCTAATTTAGTAAGATGCCTCATTCCAGGCTTCCTTCTGAGTAAACCTGCCAGCAGCTTTGGCCTAGCCAAATATTTTTGGCTCTGGGCCCATCTAGAATTTTCTGCAGTTCAGAAGATGGAAACATCACATGGCGACAACAGCACATCTTCCCAGTTGTGGCAGAAGCTGAAAACTGCTTGCTGTTTGGGTTTCTTAGGCAAATGTGGTGTAGTGGTTTGAGTGCCAGATTGGGATCTGGATTTGAATCCCCACTCTGCCATGGGAGCTTGCTGGGTGACCTCGGGCCAGTCACTCTCTTGTAGCCTAACCTACCCCACTTGGTGGTGGTGGTGGTTATAAGGATAAAAATGGAGGAAGGAAAAACTTTGGGGGCCACAGGGAAGAAAAACAGAGCAGAAGTAGCTAAATAAATAAAAGTGATGGAAGCAACTTCTCTGCATCTTTGCAACATGGGGACTGCTGCAACCGTCTAGTCTTGCAAATCTGGGCAAACTAATCAACGTATTAGGAGAAACGGCTAGTTATAAAGTGCATCAGTTGTTGTACTGTCAAACAGTTACTCCATAGGTGCTCCTGCCAACCAGCACAAGGAGCCAGGGAAGGATTAGAGAAAGCCCTTTTTCGTCTAACTTGTTCAGGAGCTCAGGCTCTTTTCTCAGACAGCAGCTAAGCTCGACTGGGAGAGATGCAACAAGCCTCTGTGTGTCCTGCCGTCTCTGACTTTCCTCACGGTGCAGCAGAATGTGAGGCTGAGTTCAGACTGGCAATTTACCCCGGCAGAGCCCCATTTCAGCGACGCTTTAAAACCGCATTAAAGGGGGCGTTCACACAGACACATCTGCCTGGCGTTTCCCACCTGTAGGCAACCCAGGCTGTTCCGCTTTCTTCCCGCGTTTAATAGATACCTCATAAAAGCGGTAGCAAATCCCCGAAGAGCGCCTGTGTCCCGCGTTTGTCTGCTTCCTGGAAGTATGAACGCTCCGCCGATAAGCCGGGAGCAACCCGCGTTGGGCAGAAGGCAGCAGCGGTATGATTGGCCGTGCTCCGCTCTACTGACCAATGTGGTGCCAGCACTGCGGCGTCCTCCCCCAATCGGCAAAATGCGCTTATGCACCCATACACCCACAGCCGAATTAATGGGGAAATGCCACACATAGTGCGCCTCCGGGGCAGCAGTCTGAACGCTCTGGCATGCCTCCTCCCGGTATGCTCCGGCAGCAGCCCGGACTTTTTTGCTGCGACTGGCTCCCGGAGCAAATTGCCAGTCTGAACTCAGCCTGATTGTTTCTCGCTAGATGACTGAACCGAATACTACCAGGAAATTTCACCCAGCACCCATCTACCTGCACAGAAAAGAAGAACCAAAACACCTCTACCAAGGGAGATTACTGCTGGATCCAACCCCTTCATTCCCCACCCTTGGTGAAAATTCAAACAAATAGATCTTCACTGGTGAAAATTCAGACGGACAGATCATCACCACAGGTTCTGTCTTTTTTGCCTTGTATAACCTTTAATGTGCCAGGTCAGGAAACGACTTCGTAACTGCATAAAATAACGCACGTAGGCTCTTAATAGTATCTAAAGGGAAATAAGAAAGGTTTATTTTGAATAAAATAATTGTGCTTTCAGTCTCACGCAGCGACAAAACAACACAATAAAACCGGCTTTCCAAATGGAAGACAAGTTCTCGAAGGTGCTTCTCAAGTGGGCTGAGGTCACTGGTTAAGGAGACAACAGTGTTTGAAATACAAAAGACAGGAATAATGCAGAACATAATGGCCTTTTCGAACGCCGTCATTACAAGCTGTTGGATTCTTCATGTCTGCACCCTGCGGCACTTACCAGTTTGGGGGACGGCTGCAATAATTTCATTGGAATAATCTGATGACACTCATTAACGGAGCCGAATCAACAAGGGCAAGGAAGTTTCATAATCAAAAACATTCCCCTGAAAAAAATACTCTGTGGATCTCCCATGCAAGTCGCTACAACACACTAGCTGAATTCTCCTAAACAATGCACCCTCTTTAATCTCTTTGCTATAGGACAAGGGGGTGGTGCGGGCAGTTCGTTACGCCTCTGTAACAGGAGCAAGAAACTTAACTGCCTTGCCCATCACCCACAGCGGCATGAGAGTCCCGTGCGTAGGATCTTTATGGCAGAGACACGAAGCTTGTAAGTTCATATTCCATATAAAAAGTCAGAGCAAGCCAGTTCTGCAAGTTACAATGCAAAGGTTTGTACAATCACCATAAAAGAAATGGCCCCATAAACAAAACATTGAGCAGAGAATCCACTATTTTTATATGTAAAAATTCACATTAAAAAATCCACTTAAGAGCTACACGTTGTTTATAAGGGAAACATCAAATTCAGAAAGAGATTGCCCCTAGCCTATCTATTGCAGGTAATCCTGCGGTTTGAACAGGAGGAAATATCCAAAAATAGCTGTGAGATGGCTCCTTAAGAATGAGAAGCTATCAGGATTTTCCATCTCTGCCGGTACCTGCCCTGACTTAATTGCACGGCACAATCTAAAAAAGTTCAGTCTGTTTTTGGCAACAAAGGAAATGCTTTGAAGAACTATTAACACATTGATTGGAATCTGACATCTTTCTTAGGTTTCCTGACAGTATCGTTTCAACTCTCCGCTTGCTGATTCAATCAAAATGTTGTGTGTGTGTGTGTTCTACAAAACTGGAATTGGGTTTTAATCTCAAGTGCTATTCATCATTAACAAAAGGGGGGACATAATTACATCGGTATGGGGGGGATTCAAAACACACAAAAAACAGATTCATAGATTAAAAACACCAAATCTGGACTTCACATTAGCTTAATTCACTCTAGATATTCTTTATTAACTGCAAGTGAAAGAGGTGGAGTAACGTGATCTGAGTTAGATCATGTCTACACAACAGAATATGATTTACAGACACCCCCTGTCTTCAAGGCATCCTGGTACTTACAGCTGTGTGAGAGGAGACCAAAGATTATCAGCAGCGAATTCACAGTTCTAATCAAACAAGTTTCCAAGATTCTCTTACGCTACAAAATTTGTATTGATTTTACATAACGGTTTGAAGAATGCAGGAATGCTATGCACATAGCTTAATAAAAGACCAATTATTCCTTCCCAATACAAAAATCCCTAATGTAGGTTACAACCAATGTTCCCTGTAAGCTGTGGAGACTTGTGAGCAGAAATTGTATTTTGTGAGCTACTGGCATTAAAGTTGTGAGCGAGCGATTCGGCTACTCCATACATTAGTTTGCTCTGGAGCCATCCTTCCTGAGCTAAGGCAAAAAAGGTGTGAGCCGGAGGCTGAAAAAGCATGAGCTAGCTCACACTAACTCAGCTTAGAGGGAACACTGGTTACAACAGTATAACAGGAGTTCCCAAAGCTTGTTACAAGGACACACTACTGGAATGCTCCATTTCCTTTGGACTGCAGACCTAGTTTATATCAGTAGTAGCTATTCTGTATCACAGAGGCTCTCCAGGGTCTCAGGCAGAGGTCTTTCCCATCACTTCCTTCCCGTTCCTTTTAAGTGGAGATGCCAGGGATTGAACCTGGGACCTTCTGCATGCCAAGCAGATGCTCTACCACTGAGCCACAGTGCCTAGTCAAGACTAGCTCATTTAATCCCTTTGTGGGTATGAATGCTCGTTCAAACTAACTTCCCTTTGCCTGGCTCCCATGTCGCAAAGATTATGTCTGAATAATTCTTCTCATGTGGGGAGGCTGTAGTATGTTGGCTTGTCCCAACTCTAAGTTGGGAAATTCCTGGAGATTTGGGGGTGGAGCCTAGGGACATTTATGGGAGGGCAGAGACCTCAGCATGGCACAATGCCATAAAATCCACCCTCTAAAGCTGCCATGTTCTCCAGGGGAACTGGTCTCTGTAATCTGGGGATGAGTTATAATTCCAGGAGATCTTCAGGCCCCAACTGAAGGTTGGCAACCCCTGTCCCACAGTAGGGTTGTGCCCTTATTAGGGGCTGCTGATGCTCTTGTGGGAAGGGTCTGTGTACTGACACAGCCAGGTCAGAGGAAGTGTCTGTTTGCTCCTTAGTTCGGCAATGTGGGAGTCAGCTAGTACAGAGTTATTTTCTGGTGGCCACCAAAATGACCTGTGCCTTGGGCCTCAGTTTGTCTTGCTATATTAGAACCAGGAAAGGGCTTTGGTGAACTTTCCAGGTTACCATAACCCATTCAAGTCCAATTCACTGGGAGGATTTGCAAGCAAAGCTGAGCCAGCTACAGGGACTGTATTCAATTGCTCTCAGTGGTGTTGCCACTGGAAGAATGGACGGACACGGAATCTCTTCTTCTAACATGAAATGAAATTGCCACTTGTGATTTACGAAACCACCATGACTGCAAGTCACAGTTTTTAACCCATGTGCAAAATTCACATTTCCCATCCCCACAGACTTATAGTGCAAACTTCCCCAAGTGTAAGAAGGAACATCTGGGCACAGAGAATGTGAAGGAGGAGGAGGAGGAGGAGGAGGAGACTGGATTTATACCCGGCCTTTCACTACCCAAAGAAGTATCAGAGCAGCTTACACATTGGCCATAGGTACTTTTCAGCTCATCAAAAGCCCTTTCCACACTTGGACCTCACCCCAGGTTTTCTCTGTGGCTGACTCGTGGCTGTTTACCTTGCAGTTATCACTGTTCATCTGTTGTTTTCTGCACCAATTTTGTCCCGCTCCAATTTGCTTGACTGCCCTGAGTTATAAATTCGCATTGCGAATGGGGGTGTTTGTCCTAGGTATGGCGGGAAAGGGGGAGGGAGGATCAAAACCGAGTTAAAAATTCTGCACTTAAATCTGCACTGGGGCAACTTCGGATTGAGGAGAAGCCTGTGGCAAAACACGATCCATGTACCCTGGGGCAATGGTGGTCCGAACCCAGGGTGACCACAGTGTAATGCAGAACTGTCAAAAAACCTGGGATAAAAAGGGGGGGTGAACTTGAGTATAATGCAGAATACCTAGTAGGAGCCAGAGCTGAACAAGGTCTAGTGCAGAAAGGGACAAAGTGGACTGATTAAACAGCAGTTCTAGTATCCCAGAGAAGCAGGTGCTAAACCTTTTACCTCCACAGAAGTTGTTTCATCTCAGTCTTTTGCCACAGAACCCCAGCAAGAATTCTAGAGTATGTTTAGAAAGCATATGATGTTTAGAGAGCCAGTTTGGTGTAGTGGTTAAGTGCGAGGACTCTAATCTGGGAGAACCAGGTTTAATTCCCCACTCCTCCACTTGCAGCTGCTAGATGACCTTGGGCAAGCCATAGTTTTGTCAAAGCTGTCCTCTCTCAGCACTCTCTCAGCCCCACCTACCTCACAGGGTGTTTTTTGTGGGGAGGGGAAGGGAAAGGAGTTTGTAAGTCGCTCTGAGACTCCAAGTGAAGGGCGGGGTATAAATCCAATCTCTTCTTCTTCTTCTAAATGGGCCATTAGGCACAGACAGTTGGTCCCATTATGTTTCAGTGTGAGCTGAGAATATCCCTAATAACGTAGTCAGCCTACAGGTGAAAAGATCAGAGGTGGTGGGGAATGCTGACTTTCAGGGAAACCCCAGCCCGCCGTGACCAGTCTTCTCCTCAAGGGGATCTTAATAAAACTCCAAGGAGCTAGAAGTCTGCTGGAAAACCAGAGGGAAAATATGAATGAAAACTCTCAACTCACATTATGGAACAGATTTCTAAAAGAATTCCCTTCAAGATGAGAACATAAAAAGAAGCCACGTTGGATCAGGTCAATGGCCCATCCAGTCCAACACACTGGGTCACACAGTGGCCAAAACCCTGATCCCATTAGGAAGTCCACCAGCTGGGCCACAGCTCCAGAAGCCCTCACCCTGATGCCCCCCCCTTCAAGCACCAAGAATACACCAATAATACACAACACCACCCCATCTAGACACCCTTTTGGAGTTGAAATTCATCCTAGCTTCAGGACAGGAGCTTTCACTGCAGGAATATTGTTGACCCTCAATGTTCCATTTCTTCATGAAATGATTCAGGGTATGCTATATAGATATCTTTAACACACACACCCCATACAAGTATGTTTCTTTTGGCTAGCTAAGATCTCCTCTCACTGTTCTTGCTAAAGAAGAATTAAGCCAGTAACTTCCCACTGAGTTCCAGTGTTCAAAAGGCAATAATCCTAAAACCACTGTTTCCCTTAAATAATGCACGACCTGTAATTTTTCTTTACGCGGTGAAGTTCAACGTGACAGCAAAGCTCGAGGGAGGCTGCGGAAGAACTGGCCTCCCTCCGCCTGTTACTGCTGAAAGAGAAGTTTCCTCGACATTCCTTAAATGTTCTTGAACGAGAACTTCATCTTGTGTTTTGCTTCAAGCAGCATTTGGTAGCCAGACAGGGATTGTGTGAAACCATCCTGAAGGACATTGCTGGCCTTCCTGAGAACTTTCTTTTAGCTTCCCTCAAGATTCCTCACACGTTTTGACTCAATCTGTTTTAAGCAAAACACAACGGCCTGTGCAAGGAACCGGCAAGAGTTGATCAGATGTGCAAAAACAGGCCCCAGTCCAAGGGGGCAAAGCGAAATGCCGATAGTTGGCCATTAAGCCAGTGAGTTCATAAGTGTCTTTTGTTCCCCACAGGAAGGAAGAAGAAAAAACAAAAACACCCTGAGTTCAGTTCAGCTGAGGAAAAGTGGTCCTATCACCCGAAAAAGGAACAAGTCTTATAAAAGAGCCCTAGAAAATGTCTAACAATGCTAAGAAACATGCTCAAATTCAGGGCTTAAAGTGCACTGCCTCTCAATCTCCCCGCCCCCCCAAAAGGCATAACCCACTCTGTCCACTGAGATCTCTCTCTTCTTCAAGAGTCTTTGGAATGCTGTCTGTTCACAGACTGCTTAGCTGCTGCTCCTTCTCACCTTTTGCTAGTTCCCTGAGCTTAAAATTCCCTTTTTTCACATCAGTCCTAAAATCTCCACGGCGTCGGCTCTTCAGAGAGCAGAGAGAGGTCTCTGTGGAATGTTGCCCAAGAACAGGTTGGGATAGGAACTACTGAGCAGGCAATCGCTGAACTCCTACGAGAAATCTCTTTGATGTCGACAAACTCCTCCGCTCTCCTCAGAACACCTTCTCCTAGAAAGAAGATGCAGCACCCTAACGGGAACAAAAACCAAGACCTGGGCATGTTTCAGCTCATTGTGCCAGAAGATGAGGGGGCAACCACGTTTGAGAGGGAACTTCCACCCAGGGATGAGACCAACCCACAAAGAGAACGGCTGCCACAGAACATGATATCGCTCGTAAAAGTTCCTGCCAGCTCTCGGCAGAATCAGGCATCAACACAAAACCCCCATGGTGTGGCAAGTCAAATGTGGTAGACTTCCTCTTCCAGGGCATGGTTGACTTCTCCACGGAGACGGCTGAAGGTGCTGTTCCGCAGGATGTGCCAACCACGGTGGGAGCTACTCTGAGATGTGCTGCGTGAGACAGAGGGAGAGGGTTCATCTCTGAAATGAAAACCCTCGTATGGTTCCAGCTTCACCGATAGCTTCTCGAGGTCTTCCTTGTTGTGGTTCTTAAAAGCCTTTGCATAGCGGAACATCTTCTGCTTGCTGGCATCCACCCGATCTTCCACCCTGGGGGGAGCAGAGTAAATTAGATTAATGCCTTGTTTCTATAGCCTCCCTCTCACACAACTTGTACTACCAACATGGTTCTGCTACGGAGGATCTGACTGTGGCCTGGCCTGGCTTGGCAGAGCTGCCAGGCCACCTCTGGGGGTTCCAGCCCCAGAGCAAGCGGGCAGGCTTCCCTCTTCAACTAGTGTGAGGCTAGGGCCTAGTGTCTCCAGCCACTAGAATCCACATGATTTCAGGATTCAGAAATCTCTTCAGGAACAGAAGATAATGAGGAATGGCTCCTGCGACTGGTAGGAATCATTAGGCCTCAAAACTGGACAGGCCTAGTACTAATACTGGGAGCCTGGCCTTCTGGCCTTTGTCTGGTCACCAAAAAGCATCTTCTGTACTCCAGTCTTTCGCTGCAGCAGGAACACTTCAAGTGTAGATTTAGGCACAGCAACCCAAGCCCCAGCATGGCCATTTTTGCACAATCATTCAAACATGCTTCTAGACCATTCACCCTCAATATGGAGCCTGATGAGGTATTTTCCTGTGGCTCACTTGCTTCTGCTCCAAAGTAAGAGTCAGTCCTAGCTTTCCTCCACCTCACTGGAGTAGGAAGTGCTTCAAAAGAGCCCTGAGGGCATCATGTTTGTGTCTGCAGGGAATGTTTGCAATGGAACCTCCTAACGCTTTGAGGGAGCTCCCAGCGAGGGGTGCCAACTTTTAAAACTGGTCCCCTGGGTACCAGTTGGATCCACAGCAAATACCCAGTGATGTGACCTGAAAAGCTTCAAGTTCCTATTTCCACACATTAAGCCTCTGGTAAAAGGGACAGGACATTTTTTCTCTCGACAGTTGCCAACCTTCCTCTCAGTGTTTTGTGGTTAGATCTGGCCCCCATGGCAGCCATTTTGTTATGGCACACACTGCCTGTACTTATAACTTGAAAAGAGCCCACAAGTTCAGCAAGCCTGGAGACCCACTCTTGCTCTTGACAAAAGGGTCTTACCTGAGGTACCACCTGTCTCCTAGCCCATACTCTCGCCCACAGATACCAGAGCGAGGCCAGAGGCATCGTGGGAGCTTCCGCTCGAGCATGACTGTAGTGGCAACAACCTGCATTGAAGGAAAACACCAAAGGGTTGGAAAGAATTCCTCTGTCACAGACTTGACAGATACAAGATAAATCTGGACAAACACGACCTAATCACAAAACAAGTATAAAGCCAACAGTCATGAGAGTCTGACCCACAATTCAAACAGTCAACAAGACTTGCAAAAAAAATACTGTGTATTCTAATCTGAAGCACTACAACATCATATGCAAAAGAAAATCCTTGAACAAAGGTACATAATCCAACGCCGCCTCCGGATTACATAACAACGTTTCAATAATACATCTTTTTCAAGGAGATATTATACTTAGTGCAATCTTGCTTACATATAGGTGCAAAGACTCTCTGTTTCATGAATACTAGACAGCAAGTCTTAAAGAATATTATATTAAAATAGGATGCAGACCTCAAACATTCAGGCTCAAAATTATGCTGCCATGTTTATAATGGATCTCAGGCGTCTCTCTCAGAGCCACATTTGTACACCAAACAGGAAGATGTTTGTTTCTAATTTAATGATTACATCGAATTGACCAGGATTGGTTAATGTTACTGACACGCAAATTCAAATAAAATTATTATATTGATGTCCTCCAAAGAACACAAGGCAGTGCCCATGTTGACTACCTCACTTTATCCACACAACCATCCTGTGAGGTAGATTAGTCAAAGTGCTAGTGATTTGAATTACAGTCATCTGGCGAATTTCTTGGCTGAATATGGGATTGAAGTCTAATCCTATCCACTATAACCATACAGGATAAAATAATAATTGATCTGAATCTGCAACATTTTATGGATCAAGGAATTTGTGTTTCTTTATACCTTGCTGGTGTTGGGATTGGTAGGTGGGGGGGGGGAGGGAAAGCAGGAAAGGTCCACGGTCCTCGCATGAGTAGCTCAGTAGATCTAACTCTATGTCTGAACTATGCCACTGAATAACCGACTCTGTCATTTCAAAACCAGACCAAGAATTTAAATCCACACAACATAAGTTTCACACAATAAATAATTTATTAAATGAAAAATAACTGGGTATTGGGGCTTCATCTGACGGAATGTATGAGCAGCCTGAATTGCCTGAAGCCCTTGGAATAGGAATGGAGTCTTGCTGAGGTAAAAAAAAAAGATGGGAAGATGGATTCTAGTTCTCACCAAAGGTGGTAAATCTGTCTGTCTGATACCATTTCACCGTTTATTGGCTGGAAGCCATAATTACTAATTATACCAGGCTTGAAACTGGTGTAAATTTGCCACGTCTCCTGAGGAAATCCCAGATGGCTTTGGAAATACTTTCCCACCATCACCACCACCACCTGAAACTTTCCTTATTCTCATACCACAGGTGTCTCCCACACCACACAGCCCACAACTTCTCACCTGCGCCCGCCAAAGCTCATCCCGCTCATTGGCCACGCGCCAGTGGGTGTCACCCATCATGGCAATCAGCAGGTTGAGCATGAGCAAAGCCGCAATGATGGCGAAAGCAAAGTAGACCACGCTGTACATGAAGGGCAGGTCCACGTCGTAGTTGGCAGGTCCATCGATGATAGTCAGGAAAAGCTCGAAGGTGCTGAAGAGTGACATGGGGTAGCTGTAGAACTGCCCCAAGGCACTGGGATTCTCTGTCTGGAAGATGATGTAAAAGGCTAGGGGGGAGGGGGAGGGAAACAGGAAGACTGGTCAGCTGCAGAGAATGGCAAGGGCTGCTTGAAACGATTTTCAGGGGCTGTTTCTTCTGTCTCAGAACTCGGGGGCACACCTTTCCCCTCAGTTTTGCTTCCATACCCCACAGACTGCCAGACTTCTTGCCTCCTGACTCCACACCAGTAGTACCAAGGCCCGGCTGTCCTTGTATGAATTTCTTATCTTCTGGCCCTCTTTTCTAGATTCCGTGCCTCCTCCATTTCCCTTTTCCTAATTTCTCTGTGTCCCCCCCACATGTCCTTCCCTCAGGCCCCATCTTCTGAGCCTAATCTGCCCCTTTCTTCAGTCACCCAACCGGGAAACCAACTCTGTTAGCTGTCATAGATTTCGACTTTGCTTTCCCCCTCAGATTCCAATACTGCTTAAAAATTTGTAGATCAGTGATCCCCAGTGTGGTGTCTATGGATAACATGGTGCCTACCAATGAGTTTGCTGGGTCCTATTTCCTTCTTCCCCAAAGCAAACATCCAGTCCTGGCTTCAGAAGAACCCAGCTATCATCTCCATCCTGGGCAGGTGGCTCCATCCGGGGCAGGTTCTAGCATTCCTACATTTTATGACTGGTCCTAGTATGCCATGGCAGCCATTTTGTCAAGGCCTGCCCTCCCTCATGGGAGCCAGTGCATGGCAGCATCCATTCTCCTTCCTCAAAACCTGATAAATACTCACAGGCTCAACAAGATTGCAAACCCCAGCTCTAGACTAACATTCCATGATTTTGAGCCACATCCCTCCCACCATGATGCCAAAAATTCAGAGGAAGACAGGTGCTCAAGATGACCCTAAAAATGCATTCATTAGTTTCTCCCTCACCTGATGCAAAGCCAAGAATGACAACTGCCATAAGCCCACAGAAACGCATAAGATCTCCGAATATCATCTGGAGAGAAGAAAAGAAAAGATGTTGTGACATTCAATTTTCCCACAAGCAGATTATTACCCATCCTATAATCTCTGGACATCTAATGTCAGCAAAAGGTCAGCTAGATAGGTTTACAGAGATGCAACTACCCTCAAACTGCCAATTCCAAAACAGTCTCGTCATCTTTCATGAGACTATAGCTCAGTGGTAGACCATCTGCTTGACATACAGAAGGTCCCAGGTTCAATTCCCAGCATCTCCAGCTGAAGGTTCTATAAGGTTATCTCTCTCCCCAGAAGCTGAAATGACCCAACTGAGGCTATGACTTTGGTCACATGCGGAAGAAGAAGAAGAGGTTGGATTTATACTCCGCCCATCACTACCTGAAGGAGTCTCAGAGGGGCTTACAATCTCCTTTCCCTTCCCCTCCCCACAACAGACACCCTATGCGGTAGGTGGGGCTGAGAGAGCTCTTTCAAGAAACTACTCTTGAGAGAACAACTCTGAGATAACTTGTGACTGACCCAAGGTCATACCAGCAGCTGCATGCAGAGGAGTGGGGAATCAAACCCAGTTCTCCCAGATTAGAGTCCGCGCTCCTAACCACTACACCAAACTGGGTCTTCAAACTGAGAAGACAAGATTCACTGGCAAAGAGAATAAGGCTAGGAAAAGTGGAAGATGGCAGAAAAAGATGACCTAAAACAAGATGGGTTGACTCAGTCAAGAAAGCCATGGCCTTATCAGTTTGCAAGACCTGAGCAAGTTCATAGGGTCACCACAAATTGCAAGTGACTTGACAGCACTTAATATACGCACACATAAAGCTCTTGTCACCTCAGTCATTTTTTCAAAAGTATCCTAGATGCTTTAATTATTAGGCCAGACTTGTTTCTTGTTGTGTTAGAACTTGGAATCACCAAGTGAAGATGATTGTTAGTGGGACCGGGGACACACAAAGGGAGGCACTTCTATGAACAAGATGAAAATTATTTATCAGTTGTGCTGCCAAAAGATGCAAGGACAAGTCCTGGCTTCAGGTAGCTTTTAGAAAAGAGTGAGACAAATTCACGGAGGAGAGGCCTGTTGAAGACCATTAGCAATGATGTTCAGAGGCAGTATACCTCTAGATTATAAGTGCTGGGGACAAACAGCTGGGAGGGGATGTCTTGGATTGCATTAAAGGGGCCACAGCATCAACATCGCAGGAGGTCATAGCCCCTCTGTACAATGCCTTGGCCAGGCTGCACCTGGAGTACTGTGTGCAGTTCTGGAGGCCTCACTTCAAAAAGGATGTGGACAGAGTCGAGAGGATGCAGAAGAGAGCAATGAGGAGGATCAGGGGTCTGGAGACTGAGCCCTACAAGGAAAGGCTAAGGGCCCTGGGAATGTTTAGTTTGGAGAAGAGGAGATTGAGGGGGTCATGATTGCTCTCTTTAAATATTTGAAAGGCTGCCATTTGGAGGAGGGCAAGGAGCTGTTCCAGTTGGCAGCAGAGGATAGGACCCGAAGCAATGGGTTTAAATTACATGCAGAAAGGCATCAGCTGGATATTAGGAAAAACTTTTTCATGGTCAGAGTGGTTCAAAGGTGGAATCAGCTGCCTAGAGAGGTGGTTAGCTTCCCTTCACTGACAGCTTTCAAGAAGAAGCTGGACATATATTTGTCAGAGTTGCTTTAGGCTGGTCTTGCACTGGGTAGGTGGTTGGACTAGATGGTTAGTATGGCCCCTTCCAACTCTATGATTCTATGAGGCCATCCTTATTGCTTGTACCCTGGCCTATGGACTTCCACCACTGGCTAGCGATGGGAGAGAAAATGCTGGATTATATAGACACTTGGTCTGATTCAGCAAGCATTTCTTATGATCCTTTCCTAGATCATTTATCCCACAAATGCAACTGTTGGCATTCAAGCTGTATATAATAAATGAGGGGTTTTTTTTCCTGAGTCCCTCCTGCTATAGCCAGGATTGTAACCCTTTCTCCCCAAATTCAGAGGTCCTCTGAGAGGGTGCTTAGATAAGACATTCTCTCTTGGTTTGTCATCCGGATTGATGTACCTGCAGTTTTAACATGACCACGAGGTCCTTACCTTCTGTATCATGATGGTGAAGGGCCCCAGCATCTGAAACCCACGTGCGAAATACATGACGTTGCACCAACCCAGCACCAGCGCGAAGGACATGGGGACCACCTCTCCATCCATGCTCGTGAGGCGCATCACCATCGTCACCAAGATCATGCACGCATATGTGATGCTGTAACGGAAGGGGCATGCGTTCAGCACTGGTCGTAACATCTTTTATTTATGGTTCTCCTGCCCACACTCAGGCATCCGCGGCTGATTGGCTCTGTGGAAGTGTCATTTTCTTAAAGAATTAGGCAAAGAACACTGGCCACAAAGACAGGTTCAAACCTCAGCATCTCTAGTTTAAAGGGTCAGGTGACAGGCCATGTAGAAGACCTTCACTTGAGACCCTGGGGAGTCACTGCCAGTCTGAGCCGACAATATCAACCTTGATAGATCCATGGTCTGATTCAGTATACGGCAGCTTTGTGTGTGTTCATTTGCTACACCCTACCTATGGCAGCCCAAAACAACTGCCGAGACCCAAGCGTCTACTTGTGAGATTAAGAAGACAGGAAAACGATTTGGCTGAAGAGTCACTTGTAAGTGGGAGGAAAAGGAAAGCTGTGGTGGTTCTGGGACTCCCCCAGTTCAGAGAGAGAACCACATCGTACAGCTCACACGTCTCATATGTGTCTGTCATGGGCACTACTGACAGATTTCCCCTCAGAGTTCAGTATGTTATTCCCAGGCACATGGGGGCCCAATTCAGTTCAAGATCGTGGCACATGGGGAAGGAGGAGGAGGAGAAGGAGACTGGATTTATACTCCACCCTTCACTCAAGAGTCTGAGAGCGGCCTACAATCTCCTTTCCCTTCCCCTCCCCACAACAGACACACTGTGGGGTCGGTGAGGCCGAAACAGCTCTTTTGAGAACTGATCTTAAGAGAACAGCTCTGAGAGAACTGACCCAAGGTCATGCCAGCAGCTGCATGGAGGGAGGAGGGGGAATCAAACCCAGTTCTCCCAGATTAGAGTCTGCGCTCTTAACCACTACACCAAATTGGCTCTCTATCTGTGAGGGAGAGGGGGCTTAAACATACCCCCCCAGTTCTTCCTAACCTAAAATGGTCCTAGGGAGCCAGTGGGGAAGCTTGCATCCCACTGAATGGACTACAAATAAATTTCCCAATGGACTGAACTCGAGCTCTCCAGGGCCATTGTAGGTCAGGAAAGTGGTACAGGGAGGGGAAGGTTTAAATCCACTCTTGCCGCCAGCTACCGTCTCGATCCAAATTTGGTTTGTATGCATCCGGGAACTAAATTCTGACCGCAGAACTCCTAGACGATGGCCACTGACAGGATCCCTGATGGACCTGAGGACTTTGTAGTATGCAGATTGGCCCTCAAAGAAAAAAGGGACAACATAAATACATAGATAATACAAATTAAACAAAAATATATTTGGATTTTCTATATATTTAAGTTGTATACTTATCGATTTTAACATTGGGCCTCCTAATTTCTACTCCATTAACCCTTTCAGGTTCCTATTTCATTTTTAGGTTAAGCTTTTGTTCCCTTCCTTCTTTCTCTAGAAGCCAACGTGCCCCACTCACATATGAAGCACGCTAGGCGATCATTTCAAATCAAATATTTCTTCACATCCATTCAGCCCCCGCCTCCCACTGTTTTCTTATTTCTGCTAGTCTTCACAAATTGCTTGGGGGGGGGGGCTTCCCTTGGAGTTCCTCAGATCCCTTGCCCATGGAGACCTCCTTCCCCAGTTTGCGTCCTAACAGAGACTTGCAAAGAATGAGCTCGAGTGGAGGGAGAATAAGGTTTCGAGGGATCTGGAGACCTCGACACTTACATGATGATGTGGAAAGGTCCGCCCAAGATGGTTTGCCCAAAATACTTCGTGACGCCAACTCTCAAGACATCTGGAATCTAAGAGGAAAACACCGCTCAGAATGCATGTGGTGAGATTATCTGTATGCCACTGTGTCTCTGCCCCCTCTCTGTCTCCTCCACCCACATCCCTTGCAAGCTCATCGGGAAGAGAGTCAGGATAGAGTGCATTTTGAGCTCATGAGGTGAAATATACTGAGTTCCGAGGCATGGTATCGTGATCGGCTCATAGTTTATTTAGTATCAGGAACTGAAGACAAGACAGCGAGCTCGGAGGCCTCCTTAAAATCCCTGTGGCATGCCATGCCCTGACACCCGTGATAGTTTTATTTACAGTGCACCCCACTCCCCATAGGTTCTTGGATCCTGACTGACTGATAAGTCCGTTCTAGGATCTGAGCTGGCTACTGTTTAGGGATGCAAAGCTTTGCTCTTTCGCTTGTCCATGTGCAAAGGCAACCACGTGTGTGGTCCTCAGTTAGGACACAACAGTAGAGAAACAATATTCTTGCAGAACAGTGATGGGGGTAGGAGGGAGAGAGAGAGAGAGAGAGAGAGAGATGCCACAGTCCTTCTTACCTCAAGCAGCAAAATAGCCAGGGCCCCTATCACGGTGATCAGCTCCCCCACCAGCCTGAGCCGATCGTCATAGGTCACATACGATTCCTAAAAACAGGGGAAACGGTCACTCATCAGTGAGAAAACAGGAAGACTGAGGAGGGAGGAACTGAGAAAGTCTGCCCAAGGCTTCCCAGGCATCGCAGGATCTCCAACATACCAACCTTGGGTGCCATGATGCTCAGGAGAGAGACAGGCATATGAATATTTTAAATACATCAATTAAGCTATCTCAAGTTAGTTCACACAAACAGAAGATAAGAAGATAAAGCTGTTCTTTGGCTGGGCCATTTCCCTCTTCAGCTGGTAGGGCTGCTGAGCGCCTGGCAGGGGTGTGCGACATCCCCCCCCCATTCTCCAGGTCCCGTTGCCCAGTGGGAGAAAAATCAAAAGAAAAATAAGGACTCCTCTCCTTAGAGGAATTTCTTACCATAGAGTTCCTGGTGATTCCTAATGTCACCCGGAAGTGATAAAGGGTAGCTCTAGGGATTGCCAGGAACTCTATGATAAGAACTTCCTGTAAGCAGATGAGGCCTTATCTTTCTTTTTAATTTTTCTCTCAGGAAGCTGCCTCTCTCCCCAATCTTCCCCACCTCCAGGTCCCAGGCACTGCCTAGGAAGCAAGACTACCAGGTGGACAGTTGTGTTACTGAATGCTCTTGTACAGGAATTCCCTGTACATAGAAAACCAGGTTACGAGTCAAGGCAAGGAGTTCTAGGTGAGAATCTTTCTCCACGACACTGTACAAAGTGTTTCTTCAGTGCAGATGCATTCAGTCACGTGATCCCGGACTGCAGCCTGAAGAGGGCTCTGCCACTTCATTCCCTGTTCATTTTGCGGCCCAAGAGGCCTGTAACTCAACACACCTGCAGTGTTTTCTGGACCAGGATGACGTTGTCCCGCTCATCGGTCTGGTTGCCTGAACGATCCTTCAGCGGTCTGTACGAGCAGCACATGGTGAAGCAGATCATGTAGAGGATGTAAAATAAGCCCAGGAGACAGAAGTAAGGGCGGCCGTAGGTATTCCACTTGAGGCTCACGAGCTCCTTCACCGGGGTCATGTCTAAGATATGACGGGCCTGCAACAGACAGAGTTCACCAGTTCAGACTTGGCACGGAGGGGTGCCTTATTTCTGCGAGACAATCTCCACGGTTTTTGCAAGGAAGAGTAGAACGAACGCATAGTAACCAAAAGAGATTCCCCACAAAGCTGAAGTTCTTAGGAGGGCATGCACCCAGGTCTTTGCAAACACGGTTATCCACGGTGCTTTCAGAAGCATGGATTCAAGTTGCTATTTATCGGCCATAAATCGGTGCTTGCACGAGCAACCCAAAGGCAGTCCACGGGGCACAGACTATTTAGAGCACAGCAACATTTCTCCCTCGCTGCTCCTTAAATCTAAAACTGCCAGTCAGAATTCCACCTTGGTGCCACCTCTGAGCTTTTCTGAGATCCCACCTGAGCCACAGAACCTTTGGCGCAACCAGCTGAAATGATGCTTAAGGACGTAACAGCACTTGTTCCCTGCACGTCCCCTTTGCCACTGCTGTTTATGCGTGGAACTTCCTGAAGGATTGTGCATTAATGTGGCCGCTGCAAGACTCAGAGATGCAGAACCACATTTTCTTTCCACTCAGTACTGGGTCTATTTCTCTAGTGCATGACTAACCCTGTCCTGGGTAGCCCCGAAACCCTCTTCAAAAGGAAGGCTGGATTATTTGCAGGTTGCCTCCTCTTTCAAGTACACAGTCAGAAATGCCTAGGATGAGCAGCAGTCTTTCTTGACTTTTTCCCCTTTCCCCAATCCTGGAAAAGCTTGCATTTTGCCTTTTCCAAAGACCCATAGAGGTAGAACAAAAGAAAACCCTGCTCCTCCCTCCATAACCTCTGTGCATGTAAGAAGTTGGGGTAGAAGGGGAAGAGGCTGGATCCTTGTTTACGTTCCATCAGGTCCCTCACAGAAGGCAGAGGCAGTCTGCACAGTTCACAATGTTCCATTAAACCCAACACAAAAAGAGGCAGACCCTTCCTTTCCTTCACATTTGTAGTCCATAGAGAATTTGGGGGAGTGATATGTTGGCAAGGAGACCTTGGGTCAATCAGAAGTTCTTTCTGAGCTGTTCTACCAAGGGCGGTTCTTGGGAGAGCTCTCTCAGCCCCGCCTACCTCACAGGGTATCTGTTGTGGGGAGGGGAAGGGAAAGGAGATTGTAAGCCGCTCTGAGACTCCTTCAGGTAGTGAACAGCAGGGTATAAATCCAATCTCCTCCTCCTCCTCCTCTTTCTGCTGCTACAGACAGACTAACACGGTTATCCATCTTGATCTATCAGGATGGAAAATGAAAGTAAACAGGCAAACCTAAGCCACAAAATGTATATTTAAATATAACGCCAATATACCTCCAACCATGATTTGTGGTTAGCACAGGCTATAGTTTGGTGCAATCTCTGGATTAAACCAAAGTGAGTTTGCAGTGAACATTCCAGTGATATGGCTTGCTGATTTCTCGCAGTCGTAAACCGGATCCATAAAATAATGGGACAACTTTAGGATGCATCCAATCTGACATACTTTAAATCCCAGTGGAATCATTAATTATGATGCCCAACAACTGGAGCAAACAGTGGGGTTTCTCCCCACCACCATGCTTGAATACAAGCACAACTATGCATTCTTAAGTTTCATCAACATTAAGAGTTGATTCTGAAGAAATGCCAAGGCAAGGGTTGGATCCTACCAACTTCTCCACCCAACCTCTGCTAATTCCTCTTACTTCCTCACTGTAGCCCCTGTTCCCATGTGGCTGTTCTCAACACAGGCCCCACAATCCCTGGTACAACTTCTCTTCTGTGGTCCAAAGGGAGCCCCCCTATTCCTTCTTCCACCTGTCGAAAAGTCGGTCCGGTACAGTTCAAATGGTTTATAGTTGCTTGCTTTCTCCTCTTATCCAGTTGCTTCCTCTTTAGTGCAAACCAGTTTAAAGTTACTTCTGAGCTAGCAAATTACGGTTTCCACTTCCCTCAAACAACAAGCATGCAAACTGCAGTCTGAAGCAGGTGCACCATATCACTTTAGAGGGTTTGCTGGTTAGCCGTGATGGCAAAACTACAGTGAAATTTCTGTTTCTGTAGAGTTTCGGAAAAGCGGTATGCGTCAGATGGGGCTTAAGTTTTCTGGTTCTTTGTAACTACTGTGTTGTTAAATGAGAGTTCTCCACAGGGTCGTTTAGACCCCTCAATACCTTGATTGTGCAGTGTTTTATTTCCCCATTCACTCCAATTGGGAGGGGTCTAAATGACCCCAATGCCTATTCAATAAAATCCTCCTCCCACACACAGACACACAGAACACAGAGCTCAGGATCGACACATCACAGAACGATAGGCTACTTTACTGCATGAGCATCTATGGTGCATGATGAACTAATGAAGGGGTCCCCAATGTGGCGACTGAGGTGAACATGGTGCCTGCAAACACTTTCTGGGGTGTCTGGCAAGAGCTTTCAGAGAAAAGGCAGGACTAGGTAGGGCTTCTCACTGGCTATGCAGATAAAAAGATACCTTGTTAACAGAGCTTCTGTCTGAAACAGTGAAGAGCTACTATTAGAGGTTAAGTATCACCCTGTTCCCTAACATTTTGTGGTTGGCGTCACCTCCTGTGGCAGCCATTTTGTCATCATGCCTACCACCCTGCATCAGAATTCCAAAGCTCTCCACAGGTTCAAAAAGGCTGGGGACCCCTGAACTAATGATTACAATAGAAAATTGTAAACTTTTAAAATGTGCCTATGATATAATTAAGGATTCTAGAACAGAGATGACAAACTCATTTGTTACGAGGGCTGGACCTGACATGAACGTCACTTTGTCGGGCCAGGCCTTGTGTGCCATAAAATGTAGTGCCAGGTACCAGAGACAAACTTTATAAAGGACGCGGGCAAACCCAATTAACAATATTTTTCACTCAAAATACAAACAGAAGCAATGGTTCCTAGCAGTGAAAGCAATTGATTTATTGGGGAACCCACAAAAGCCCCAATAAAAGTATTCAATCATATGCAAGACAAGTTTTTTCCCCAAGGGATATTATAAAAGGGGGAGTACCTTACATTTCCATAAATACCAATTGCTTGCAGACCAGGTAAGAGCCCTGGATGGGTCACTTCTGGCCCAGGGCCTTACATTTAACACACCTGCTCTAGAGGATGGGGGGCCCTCTGAGAGCTAAAACATTTTTTTTTTAAGTAAGGAAAAGAAGATGGTTGGGTGCAACCTGGCAGAGGTCTTGGATGGAACGTCTTGCATGAACGTGACTCCAGCCATGACCAGTGGGGGGGGGGAAAGCTAGGTATAAATTCAAAAGCAGCACTGGATGAATTTCTGATATGTTTATGATGGTTCAAAGAGGTCGAGAGAAATAGGCTATAATGGCATCAGACGTCATGGGTAAAAAAATCATAAAGATGGCAGTGGCTGCTGAAAAGCCATCCGTAGGGGTGGGGGTGGGGGCAGTATTTCAGGCGCAGCATTTCCCACGTAATAAAGAAGTGATCAAGTTTAAGGCCATGGCCACCAAGGGATATAAGCCGAAGTTAGTGGGGTCAACAAGGGCGTCGCCAGGCAAACCGTTTGTCTTGCCGGGAGATGGAGAGATGTTTTGGCCATTTATGACCCAGGGGTGAAAGAGTTTGTTCTCTTTACAAGGGATGAGAAGATCGCAAACTTGTAAAAAAAGTTAACTACGGAGATTATAGAGCTGCTTGTCGACAGATGAAAAAAAAATAGTTGCAATTGGCAAAGACGCCCTTGTGAGCAAGACTTTGGAATGGGAAGGGGGCAGCAGCTGCCTTGTTTTTAGAACTTGGGTCTTTAAAAAAAACAAAACACACAACTGCCCGAAATCTTATTATCCCCCCGCTGCAATTTTACATAATTCAGCAGGTGAAATTTTAGAATAATTGATCATTCCTGTTGGGTTTGCAGTCTGGGAATGGGATTTCCAAGCGCCAGAGGCCAAATTTAAGCACCATCTCTGGTCAGGTCATCTGTCCCACAGCTTCTGCACCCTATTTATATTCGCAGAAGATCTCCAGGATCAGACCACTAACCCCAGCCAAGCAGTCAACTGGACTGTTGCCGTTTCTCCTCCTCCTCCAGTATGACATACAAGATGGGCTTTTTGTGTTCGGCCAGGGAAGGAAGACAGCTTTGGTTTCAGAACAAAATTTGAGTCCAGTGCCCACCCCCCAATTCAGACCAAAAAAGTTTAATTCTGATTACACCCAGAATTAAACTTTGTTGGTCCGAAAGGGGCCACTGGACTCACATTTTGTTCTGCTGCTTCAGACCAACATGGCGACCCCACCTCAATCTAGCTTTGGTTTCAGTAGTTTGTGGGGCTTTTGGAGGTCGAGGGTGTAGCCACTGTTTGCAGTGGGGTTGGGGGAGACTGGCACCAGGGAAGCAAGTGCCAGTGTGGTATACTGGTTTGAGTGTCAAAATAGGACCTTGGAGACCCAAGTTTGAATTCACACTCTGCTACAGAAACCTGCTGGGTGACCTCGGACCAGTCAGACCCTCCCGCCCTAGCCTACCTCACAGGGTTGTTGTGAGGATAAAATGGAGGGGAGGGGGATGATGTGAGCCACTTTGGGTCCCCATTAGGGTTACTGACGTCCAGGTAGCATCTGGAGACCTCTTGCTATTATGGTTGCTCTCCAGACAACCAAGATCAGTTCCTCTGGAGAAAATGGCTTTGGAAGATGGACTCTATGGGCACTGTACCCTGCTGAGGTCCCTCCTCTCCCCAAATCCTGCCCTCTCCAGGCTCCACCCTCCAAATCTCTGGGTATTTCCCAGCCCAGCACTGGTGACCCAAGTCTCCATTGGGGAGAAAGGCAGGGTATAAAAGAAGGAAATAGATAGTAAAAGAAAGAGTGAATGCAACCAGAATGCCCAAACCTCTTGGAGGTAGCCTGCATCCAGTGTTCCCTCTAAGCTGAGTTAGTGTGAGCTAGCTCACAGTTTTTTTAGCCTCCGGCTCACACACTTCTGTCTTCGCTCAGGAAGGAGGGCTCCAGGGCAAACTTATTTATGCAGCAGCCAAATCATTTCCTCACAACTTTAATGCCGGTAGCTCACAGAGTAGAATTTTTGCTCCCAATACTCCACAGCTTAGAGGGGGCATTGCCTGCATTATGTCCCTGCTTAATCCACTGCAACCAAGAACTGCTTTAAAAATGCAGGCATGCGAACCTGCCTTAAATTGACTCAGACCGCTGCCTCAGCCAAGACAGTCTACTCTGAATGGAAGTGGATCTTCTAGCAAAGGAAGGCATTTCCCATCATCCGTTACCTGATATCTTTAATTGACGATGGCAGGGACTGAACTTGGGGCTTTCTGAACACCGAGCCACAATTCCCGCCCTGCCATAGGGAACCTCCTTCGTCATAAAGTACTTTATTGGGTAATTTCAGTTATGTGGCCCAGCCAATAAATGACGGCCGTGCAAGCGAAATAGAACCTCCACGTTCCAAGGCACTGTCTCTCCCAGTACTGGATTTGGCTTCTGGAAGTTTTGCCAAGCAAACAGTGCGCTGCAAAGCAAATACAGCACCCTGCCCTTCCAAGTTAGTACGAAAGCCAGAGGGTGCAATACAGTGGCAGATTAACCATTAAGCAGACTAAGCTCGTGCTTAGGGCGCCAGGGCCAAAGGGGGCACCACAAAGTTGGGGAAAGGGTGAAGACATGTAGAAAATTGCCTTTCAGGTCATGAAGATTGGAACTTTGATACATTTAACTTGTGAAATATTAAAATAGATGTTGTATTGGATTTTTGTAGGATATGTAGCCAGAGCTTGGCTTAGTTTGTACAGTATATTGTGTTATCATATGAATACATTTTTGTATTGCTGCAACCTGCATTGTATATCCGGTCAGACAGGTCAACAACTAAAATGGACTGAGTCAGTGTGGAAAGGAGGGGGGTCACCAAGATGGGTCAGTGCTTAGGGCACCAGTGAGCCTCAATCCGCCCCTGGTGTAATACAACCAGCTTTCCATAGGGTCAGGGCTGCCCTGCAGAAGTTCTTCTTGTGGTGACCAACCGTGTCTTGCGCAGCACTTGAAGTCTGGAAATTACTTGAGAAGTCTCAAAGCCCGGAGTCCCCCAGATGATCTAATGCCTTTTGGAAATATGTTTTTCAGCTGAAGAAAGGTTTTTTTGCTAGGGTGTCTTGCCCTGACCTCGATGGACCAGCCTAGTCTCAGAAGCTAAGCAGGCTCGGTCCTGGTTAGCACCGGGATGGGAGACCCCGGAGGGAGTCCAGGGTCGCTACGCAGAGGCAGCCAATGGCAAAGTACCTCTGGTTCCATCTCTTGCCTTGAAAACCCTACAAGATCACCGTAAGTCGGCTGCAATTGACAGGACTTTCTGACATCACCATTGCGTCTCAGGAAGCAAGTTAAAAGACCAAAGGACACTTGGGCGCACGTGCCACTTTATTTTTGTTCTGAACAAAGACTTTTGAGCGCATGCCAAGAAGAGTGGTTTGGCTTTCCTAAAATCATGTTTACACTCTGAAAAAACACCTCCAGCCAACACAAATGGACCAAACCTTACAACACTGGGAAGTCAAGTCAGGAATACGACAACTATTAACAGCCTAACATCTTGTTATTTTCACGGAGGAAAAACAGAAAAGACAACCATCGGCTCAGCTGAATCGGCCGTGCCGCCATCTGCAGCGTTAGAAACACAGTGCCAGAAGGGATCCCCAAGGGTCATCTAGTCCAGCCACCTAAACAATGCAGGAAATTCACAGCTACCCCACACATACGCACACTCTCCCAGTGACCACTGCCATATGTTCAGAGGAATGCAAAAAACTTCCAGGATCTCTGGGCCATTCCCGCCTGGTTCTCTGCAGATTTTTCAGTATAAGGCTACGTTCTCACAAGGCTGAAGTCCACATGATGCACAGGTCGTTATGGAATCTCACCACATTTTTGCTTCTTCCTGCTGGTCAAGAAACCCCGGAGGCCTTGTGGATCACGTACACAGCTAAGAAGGACAGTCAGAGTCTTCCTTCCACGATACCAGCAGCCATTTTTCCATATAGCCCAAAAAGAAAAGAAAAAAAACGGAGTTCCACAGTACCTCTCTTCTCTTTGTTGACACAACCAGCTCTAGAAAAGGCTGGTCTTCACCCCAGGAGTCAATTTCTGTGAGATCATACAGAATGGTGGTAACAGGCCCGAAAGTCCACAGGACGTGCTTCCGCTTCTGCAAGAGGTGGTGGAACAACTGAAGAGGAAAAAGGAAGAGAAACTCGTCATGCCAGATTCTCCACAAGATTCAGCACCAGAATTTAATAGCGGTAGGGTCAAATTCCAGGTCCTCAGCTTGGATGCTGGACTCGGATTAGAGAACAGTCCATTTGGATTAGAGAACAGTCCATTTGGGGTTTTCCGTACAGGTCATTCCATGTACGGAAGAGGGGCTTCAGCCTCATGTTTCTCACACACACACCCCGAACCACATGGCCAACTACAACTGGAAACCGAGGGGACGTTCACAAGAACTCTGCAATCTGGTACAAAGATGCACGGTTCAAAATAAAAAATGGCAGCAGTCTTACTGGGTGAGATCTACTGAAGATCTACTGAAGCAGATCTTTGTATTTTCAGGTAACACACAGTTAACACGAGTGCCTACCAGTTACGTTATGAGAAAGAACTGTTTGTTTTGAAAATATATGTTTGAATTGCCCTTTAAATGTGATGCCAGCGTTGTGTAGCAGTTAGAGTGCGGGACTAGGATCTGGGAGAAACCGGGTTCAGATCCTCACTTGGCCATAGCAGCATGGTGAGTAACCTTGGGCCAGCCATGCACACTCAGCCTAACATACCTCACAGGTAGGGTTGCCAGGTCCCCCTAGGCTACCGGCGGGGGATGGAGGGGAGTAGGGTTGCCAGATCCAGGATGGGAAATTCCTGCAGATTTGAGGATGGGGTCTGGGGAAGGACTTCACATGGGTTATAATGCCATAGAGTCCATCCTCCAAAGCAACCATTTTCTCCAGGGGAGCTCATCTCTGTAGTCTGGAAACAAACTGGCATCCCTGCTCACAGGACGATTGTTGTGAGAATAAGACAGAGGAGCTTTGGGTCCCCCACTGAAGGGAAAGGCAGGAAACATATGAGGTGAATAAATAAAACGATGGGGTTAGTTTGATGACTGCTTAGATGGCAGAGTGACAGGGAGCCCAACACAAGCCACTTATATGACAAAAGAGCGGGATTTAAGTAGAAGTGTCTGGAAACTCTATTGTTCCCCTCAATGGCCTCTCCCACATGAGATCAGCTGTATTGTATGCTCACCACAGAGTTGCCCTCGACACCAGCCAGCTTAAATGGAGTGAAGCCGTCGTTGTTTGGGATGGACTCCAAGGGTGCCAGACCCCCCACTCGCTTGTCAAAGGACAGGAGCAGATTGTACATCTGGCAGGCGAAGTTCCGGTTGGGCTGAAGAACCAGGATGTGAAGGATCGTGTTACCTGCGGATGAAATGGAGACATCATGCTGAAGGAAATGCTATGGTCAGTTTAATAGTTCCTATAGAGTCTGTCTACTCTGACCTGGATGGCCCTGATCTGGTCAGACCTTGGAAGCTAAGCAGGATCGGCCCTGGTCAGTACTTGGATGGGAGACTGCCAGGGAAGTCCAGGGTAGCTACACAGACACAGGCAATGGCAAACCACCTCTGATCGTCTCTTGCCTTGAAAACCTTATGGGGTTAAGAACATAAGAACATAAGAGAAGCCAATGTTGAATCAGGCCAGTGGCCCATCTAGTCCAACACTCTGTCACACAGTAGCCAAAAATACCACGTGCCATCAGTAGGTCCAGCAGTGGGGCCAGGAAACTAGAAGCCCTCCCACTGCTGCCCCCTCCAGCACCAAGAATAGAGTGCATCACCTGCCCCAGACGTAGAATTCCCATCTATACTCTGTGGCTAATAGCCACTGGTGGACTTCTGCTCCATATGTTTATCTAATTCCCTCTTGAAACTGTCCATGCTTGTAGCTGCCACCACCTCCTGTGGCAGTGAGTTCCATGTGTTAATCACTCTTTGGGTGAAGAAGTTGGGTTCTTCTTTGGGTTGCCATGAATCTGCTGTGATTTGGTGGCACTTTCCACACACACCCCCTGAGTTTGTTGAATCTACTGAAGTTTTATTTATAGTGCAATCCTAAACAGATTTATAGCCTTCTAAGGCCAAAAAGGACTTGGAAGGGTGTAATACTGTCTAGACTTGCCCTGCTAAGGCTTGATGGTCGATTACCCGACTGAAGTTTCTGTTGATGAAATCAGCAGACTTCAGTTTTAAGCAAGACGGACAAATTTTTAATTAGCGAGTCTGAAAACACGAGCAGTATCTTGGAGGCTGATTTGTTTCTGGTGTATTCTTTGAACAGGGGGTTAAAAAAGAAAAATAAGGCAGATTTTTATGAGTGGGCAGCTTTTGTCTATTTAATCGCAAGCTAGTTCATATTTCCTGGAATTTCTCAAAGAGGCACTCAATAATGATAGGTGAGCAATGTGCAAAAATGTGTATTTTCATGTACTGCCCCCAGAAGAATATGTAGCTAGCAGATTGCTTTGGGGTAGGAAAATGAGTCCTTTGCCTTTAAGACATGGCACCATAGGAAATGTAAGGACTCTTTAGGTCACATGATCTAAAATAGCTCACTCTATTGGTCTAGAGAAGCCTTTTCCTGCAGCCTTTTTCATTTTAATTGACTGACCACTTCAATAGACCAAACCTTAATTGGGTGATTAAGAGACAGGAGTGGGTGGAGGAAGAATTCTCTTCTTGGTTACAGCTAGGATTATAGAACCTTTAAATATCTATTTGTGGACAGTGTGGCGACTTATCTCTCTTCTAATTTGTAGAAGGATTGTTTTCCTTTTATGCACTTCCCAGGACTTTGAAATGTTCTGTGAACAGGGTGGGTGGAGTGAATTATGTCTAGGGAATGGGGTTTAGGCTGTCCTATGTGTTACTGAAGCCTGTCCTTGCTCCGCTGGTGGACCTCCTGCTGGCACCTGGGTTTTGGCCAGTGTGTGGCACAGAGCGGTGGACTGGATGGGCCATTGGCCTGATCCAACATGGCTTCTCTTATGTTCTTATATCCTTTTGTAGTTTCTTACAAAAGGATGAACTCCGTGTCTGTTCAGGATGCCAGGTTGTTGTTGAACGAGCTGGTCTCAGAATGAATTTCATTCATAAATAAAACTGCCTATTTTGCTAGGGGGAAAGCCTTGAAGCAAGTTCTTTCTCTCCCAGACGAATCCCGGAGAAAACGGAGGGGGATTTCATTGGAAGTACGATTAAAAAGAACCCCCTTACGCTATTCCGCCTCACAAATGCTACCATCGTATATCACTGTATTGCCTTCCACTGCAAATGACAGAAGGGGCTGCCAGAAGAATAGCCGCTTCACAGAATGAAAGAGACGTCCTGATTGGCTCTGAAGGATTCGCCCGCTGGCTGCCAGCCTCTCACCTAGAGAATCTTGGGCCCTGATATCGGCTCCATTTGCAATCAGCAGCTGGATAATCTCCTCATTCCCCATGCAGGCCGCAAAAGACAAAATGTGCTCCCCTGAGGAGGAAGAGGAACAAGAAAGCAGAATTAAAATCGGGCCTGGAAACACTGACCGAAATGTCACAAACAATAAGGTTTAGGTTTTGTACAGGTGAAGTAATCTATCCATGCCGCTTAATCCAAGAATTTGAAGGGTGGACCTCCAATATATATATATATATATTAAAAATAATTCTGTCTCCTCTCCAAGGAAGCGAAAACTTCTCTGCATCACAAGAGCCTTGTGTTTTAATGAGCCTGTCGCGCGGGGAGGGTGGGATATAAATCGAATAAAATAAACAAACCAATCAATCAATCAATCAATCAAAATTGATTGAAACTGGGGTAGCCATGTTAGTATAGTGTAGCAAAACAAAACAAAACAAAAATGTCACTTTAAAGACTAACAACCTTTAGTTCGGTATGAGCTTTTGTGAATCGGAGCTTGCTTCTTCAGATAAAACGGAAATAAAGAGGTTCGGTTCCAGGCTGTAGAGAATCACACCAGACCGACCTCTGCTCAGCTCCTGCCTCTTTTCCCTCTCCCTTTCCATGCTTTTCTGTGTCGTAACAAGACAAATTATTTTCTTTATTTCCATTGTAGCTGAGGAAGTGACTCACAAAAGTTCGTAAATGGAATTAATGTTGTCAGTCTTCTAGGGCGCCACTGGAATTCTGCTTTGTTTTGCTTCAATCACAAGCCCCACAGACCAAAGCTCAAGCGCCAGGCTCCAGGGGACGCCACGGAAAGGGCTGCCACTCTCCAGGTAGCACTTGGAGATTTCCTGCTACTACAGTCAATCTCCAGACAACCAAGATCAGGTCCCTTGAAGAAAATGGCTGCTTTGGAGGGCGGACTCTACAGCATTATACCCTGCTGAGGTTCCTCCCCTCTCCAAACCCCACCTTCCCCAGGCTTCACCCATGAATTCTCCAGGTGTTCCACAGCCCAGAGCTAGAAATGTAGGCCACGGGTCACGCAACATGACTTTTCCAGTGCCCCATGTGCCCTGCAAGCTGGACGGTGGGCTCCCTACAGAGGTGCCAAGCATCAAGAGAAACCAAGCAATGTGCCCTGACCTGGACAGCCCAGGCAAGCCCGATCTTGTCAGATCTCAAAAGCTAAGCAGGGTCAACACTGGCAAGTTTTTGGGTGGGAGACCGCCAGAAAGTACCAAGGCTGGGAGGCAGAGGCAGGCTGTCAAGCCACTTCTCTGAATGTCCTCCATGCCCCAGTAGGAATTGCTAGAGTTCCCCATGACTTCCAGGCACACATGCACACACAAAATGCAGAAAGAGAAGAAGATGAAGAAGAAGAAGAGAAGAGACTGAATTTATACCCCGCCCTTCACTTGGACTCTCAGAGCAGCTTACAAACTCCTTTCCCTTCCCCTCCCCACAACAGACACCCTGTGAGGAGAAGAAGAAGAAGAAGAAGAAGAAGAGAAAAGATTGGATTTATACCCCACCCTTCACTACCCAAAGGAGCCTCAGAGCGACTTACAACCTCCTTTCCCTTCCCCTCCCCACAACAGACACCCTGTGAGGTAGGTGGAGCTGAGAGAGCTCTTGACAGAAACTGCTCTTTTTTCAAGAACAGCTCTTATCAGAAGTACGGCTTGCCCAAGTTCATCCAGCCAGGTGCAAGTGGAGGACTGGGGAATCAAACCCGGTTCTCCCAGATTAGAGTCCGTGCACTTAACCACTACACCAAACTGTGAGGTAGGTGGGGCTGAGAGAACTCTGACAGAAACTGCTCTTTCAGGAACAGCTGTGCCAGAGCTTGTGACTGACCCAAGGTCACATCAGCAGGTGCAAGTGGAAGAGTGGGGAATCAAACCCGGTTCTCCCAGATTAGAGTCTGCACACTTAACCACTACACCAAACTGGTGAGAGAGAGAGAGACAGAGAGACCAAGCAACGTACACAGCACTGCCCCATATGGAAGTTCACTGGTGGGGGTGCAGAGGGGATTGGGAGCCCTTTTTAGAGGCTTCTGTCTGTGAACTGGCAGCAGCAGTGGAGTCAGGGAGCTAAACGCTTTCAGCAGCTGATATCCTGGCCCAGGCCAGGCACTGCTACTGACTCAGCGACTGTGGGTCAGAGCAGAGTTGAACTGGTCTCTGCTGCTGCCAGGCAATGCCCCTTCAGTAACAACTGTCAGATTTCCTTCCTCCGTACATCAACTCTCAGCCACCGGACGCTGCCAAAGCTGCTGCTAAACTTCCATGCATGTGCGAACCAGTCCGAAGATTCGGCTGAGGGTGAACTACAGTTCTGTCAAATCGCATTGACCGGATCTGGCAGAAAATGTTGGCACTGACCATAAGACATGACGTTGTTTATTACTACATGACAAATCTAGACAGGGAGGATAGAGGCACTGAATGGTCAGGACTGCTTGTTCCAGAAGCACCACATGGCCAAGGGAGTTTGTTCTAAAACAGAAACATGCCTGTTCTGGTGAAGATGTTGGGACCACAAACAGCAACGCCTTCACGGAGTATTTTTGGAGTGCGTCTCGCAACATAGCGCCTCTCAAACCTCGTGCCGTGGGCTAATTTCTCCTTAGACCCCAAAAGCAATCCCCATTCTTGGAAACTGCAGGTGCAATCGTACCAAAATAGAAGAGATTTTTGGAGCTGCGTCGGAAGAAAAGCCCTGTCGCCCGGGGAGTGGAGATGTGAGCCCCTTTCCGGATCAGAGATTTCACCAGGTTGACGTTCTGATTGACGGCTGCGATGTGCAGAGCGGTTTGTCCTGAATATACACATTAAGAAAACCACACAGGTTAAGACCTGCATTTTGAGGGATGTTAGTGATCTAATTATCTGCACCCACATGTTGTGCACGCTGCACTCTGAAATGTTTGTTGCTGTTGTTGCTGTCGAGTCACAACTGACTTATGGCGACCCTGTAGGGTTTTCAAGGCAAGAGATGTTCTGAGGTGGTTGGCCGTTGCCTGCCTCCACGTTGCAATCCTGGTACTCCTTGGTGGTCTCCCATCCAAATACTAGCCAGGGCCGACCCTGCTTAGCTTCCGATATCGGGCTAGCCTGGGCTATCCAGGTCAGGGTCTGAGACGTTAACAGGCATTTATTAACAATGTTTGATGCCCATGACTAGGAAAGGAAAAAAAGACCACACACTGCAAAAATCTAAAAATGGTTCATTAAGGGTACCCTGTCCTGGCATAAACCTGCAGCATGAACCTAAACAGAGTTGCACCCATTGAAGTCCAATGGCCAATGGGCCTAGAAGGTTTTAACTGAGCCCCATTGACCAAAGAAGCTCATCTGGTGGGTACACAACACAGGGCCTTTTCATTGGCAGCCCCATGGTTATGAAACTGCCTCCCCAAGTAAGGTCTGCACAGTCCCCTCATTCTCGATCTTTAGGAGCCAGCTTGGTGTAGTGGTTAAGTGCACGGACTCTAACCTGGTAGAACCAGGTTTGATTCCCCACTCCTCCACTTGCACCTGGCTGGATTACCTTGGGCAAGCTGTAGTTCTGATAAGAGTTGTCCTTGAAAAAGAGCAGTTTCTGTCAGAGCTCTCTCAGCCCCACCTACCTCACAGGGTGTCTGTTGTGGGGAGGGGAAGGGAAGGGAGTTTGTAAGCCTCTCTGAAACACCTTTGGGTAGTGAAAGGTGGAGTATAAATCCAATCTCTTCTTCTTCTTCTTCTTAGAAGGCAGCTGAAGACAGTTTTATTCAGGACGGCATCTGATTAGTTCTGCCTACCAGCAGTTTTAAATTATTGATGTTAAATAGTGTTTTTTTAAATGTATTTTATTATTATTTTCATTGTAAACCTTGGGGAGGAAAGGCGGCATGGCGTGGCCCGATCTCATCAGATCTCGGAAGCTAAGCAGTGTCGGAACTTGGAAGGGAGGCCACCAAGGAAGACTCCGCAGAGGAAGGCGACGGCCAACCACCTCTGCTTAATCACTTGCCTTGAGAGCCCCTTGGCCTGGGTAGCCGTAAGTCAGCTGCAACTTGATGTCACTTTTTTACACACGAGCCGCCTTCGGTTCCTGTGGCAGAAAGGCGACCAACGGATGTTTGAAATCCATAGATAAAAGTAAATAAATGGCACAAGAAGACACAGAGCATTATGCTTAAACCAAGTCTCTGTCCATATGGAGACAGTGGCTCGGTTCAAATGTCACGCCAAACCAGAGGCTTGGATAGTTGGGAAATTTCTGCTAATGGAGGAAGGGCCCTTTTTTGCCGATGCCTCCACCTGCTGCAAACCTTTGAGCCCCTCTATCTTGCTGTTCCTGAGGGTCCCATGTGCCCAGGGAGCATTGATACGGGGATGCTTTTGTGCTGCAGCAGGTTTTGGGAGGGAAGCCCCACTCGGCCAGAGGATATCCCCTCTGTCAGTGGAGAACCCCTGTAGGACCTGAGCCATAGTTCGTCACTGCATAAACAACCCTTATGTCTGCATGTTCCCTCCTCCCCTTTGCCCGGGGCGATTCGTTTAGTAACTTCCTCTTTAATGCAAATCATAGTATTGGCAAACAATGGCTTGCGCAAAACGACAAACTTCATCAGTCGGTGTGAAGGAGGGAGCCTCATGCGAGTATAAGGCCGGTTCTTGTGTGACCAAACTGAGGTTTACCATGATTTCTGAACCATCCCTCGAATGCGAGAACCTCCCCGACACTGAATCAGACCACTGGTCCATCAAGGTTCTTACCATCTACTCAGACTGGCACTGAATCTCCAGGGTGTTAGGTAGAAGTATTTCATATCGCCTACTATGTCATGTTTTAAACTGGAGATACCGGGGATTGAACCTGGGACCTTCTGCAAGCCAAGGAGATGCTTTCACTGAGCCAGGGGCCCTCCCCCTACCATTGCTATTATTTCTAAACCAATCCTTCCTGTATCCCTCCCTGGCTCAGACGTTCAGTGCAAAACTGGAAATGCATGATGTCGAACCCAAAAGAGAATATACAGTGATGTGAACGTGGGCTTTTGGGCATCGGCTTCTCCTCCCCTCACGCAGACTCCCTGCTTCTCAGCTACCTATCCTTGCAGCCTATCAGGCGGACAACTGGCAGAGAGGGAGCCAATGGGAAAGAAGTTCCCAGCAAGGACAGCTGCGGGTCAGCTTTCTGTCACTCCCCCATATGCCTTCAGGCCTTGCCTTTCTGACTATCACTGGGAAGCAGAGGGAAGGTGGGAGTCTGTTTTGGTTTTGGGGGGTGGTGGGTTTGTGCTCTGAGAACAGCCCATAGTGGAGTGCTTAATGTAGGCTTCCCCTCCCGCCTCCCAAACTTTCTCTCAAGCGACATGGCGACTTTCACTGGGCAAAGAAGTGAAGCTAAATGTCATCTTGTTTCCTGACAGGCCAGATGACTGCGCCTCACAGAAGGGTGAGGTGAAACAAGACACAGCTGGTGGTGTTTGCCGGAAAGCGGCTTTTAGCAGAACCGCTCTCTCTCTCTCTCACAAAAGAGCTTTCTTTTGGAGAGTATTCCTATAGGGCAGGGGTGGCCAAACTTGCTTAACGTAAGAGCCACAAAGAATAAATGTCAGATGTTTGAGAGCCGCAAGACATAAAAAAATATTACATGGATGTTTTTATTGAAAAATATGCAAATTTGCTGTTTATTAACATTAAAAGAGACTGCCAAAAATAAAAACAAAAGTGGTAAAGACAGGTATTGATAATGAAATTTATTTGTCCAATTATATTTATTTAGTGGGGCTAGAGAGAGAGGAAAGAGTGGAGAGAGGAAAGAAACAAATAGATGGGCAGGAGGGAGGGAGGGGAGAGGGGAGGAAGGAAGGAGAGAAAGAGGTTGAAAGAAAGCAAATAGATGGGGTAGGGAGGGGGAAGGGAGAGGTGGAAAGAAAGCAACTTTAACTTCAAATGTGTTCTCCAAAAAACTCCACACACACCCATGCCAGCTGGCTTGTCTTAGAGAAGGGATTTAAAGAGACAAATGCCTTCTCCAAGCCGACCAATGGCTTGGTGTGGAGGGGAACACTGGCTGGGGAAAGGACGACTGATCAGGGAGGCATGTCTCCCCTTCACTTCCCCAGCTGCCCTGCTGGGAGCCGCACAATATGTGTGAAAGAGACCCATGTGGCTCCCGAGCCGCAGTTTGGCCACCTCTGCTATAGAGGAATGTGGGCTCCCATGTTAAAGGGGCTGATTTAAAAATTCAAACTTTCCCCACCTCTCAAGCAAGACCTTTGCCCAGAGAGGGAGGAGGAATCATAATTCTGCAATGAAGGTTCAGTTCTTTTTTAGGGAAGAGCTGTTCCTTTGGAGACAACTTTGGACCTCTTGAAAGAGCATTTTTTTTCCTGTGGGAAATAGAGCCTCAGCCCAGCCCTCGTTGCAGACAGAAGGGAATACATCTTCCCAGTTGTTCTGTGGGTTGCAAGAACCACAGAGTAGCGAAGGACCAAAACAAACAAACAAAAAGACTACAGACTTCAATGCCCAGGACCACCCAGGTACAGCAGGGCATTATTTACTATTAGTAAAGGCAAAAGGTAAAGGTTTCCCTTACTCGAAAGCCAGTCAAATCCAACCCTAGGGTTGTGGCACTCATCTCTGTTTCCAAGCCGAAGAGCCAGCGCTGTCCAAAGACATTTCCGTGGTCACGTGGCCAGCATGATTAGATGCCGAGGCACACAGAACGCTGTTACCTTCCCACCGAAGTGGTACCTATTTATCTACTTGCAATTTCTTGCTTTCGAACTGCTAGGTTGGCAGGAGCTGGAACCAGAGACGGGAGCTCACTCCGTCCTGCGGCACTCAGGTCTCGAACTGCCAAACTACAGACCTTCCAGCCTGCAGTTCAGCATCTTTAACCACTTGAGCCACCGCAGCTCCTTATTTACTATTACTCTTACCCAAATAGGTTTTTAGACAAGAATATCAGGAAAAGTTTGAAACAATTACTGGGATAAAATTCAAGCTTCACCCCGCCCCTTGATACACCAAAGAAAACAAACAGCCAGTGCTGTGAATGAACAGAATAGATGGCAGCGCTACTAAAGTAATTTATGTTAACTGTTGGGAGAGAAAGCAAGACTACTGCTGGGAAAACAAATTACTTGATTGGGCTATTATGATTAAACTGCGTAAGTTTTAAAAAACAAGGAAGATGGAAAACTAGCAGGTTGCTGAAAATTGGTTTTGAATGGTTTTATCAACTAATTAGGAAACTAAATTTAAAAACTTCTACTGACTGTCATACAATGGAACATGTTTTCTTTTGTATTGAAATACAAAGTCGGAATCCTTATAATAGTCACCTTCTGAAATGCAATTAAATTTTATACACCATGAAAATGGAAAATAAAGGAGATTGTAAACACCCCTGAATCCTGATCGCTGTGGCTCAGTCTATCCTATATGACAACCTTCAGAGTGATGTTTTTTATCAGATGGGCCTGATTGTAGACATCCCCCCTGCCCAGTGGGCTATAATGGTCCTTTTCAAGCAAACCGTTTGACATTGGGGATGACCTCCCCACCTCTGCTGAAGGGAGTAGATGCATCTGTGTGAAAAACACACTTCTGAGATGCTGGAAAGGACAAAGAGGGAGAAGGAGAATTACTGGCAGAGACATCTTAGGGTGAAGGATCTCTCTAGGCTTCCCATTTGCTCGCTGACAGTAGACAAAGCCCCACCCTCAATGATCTGATGGCACTGATGGTGAAACTCTCGGAATTTCCCTGATCTCTACAGTAAATACCATAGAGATTGGAGGGAGTCCTAGAGCTTCACCTAGAAGTGAATTCTTTGTGACATTCCAGGAATTTCCCCAATCTCTATGGTCTTTACCATATAGACAGGGGAAATCCCTAGAGTGCCAGAGTGGATGTGATGTCACATTTCCTAAAACCAGGGCTCTTATTGTAGCAGGAACTCCTTTGCATATTAGGCAACACACCCCTAATGTAGCCAATCCTCCAAGAGCTTACAGAGCAATTCTTACAGGGGCTACTGTAAGCTCTTGGAGGATTGGCTACATTAGGGGCGTGTTGCCCAATATGCAAAGGAGTTCCTGCTACAAAAAGAGCCTTACTAAAATGATACCCTTCCCAAACATGCCTTCCTTCCAAATCTCCCAGGACTTGCCAGCACATGGCTGGCTACTCTTGATCCCTTCCTCCTGGCATCTGACATTGGGTAGCGATCGTCTGCCCTCCAGGGGTGCCCCAGTGCCTCCACCTGTAATCTACCTGCATATCTGCAAATAAAACAGAGTGCTCTCTCTCCTCCAAAAGGAAGTTTGCGTTAGCCTCTGGAACTTCTCTCCGCTCAGGGCAGGGTGGCGTGCTTTACATTCAACATGGCAATCACCTTCATAGAGTTCGGACGTCATCCTCTCATTGATGAGTTCTGGAGCCACCTCCATGAGAGCCTCGGCGGCTTCCGTGCTGTCATAGAGGGCGGCTATGTGGAGCGCCGTCTCCCCCACGACTCCTGGGTGGAATAAGCAAAGCGCAAGGGTCACCTAAGGATTCCCGCTGCACGCAAGAGCCATATTTGGTGAAACAAAGGTTTGTTTATTCTCGTGACTTCTCCATTCCTCTATAAAACTAGGGGGTGAGCAGGTCTCAGTTTTACAACACCAAGGCAGAGGTGGGAGCCAGAACCTTCTTGCTTCCCTCCGTGTGCATGGCCCCCAACCCTTTTCTCCCACACTGGCTCCCTTCTGGGACTGGAACCAGCCTGGAAGAAGAAAGCCTGGCATGCTGTCGATCCTGCTTAAACCTGAGCAAAGTTGATCTCCCTTCACACCCATGCCCAGTTTGGAGGAGTGGTCAGGAGCGCGGACTCTAATCTCGGAGAACTGGGTTTGATTCTCCACTCTCCCACATGCAGCTGCTGGTGTGACTGTGGGTCAGTCACAGCTCTCTCTGAGCTGTTCTCTCAAGAAGAGCAGTTCTCGAAAGAGCTCTCTCAAATAAGCAAATGGGGGTCCTCAAATAAACGAACAGGGGTTCTGCTGCCCCCTCAGCCTTGGTCTTTATTCCAAAATATGGGGATATCCACAGCAAGGGATACCTGGAAAGTGCCATGGATGCCATCTTAAATCACGAAAGCATGACATCTAGCACCATCTTCAGCGGGGACGATCAAAGGCAAAGTGGGTAGAGCCAGCTAGTGTGTTTTAACACTTATTCGTGCCAGTTCCAAGGCATGCGAGACAAATATTCGTAGGGGAAATGTGGACTGCAGTCATTGGTAGGGAAAGGGAAGTACCTCTTTGATAGAGATCACAAGATCCATCCATAGCCAGCTTCCTGATGACTTGGACATTGTTTTCTTTAGCAGCCAGCAGAAGCGGAGACTCCCAGATCCTGCATGCAAGAAGACACAGACATTCATATAGAGGTGCCCCAATGAGGACCGAGCTTCTCAGTATCCATTTGGGTGTGTGAACAGCAAATAATCCTTTTAGTGGATGAGGAAGGAAAGGTTACGACAAGGATGATCCCGGGTATTTGCAAAACAGGAGCAAAAAAGAAATTCCACCAAACCTGGCTTGAACCCAACATATACTATCAGCTGTTGCAATGTTTTCAGGAGGCCACCAGGAGGCAGTAGAGGGACAGGTAAGAAAGATGCAATTTGACAGGGCTCCCCTCTAAAAACCGATTGGTAGTTTTTAAGGTGCCACAAGATATCCTGTGTTGTTTCTGGATGCTAAGATGAGCTCAAGGCATTAAGGCATACCCAACCTTTTCATTCCAAGCACCATTCTTAGTGAGTGGGCTGTCAGTCCTCCTTGTATCATTCAGTTGTGGGTGGCTCAAGTATTGATTTACTTCATATATACCCCAACATGGGTACCCAAAGTGACTTCCAACGTTTTCCCCATTTCCATTTTATCCCCCAAACAACACAGCATTATAAGGAGGATGCGCAACATGATGACTGCAAAGGGGTGCAGTGCAATTAAAAGGGCTATAGCCACTGCAGATTATAAAATGCCTTTCGGTCTCACTAACTTTATCTATAGATCCAGGTGGGCAGCGGTGTTGGTCTGAAGCAGCAGAGCAAAGTTTGAGCCCTGTGGCACCTTTGAGACCAACAAAGTTTTATCCAAGGTATAAGCTTTTGTGTGCACGTGCACTTCTTCAGATACAATGAAGTGGAAATCACCAGTCCATACATATGGGTAGAAGGTGAGCAGTAAATTAGCATACAGCATAATGAAGATGTTTAACAGATGCAAGGACCAAACAGGAATTACAGGCTCAGTTTATATGGGCACCATTTGTTTGGGTTTAATTCCAAGGGAAACATAGTGAAGGAAATAAATATGTCAACGTTGGCAATTGATGGGCAGATGTATCCTTAACTGTGGAATGCTGAGAGTAATTAACGGAGACCCTGCCCTTATGCTCCATCCGTCTCCTCTCAAGCATGGAGGCGACCTGACCGCATCTTCTTCTTTGAAGGGGGGGTGATCGGCTGTACGGAGTTCTCTCCCCCTGTCCCCAGACCAGAGAAATGCATTCCAATCTACCATTCCAAATCGCATTACGTTCTACTATTTATGACATTACGTTACAATCTACTATTCTAATCAATTATTCTAAACAAGAAATAAAATAAAGAGGCCGTATGGACACATTAATATCCTGCTTTCTCCCCAGGAGGGAGCCAAAAGTGGCTTTCAATGTTGTTCTCCCTGTCTCCCATTTTATCCACACAACAACCCTGTGAGGTAGCTTAGGATGAGTGCGTGACTGGCCCAACGTTACCTAGCAAGCTGCCACGACAGAGTGCGGACTTGAACGTGAGTCTCCCAGATCCTACCCCAACACTTCAACCTGGGGGTCCCCAACTTTTCTGGAGTCTGTGGGCACCCTTAGAATTCTCACATTACCATGAAATGGCTACTGCAGGAGGCGGAGCCAACCACAAAATGGTGGGGTTTGACCTTACGGAAAAATAATAGTATCTCTTCAGCAGAATCTCTGTTTAACAGGACACCTTTCTAAATTAACATACTGTTTCAAAATATCTCCTCACGTACGCAGCTTCCCTTTGGTAACATAGTGGAGATCTCGGGCTAGGGAGAGGGCAGCCACCGCTGAAGCAACTTTTAAAAAATCTGCACAGCCTGTCAAATCTCCATGGGCCAATCAGAAACCACGAGGGGCAAAAGCCCCACATGGCCCCACTTACTTTCTAAAAGGAGCCAGGGAAGGTGTCTGCGGGTGCCACAGAGCCCACGGGCACTGGGTTGGGGATTCCTGCTTTAACCACTACACCGCACTGGCAACAAGAATTGCGAAATATGAACAGCAGCCTGGCATGCGTTAATTCGGGGGGGGGGAATCGAGCACAAAAATGGCACTGAAACAGCTCTGCTGTCACACAAAGATCCCTGGCCTTTGCTTTCAGATTCAGGGTGTGGGGGGAACAATACCATTCCAGGGCTTCAACCAGCCGCCTCACCTTGGAATGCCAATGCTGTCCAGTTCCGGAATCCCAGAGATTGCAGGTAACAGGTAACTGGCTCTAACTAGCTTTGGACACTTCAGCAGAACAGGGTCAAGGAGAGTCAACAAGACAGAGACCTTTACTCTGCAGGTTGTACTAAGGGGCGGGGGGGGGGTTGAAGAAGATTCGCCTTCTGACTGGGATGAACCAGAGCTTTCTCCCTCTACGAGAAAGAGGAATCCAGTTTCCTGAGGATGTTTGGGAAACCCCAAAGGTTAATAGTTAATGGTCATTAACTGCTTCCCGGACAAGGAAATAACGCTTGCGAAACACATCGGGCTTTAGCTGACTATCAGGTTAATACTCTGTTAGAAAAGATCAACACCTAAGGCGATGCACATGCTTATTATTTTCTGTTGAGGGCAGCGGCTGTGTGGATTTGCCTATCTGCACAGGGAGAGTCCTTGGCTATTAGAGATAGCAATTCAGGTTTTGCAAACTCTGTTAAAGATAACCAAGGCAAGGGGGTAACATCTGCGAAAACGTTACACTGTATTTTCCTCTTCATCCCCTTTTCCTCTCCATTCCTCATCTTTAATGGACACTCAAGTGCCCTCAACATTCTGTGCCTCCTATGCTCACTCCTCATCAGCATGGCTTTTTTTTTTGGGGGGGGGGGGTCTTATCTAATTTACTAAGAAATATTTTTTTCCAGCACAGCCCATAAGTATGCAGAAGGAGAAGACGACTAAGTTTTTATACCCTGTTTTGTCTATCTTAAGGAGTTTCAAAGGTAAAGGTAAAGGTTCCCTTGCTCGAAAGCCAGTCGAATCCGACTCTAGGGTTGCAGTGCTTATCTCCGTTTCAAAACCGAAGAGCCAGCGCTGTCCGAAGACGTTTCCGTGGTCATGTGGCCGGCATGACTAAACACCAAGGTGCACGGAACTCTGTTACCTTCCCACTGAAGTGGTACCTATTTATCTACTTGCAATTTCTTGCTTTCGAACTGCTAGGTTGGCAGGAGCTGGAACTAGAGAGTTTCAAAGTGGCTTGCAATTGCCTTTCCCTTCCTCTCCCCACAGGAGGCATCTTGTGAGGTAGGCGGGAGGGGCTGTGGCTCGGCAGCAGAGCATCTGCTTGGCATGCAGAAGGTCCCGGTTCAATCACCGGTATCTCCAGTCAAAAAGATCTGTCAGTAGGTGATGTAAAAGACCTCTGTTTGAGACCTTGGAGAGATGCTGCCAGTCTGAGTAGACAATACTGGTTTTGATAGATCGAGGGTCTGATTCAGTATAAGGCAGCTTCATGTGGGGCTGAGAGAGTTCTGAGGGAACTGTGACTGGCCCAAGGTCCCCCAGCAGGCTTCCTGTGGATGAGTCAGGAATCAAACTCGGTCCACTGCTCTTGGCCACTGCACCATGCTTGCTCTCGTACCTAATTTGTGGACGGAACCATAATGCTGCCCTACTGACAGGCACCCTGCTTTGCTATTGTGAGAAAATGCTGTGAGCGATAAACAACCAAGAGTCCCCTCCTCTGGAGTGCAATAGTGCTTGGATAACTGAGCATCAGGTCAGTATCTTTTTGCTCACCCAGCCCCAACCTAAGCAGCAGAGTATTTATACATAGCACAATTTCCCCAGCATGTACAATGTAAGCATATTATAAACCCATCCCACTCTGTACAGTACCGGGGGGGGGGGGTGCACACACTTCATACTGTTGGAAAGGGCAATGTCTGGTGTACAAAGAAGAAGAGAAGAGAAGAAGACCCGGCAGGGGGCAGCAAGAAGACGGTTAGCTAGGATAGTGAGGTCAGCACCTTCTCTCCCGTTCAGTGTCCTTCCTTGTCTGACTCCAGATTGCTACTCTCAGGGCAATGTCCCCCTTCTTCTCAGAAGTGTCACACTCAGTCTTACCCTCTCTTTCAGCCAGAGATATTTATGAACCTATCTGTGCCTCTCCTCTTTCCTGTCAAGTATATTAATTCCTAAATAAACCTTTAGCTCCTCTTGAATCAGGTTGTGCATCGTAACCCTTGCTGTGTTAATTACTCTGCCAACACATACCCATCTGCGAAGGGGCTTGAATGGACCACATTCTCCACCAGCCACCACCTGAAGACTGGTAGCCCTATTCTGAGTGGAAGTTTTTCTTCCTCCTCTCGGAACTGTATAATGTAATAATTGTAGGAGGGAGTCCCTCAAGCATTCAGAATCCACTGCTTTCTCAGTGGGCCCAGCCTCGTTTTACTGCCCTACTAGGCATGGAACCAGCAAGTCTTTTACTAGAAGCAGTTGATACTCTCTTCTCCTTCTTCCAATCCTTCTTTGTCGTTTCGTGCATATACGTACACCACAGACATTTCCGCCTCTATTTTGCCTCATAATATTGTTCTGCGATTGTTCCTTATTTATGGAACTCTTTACCACTTGATATTGACTCTTCCTCTTCTGAAGACTCCGTTGTTCTAGCTACTTGTTTCTAATTGCTTTCAACCTTCTACTCCTCTATGTACCATGTTGTTGGGGTTGGGCTGGTTTTTTTCCTTCTTGTATTTTGTTCTTTGTTGTATAAATACTCCAAGAGACCACTGGGCAGGGCTATCTTCTTAAATGATTCATAGAGTACTAAGTATTTCATGGCTCTCCACCTAAGCGGTATTATTATATTATTAATAGTGGTTAATCACTGGGTGTGCTGTTGTTTAAAAACAGAAAGCACAAATTAGAGGGCAACTCCAGAAGGGGAAAAAACCATGAGTATGCCAGGTCATAGGTGGGTTTTACATGGGGATGGGTTTGTGTGGCTTCCCCACTGCTGGTGAGGCTGCTGATATAGCACAGCAGCAACAGGGATTCCACATGGCAGGGTTCCCTGCCCCAGTCACCCAGAAATGGCTGCCTCCTTCCATGAGGCCACTAGAGCTTTTTCATTTAAAAAAAATGGCAACTGAATAGCATTATAACAATAGAGAGAGAGGTTCTCTGAATTCCCAGCTTGCTTGCATTCTTTTGTTTAAAAGGAAGCCAATATCCCCTTCATTGCAAAAATGTCTTTTCCCTTATATCTCCACAATGCAAAGGGCTAGATAAATTTTTTTTAAGCTGGGAATTCAGAGAACCAGTTACACATATTGTTGTAAGGCCATTCAATTGCCAGTTGAAAAAAAAATACACACAGAGAGATGAAGAACACAGTTGGAGTCCAGTGGGACATTTAGGATCAACAAAGTTTTATCCAAGGTGTGAGCTTTCATGTGCACGCATACTTCCTTAGACACAGAGATAAGCCCCTGGTGGTGGGAGAGAGGAAATGGGTTAAGGAAAATGGTTGCCATGTGGGTGGGAAAATTCAAACTGCCCCCCACACATGACAGCCATCCGGACTTTACTGCACTCTTACCCAAAACTCTACAGCAAAGCAGTTTGAGAAACACAAGAGAAAAGCCAAGGAAACCCCGAGAAGTGCACTAATGCTCTGCAACGCTTTGTGGAAATGGGGAAAACCCCATTTTCCAATATCATCAACCCTAGGGCAGATATGTACAAACATGGATTTCTTGTCTACAAAAGTATTAATTATGCAGATGTTTAGATTTTTATGTGTCCCTTACTCGATATTGTAAAAGTATAAAGGAACAGGATTCCAATTTGGCTGTATTCAGATATCACAGTCTGTTCCAGGGGAGATGCTCGGAAGTCCACGGGCTCATTCATACATTCCTTTCCCTTTTCTATGCAGAATCAAGACTGAAGATTTGAGGGTTTGAAGGAAACCGTAGCTCATTGTGACATCTGAGCTGGATGAAACAATCTCTGGTTTGCTCTTACGTTACAGACCAGGAATTTTAACCACGGTTTAATGCTATGTGAGCGCAGGAAGGATGGAAGAAGGAGTGCACAAGCTCCAGGACTCCCTGGCTCACTTTTGTTACGATGAAACTGGAGTTAATCTTGACACCTGAATGCAGTGTGACTGGAAGACCTTAAAAACAGCAACACAGATAATCTGTTAATCCTGACAGTTAGTCAAGATGGGTACAATTGTGAACACTAGTCTCATTTACGATGAATAGCCTAATTACAGGAAAAAAATGTTAATTTTTAATTTGTTATTTAATTTAAACCCTTGCCCAGGAGGGGGGTCCTAAAATACCCATGGGTGAGGTCCCAGATCATAGTCACAAAGGAATAGCAGAGAATTCATTGCTTGGAAGCATGTTAAAACAAGTACTTTGTATGAATAAAACCATTGGCTGCACGCTTGGAAGAAAGTTCCCTAGCACCCGACAAAATAGCCATTTGGTAGTGCTATATAAATATAAATAGCTATAAACCCTGATTTTATTATGCAATGTAGCACTCTTCCCAGAGCTGTAAAAATCATTGCTGTTCAAATGCCAGAAGCTGGGTGAACCAGTTCAGAAAGAAAAAAAAGACAAACTGTAATAGCGAGGGATGGGCGTGAACTGGCTCACGAATTAAAGCTGGTGACAAATTTGGCCAATTCGTAGATTGCAAAGTGAAGTTCGTGGCAGGTCAACCAGCACAAACCATCCATGAACCTTCCAGCTGTTTGTGATGGTTTGTGGAGGGATACATTTCCAGACATGCTGTCTCCGCTCAATCTAAATGTTTAATAAACTTAAAAGCAACAGGGGGTGGAACTTGGAAGGCATGTAGAGGAGCATCTGGGGGAGGTCCCCGATGACTTTGATGTCTGTATCTTGCACAGGAACCATTCTATGCACTCCTGAACTTCCTGAACCTGCACCTGTCAAAATGACTGCTGGTCATTTTGACTGGAACAGGTTCAGAAGGTTCCAGAGTGTATAGAATGGACCATGTGCAAGACAAAGACATCTAACCTGCAGGGGATCTCCGTCTGATTCCCTTCTATCTGCCCTCCAAGATTGGTGATGATTGGATTTATAGGGTCTGAGTTACAGATCCCCAAAGAAGGTGCCCTCAGGAAAGTGCTTTCTGGGGAAATGACGGGTGGTCATATCTCCCATATATTAGTTTAAATTTTCTTTCTTCAGTACATAGACATGTTGATCTAGTAAAACATGTCCTGATGGCTACTAGACTGAGTTCCTTAGAATTTTAGAGGGGATTAGAGAGAGTGATGGAGAAGGAGGTCAAAGGCTGGGGGACATAACCGCCAAATGTAAATATTGTGTACGTCAGAATGCCATTTGCTTGGGGTTCACAATGGGCGTAGCAGTGTCCTCTGTGCGATGTTTGTTGGTTTTTCAAAAACACCTTGTTAGCCACTATATACTGGAATGCTGAACTAGGTGGGTGCCAAGGTTGTAGTTTGCCTAGGGTGCCAAAAAAACCTTGGCCCAGCCCTGGATGAGGCACCATACCAAGTAAAAGGGTGGAGACCACTGCTCTAGAGATCCTGACAAGAATAAAGTTGAAGTGGAGACTAGCCAGAAACTTTTGCCAGGAGCCCAGAACACAGCTCGGCACTAATGCTGCACAGCTCATCTGAGAAACCCTAGCTGCAAACAGCTATTGATGCTCAAGGGTAAATCATACCCATCCCATTCTAGAGGGATGAGAATGCCTGTTAGACAGAAAGGCCAACCTTCGAGATTTTGGAAGACGGGTTGCCTCTGCTCACTGCCTGAGTTGGTGGGGCAGCTTGATCTTGGAGAAGGTGTTGTGAAAATTAACAGCCACTGGAGCAAGCTTCAACGTACATCAGCACTCCAGCCCATGTTGCTCTTTAGTGCCCTGCAGCAGCGTAGTTTAGATTTGCGGCCGTTTATAGAAAAACTCCAGTATTTGATGAAAGAAAAAAGCACTGTGCCCACTGATGATTCTACTAAGACAGAAGGCAGAAAGTGTGAGACCAATTCAAGTGTAATAGAGAGAGAGACAGGCAGATGGAAGCGAAAGATACAGGCTGCGGGTCTGCAAGCCCGAGAGAGATGTATGCTGATTTCGATCCAGAAGTGGTCCAGATAAAAGCAAGGAGAGATGAAATTGACAGACAAATATCAGTCTTCATTGAAAGGAAACAAGTCGAGATCAGTGAAAATGAGGTCAGAGAATGCCTGTCAATTACAGCAATGGCAGAACTAGTCTCGCCATACCTTAAAGACTTGTTGTTGAATGAGGTTTTATGGAAAAGAGCCCCCTCCATCAGGTGTAAGATGATCTTTCGCAGGCTAGTAGCAAAAAGAAGATGGGATAGTCTGGATATGTAGTTTTTTATTGCTCCCCCCAAATAAATAAGAATCATTTTAGTGCTGTTGAATTCAAAAGGACTTTCTTCTGAGTAAGCATGCACAAGATTAGGCAGTAGAAGACTCACACATCATAGGTTTTGAGGAAGAAGAAGAAGAGGAAGAAGAAGAGGAAGAAGAAGAGGAAAAAGAAGAGAAAGAAAAGAAAAAGAAGAGGAAAAAGAGGAAGAAGACGATGAAGATGAAGAAGAAGACGGAGAAGAAGAAGAAGAAATTAGATTTATACCCTGCCCTTCACTACCCGAAGGAATCTCAGAGGAGCTTACAATCTCCTTTCCCTTCCCCTCCCCACAACAGACACCCTATGCGGTAGGTGGGGCTGAGAGAGCTCTTTCGAGAACTGCCCTTGAGAGAAAAGCTCTGAAAGAACCTGGGTCTGACTAAAGGTCACACCAGAACTTGCATGTGGAGGAGTGGAGAATCAAACCTGGTTCTCCCAGATTAGAGTCTGCGCTTCTAACCATTACACCAACTGGCTCTCTAGGCTGCTAGCATGGATCTACAGCAGGGTCCACAACATTATTTCCATGGGTGACCCGGTGCCGGCCAACACTTTTTCTGACACCCACCAAGTGTTTTAGGAAGTAGGTGGAGCCAGGTAGGGCTTCTGCCCAGCAAGGCTCCTGATTGAGTATTGGAGATTTGATTGGCTGTGCAGATTTTTTAAGAAATGTTGCTTTGGCAGCAGCTCCATCGCAGCACAACGATCTGCACGGTGTTACTGAAGTGAAGCTGTGGCAGACATTTTGTGCCTGGCTCCGCCTCCGGTGGCAACCATTTTGTGACGGCCATTTTGTTGCTGCGCCCGCCATGCCGTGTCAGAATTCCAAATGTGCCCGCAGGCTCAAAAAGGTTGGGGACCCCGACCTAGAGGTTTGAATGTAACACTTAAAACAAGCCCTGTGTGCACAGAAATCCAAAACTGAAGGAAGGTGGAAAGCTATATTAGAACCTTGCTCCCCACTTCCACAAACACGTACTAGTTTTCTAGTTGCAGCAAGATTTTGAATGGGAAAGCATTCAAACATGCAACCCCTCGGCTGCAATTTGGAGTGGTGCACATTCTACAAAGCAGAGAACAATTAATAGAATTTTATTGATGGGGGGGGGGGAAATTGATCAGTTCAAGTCCAGAAATTAACCGTATCTACCTCCCAGTGTCACATTTTCTACCCACAGCTTGCAGTCTGGTCACACACAAGTATCCCTTGACCCAGAAGCAGGCCTTCATTATGGCTCGCAGCACCTATAAATTCCCACTTAAGAGACATTTTGGGTGCCCCAGAGACTATTATCTTGCAGGCTGTTGAACAGCACCTGTGAAAGTGAATAGGTCAACGATCAGCAGGGCCATAAAACCTGAAATAAAAGTAATTGTACTGATGAGTTACTAATTACAGAAACTGACACACATTCCCGATGGATGGCCAACGTCCACCCTTGGACCACCTTGCAGAAATTCCTCCTCACTAATCCTGGGGGCAGTCCCCAACTAGAATCGAGAATGCACCGGCTTCTCTATCCAGACCGAAGTAGAATAACTGTGACCTAAAACTAACTTTGCAGCGAGCTTCTTTGGGAAAAAAGAAAAGGCATGCGATAAACGTAAGCTAGTATCGTGTTAAGAGGAATGATGCAACAGTTCTGGGAGCAGGGATAACCCTGCTTCTGAAAGGCTTGGTTTAGGGCAGAATGACTAATATAATATAAATATAGAAATTTATTAAGGTGTACACTTGTTAAAACAACTTCTGATTAAAATTTTTCAGTTTCAGACATATAAAAACATACAAATACTCATACAAAGGATGGGTCAACACTATACAACTGAAGACCAAACGCGTTTCGGCCCCAAAGGGCCTTCCTCAGTGGTCACTAATACATATATATTATAGACACACATTCATAAACATATATACATATATCAACCCAGGTGTTGTAGCCTTATAGTATCTTTACTCGGATGGAGTGGCACACATTCATAACTACAAAATTCTGATTACCAGAAGTACTGGACTGGTGAGACTGCAACAGATATATCTATGGCCCAGTACTAATCTCTGTAATAGCTGTACAACCATATAAGGCTACAACACCTGGGTTGATATATGTATATATGTTTATGAATGTGTGTCTATAATATATATGTATTAGTGACCACTGAGGAAGGCCCTTTGGGGCCGAAACGCGTTTGGTCTTCAGTTGTATAGTGTTGACCCATCCTTTGTATGAGTATTTGTATGTTTTTATATGTCTGAAACTGAAAATTTTTAATCAGAAGTTGTTTTAACAAGTGTACACCTTAATAAATTTCTATATTTATATTATATTAGTCAGCTTGGCTCCCTTGGTTCGCAGTGTGATTTTGGGTTGAGTTTCCCCTTCCCTTCCCCCCCTTTTTTCAGCTTAGGGCAGAACGACACCTGACCAGAAACACAAAGCTGCCCAACGAAAATGGCATCCCCGTGTCAAATTCTCTGAAATTCATAATAGCTTTTACTGCACTATTTGTTGTAATTGCATTCTTGTCAATGACACATAAATGGGCAATGCCATGATGTCACCTCATGTTACAGGAACCGGGAGAGATGATCTATATTTCTCTTGCTGTTCTGGAGGGCTGGTAAAACAAAACTCATCAGAAAAGCCTTTGGCTCCTCAAGATTACTGCTTTGTGGGTGCCTTAAATGTTTGTCCTTTTTAGAACGATGTTCTTTTGTCCTGCTTTTATTGTCACTCATCAAGGAGAGGAAGGTGGGCCTATCAATGTTTTAGATCAATTTTAAAAAACCAAAGAAGGCTTGACGGCAGCCATCGTTGGCAAAAGGGCGGCGTCTCTGGTAGCACGGGATTCTGCCCTTACTGTAGGAATAAAGCACCGTGAAACATCTCTCTGTAACAAGTACTTCACACAAACTGGGAGAAGGTAGCTGAAAGGGCCTCTTAAGACACTACAGGACATCAGATGTAGAACATCCTTCATGTTAATTTGGATGCACCAGTGCCATCCGTAAGCACCTTCGAAGAACACTTCTGTGGACTTAGAAAGGTGTAACTCTGCGTAGGATAGCACTATAAATCACCCTGCCACTTCAGTGCCATAAAACCCCCCCAATAAACTTCAACTACTGCACTCACAGCCAATTGTGGGAATATTTCTACAGACCCATTTCAAGGACACAAAGCCCGGTTGCTCCCCAGTTCAGCAGGCTCAGCTGTGAAACTGCACCACCGAGTCACGGACAGGGCTGTGCACGACAGCTGGTGTGGGACAGTGCAAAAGGAGAGGGGTGGACCGCTGGCAATGTCTGCCCGACCCGCCTAGCATCTTCTGATTGCTGGGATTCCTGGAAAGAATAGCGGGCTAAATGTGCCTTGGTGTGACCCAGCAGAGCGTTTATCTTTGTGAGTGAGCCTGTGTATTCAGGAACATGTGATCTTACTTGTGTATTTAAGACACGTAAAATGTTAAGAGGATCTCTGTTAAAAGAGCCCTGAATCGGCACACTTGTTTTGCAAGGGCAAAACACAACTGATGGACCACAGGGGAGGCTAAGGCAAGAAGGAAGGAGACTGAAGTCAAAAAGACTGAAATCGGCTCACAGCACAGTGGACAAAAGAGATTCCAATCAACGCTCCGTCTAAGCTGTGGAGTCCTGTGGGCAAAAATTCTACTTTGTGAGCTGCTGGCATTAAAGCTGTGAGCGAGCCATTTGGCTGCTGCATAAATTAGTTGGCTCTGGAGCCAACCTTCCTGCGCTAAGACAAAAATGCAAGAGCCGGAGGCTAAAAAACTGTGAGCCAGCTCACACTAACTCAGCTTAGAGGGAACACTGATCCCAATTCAAATTGTGATCCGATATGAAGCTCGATAACAGCATAATTAGATAATATGGCATCCCCAGGGATGCCGCAGCCATTTTACCTCAGGAATTCTCCTGTTCTAAAAATGCCATGGGGGCACAATCCTGCTTGGGACCGTGGTACAGGGAGGGAGGGTGAGCCCCCTCCTCCCATCACACCAGAGCCCTGAGCAGTACCCCCCCCAGCAGCATTTTTAAAGCAGGCAAATTCCTGAGGTAAAATGGCTGTGCTGTTCCTGGGGACACCATACTGTCTAGTTGTGCCTCAACAGGGCCATCCTTAGCAGAGTTACACCCTTTCGAGTCAATTGAAGCCAATGGACTTAGAAGGGTGTAACTCTGCTGAGGACGGCCCTGTAGATGACCTTGAGCAAGATCGCTCTCTCAGCCTAAGTCCCCTTACAGAGCTGTGATGAGGATAAATATGGAGAAATGACCATGCATGTCATTCTAAGCTCTCTGAAGCAAGGAAGGGGGCACAAATGAGATTGTAAACATTTCTGTCGCGCTCCAGTCCTTATCTCGTGTTTTTGATACAACTTATTTATTGCAATATTTACACTCTGCTTTTCTCTCCAATGAGGTCCAAAATTGGCTTACAGTATTCTCCTCTCCTCCGTTTTATCCTTAAAACAACAATCCTGCGGGGTAGGTTGGGCTGAGAGTGAGCAACTAGCCCAAAGTCACTCTGCAAGCTTCCATGGCGGATTGGGGACCTGACCCCAGTTCTCCCAGATCGTAGTCCAGTGCTCTTGATCACACTATGCTGGCTTATGACACACATCTTGTTCTTCCCAAATCAACACAGGCCTCTACTATTCCCATTTACGAACCTCTTCCAATAACGCTCAGCGGAGGATAAACTGAATCCTTTCCTCCGCAAACCATTCCTCCGCCCCGACCACAGCTGTTCCACTTGTAAAGTATAAAACACTTTTATTTTGCATGTACAAGAATCACAGGGATCTTCACGTTAATTGCTATGTAAACACGTCAAATGGAGGGGAGAAGTCCAGAGAGGCACCTTGGCCCAAGAGTTCTAGCAAACTTATGCCAAGTACGTGCTATTAGCATGATATGCAACAGTATATAAGATGTTAAGAGTATAATGATTTTATTGTTTAGCAGGTGGAATTAACTTCACAGCACTTGGCTTTGAATTAAGACCAGTTATCCCAAGCTCAGAACCTGGATTCTGCTTCAGGCAGCCGACGTTTCTTTTAGAGACTCATGCCAAGTTAGACCTGGTCTACTGATGCAGTGGAATGAGACAGGACAATGCAATTGGTAGAACATGCTGCAGACGGGGAACCTTAATTAATGCTCCCTGCAACTAATAAGCCAGCCTGGCATGCAAAAGGTTGAGAAAGAGCCACTCTCCCCAAATTTCAGTTTCTTATACACCGGAAATTCTTTTTCTTGGGGAAAGAAGCATTCACCCACTTGTCGTGTTAAGTCCGTCTCATATTCCTGCATCTATAAACTGAAGGGATAAAATTTTAGAGAATCCCAGAGTTCCACTGGTGGTGTAAAGTTCTGTCAGGTCACAGCTAACTTATGGCAACCCGGTAAGGTTCTCAAGGCAAGAATCATCCAGAGGAGATTTTGCCACTGCCTTCCTCTGCATAGCAAACCGGGACTTTCTTAGTGGTCTCCCATCCAAATACCTGCCAAGGCCGACCCTGCTTAGCTTCTGAGATCTGACAAGATCAGGCTTGCCTGGGCTGTCCAGGTCAGGGCAGAGTTCTTCTGCACACAACTATACCATTATTCCAAGCACAAACTTACTTTCAAGTAGAACAGCACCCATATACAATCATCAGGAATAAATCCCATTAAATCCAGAGGGGCCTACTTCTGTGTAAACATGGACTGGATCAGGCACAATAAATCTTATGACCTTCCGTGAAGAGGCAAGCCTTTAAAAGGACAGAAAAATAGCATGGAAACAAACAGAAAACTGGAATGGGAAAAGCTAGGCTAGAACTGTTTTACCTGACGTGTTCACTTGTTCCTACAGATAAAAATATTCCATCGTCCATCTCTACCCTAAAGTGGTAGAGCCCAGATGTGGGTTTACCACCTCAGTGCATGGCTATGCATGTTTACATATTCCATAGAATGCAGTGGGATTTTCTTCCAAGTAAACCACACAGAGGATTGGGCCACAAAAGCATTTTCTGCAAGTGACGTCAAGGACATGTATGGTCTCCAGAGCATTACTTGTGAGTGCTGCCGGTATAGTTCCGGAAGGAGAGCCACTTTCTGGTCAACTTTGACATATTTGTTTCATTTACGCCCTGCCTTTCTCCACCATGGGGACCAAAGCGGCTTAACTTGTTCTCCTTTCCTCCGTTTTATTCCCACAAAAAACATCTCAGGTAGGGTGACTGGCCCAGACTTCCACAGCAGAGAGAGGATTCAGATCCTAGTACGACACTGTGGCCACTACACTACACCGACACTGTGACCACTACACCATTCTAGTGCAGTTCTTGGGGGGGCTTTTGCAAACGAGACTTTCTGATGCATACAACACACAACGCAAAGTAAAACTACCCAATTTGGCTTTGACTTTGCCCTTTGTGCACCACCTTACATTTATCTCCAAAACTCCTAATACAATGACTGTCTAGGAATTCCTTTACTTTCTGCCTTGAGAAATCTCACTCCGCGTCAGGTGGATCAAAGAAAGTCAATGGGGCTTTGTCATTCCAATGGATAAACACCATTTGTTTTCTCTCTCCCTTGCTCAGAACTGTATATACGTCCTTGCCCCGACATTCAGTGAGAGAACACCTTTAAAACCACCGCCTGGAGTATCTCTCTCTCCCCCACCCCCACTCCTTTTTTAATTTTGTAACATTCAGCCGGAGGAAGAAATTCTGGTGAGCTCAACAGCTTCTGCACTGTTTTGTGTCATTGTAGGTCATCCTGATAACAGGTACCGTGTGGACGGCCGTTTGTTTTTGGAGCACGTCAAATCGATGCTGCCTACGCTCCATATTTATTTTAAAACAGCTCTTTTGTACATTGTCAACAGGGGCACATGGCACAAATTGCAGGCTCAAAGGCATCCTTTCGCATCACCGGTGACGAAGACGAGCTCAAGCTGAGGCGTAAAACCCAAACGGCAACTTTTCAATGGACAGATGGCTTGTTGTAAGCCTCAGTGAAATGACCAGAACTCGCACAAAGCCACCATATACTGAATCAGACCACTGGTCCATCCAGGTCAGTAGGGTCTACTCAGGCTGGAAGCTCTCCAGGGTCTCAGCCTCAGGTGGAGGTCTTTCACATCACCTCCTACCTGGTCCTTTCAACTGGAGATGCTGGGGATTGAACCTGGAACCTTTTGCATGCAAAGCAGATGCTCTATTACTATGTCTCAACCCGTCCCCAAACCTGAGAGAGTCCAAGAGTTCCATCCATCTCCTTCCCTCCTTCCCGATCTGAGATGCTTAAAAACCTTTGCCTTTTCTGTTCCTTTCTGCCCATGCAAACCATTTCCATAGGCACTTCTGAAAATGCCTCTTTCTGAAATGCAGCCCGCTGTTCATCACCTACAAATAAATAATTTCCTTTTTCCTTCAGAAACACTATATTATTATTATCTCACCTGTCCTCTAAAGGGCTTCAAGCGGCACATATCAGTCTCCCCTTTCCCATCTTATCCTCACAACAACCCTGTTTGGTAGATTAGGCTGAGGGGGGGGCGCTTTCACATATGCTGCAGTTCCAATCCACTTCAGCACACCATTTGCAAGTAGATCTTGCCATTTCACACAGTAAAATCCTGTTCTAAAGTGCACTGAAAGTAGATCAAAAGTATGCTATTCAGTGTGTAGGAAAGCACCCGCTGAGAGAGTGCCTGGCCCAAAGTCACTTGGACAAGTTTTATGGCAGAGTGTGGATTCGAACCTGGGTCCCCAGACCCTAGTCTGACACTTTAACCATTATACCAATACTGGCTCATACGCAAGTTTATGAATATTACCAGCCAGTTAACTGCTTAAATACCTCTGATTATTCAGCGAAACTTTCTTCTCTAAATTCAGCTAGGTTGGAGTCCAGTGGCGCCTTTAAGACCCACAAAGTTTATTCAAGGTATAAGCTTTGTGTGCAAGAACACTTTCTCAGATCCGTGGAAGTGTGCCTGCACATGAAAGCTTATACCCTGAATAAAACTTTATTGGTCTTAAAGGTGCCGCTGGACTCAAACTCAGCTCTTTCTTACCTAGGTATTGCTTTAAATCAGTGACCGACCTTGGTAATATATGATCTCAGGAACACAAGCAAAAATGTTCTCAACTCCCAGCTGTAACTGGGCCAGCCGCCCTCCTTTACAGCCAATCTCCGAGCATCACTATAAGGTGGTATTGGAAAGGGCCATCAAGTCACAACTGACTTATGGAGACCCTGTGGGGTTTCCAAGGCAAGAGACGTTCAGAGGTGGTTTGCCACTGCCTGCTTCTGCATCACACCCCTGGTATTCCTTGAAGGTCTCCTATCCAAACACTAGCCAGGGCTGACCCTGCTTAGCTTCTGAGATCCAACAAGATCAGGCTAGCCTGGGCTATCCAGGTCAGGGATACCTCTATAGAACCCACAGTCTTACTACCAGCTAGATCCAGAATCTCTTCCTGTACACTTGCCTTGGCCAAACTCAGGAGTCCCATTCCTCCAATACTCTCTGGCCAACAGGAGAACAGCAGAATTTAGGACGGTGGAGGGACAGCACCACTAGCTGCTGTTGATGTCTTTCTTCCCAGGGCCAGGACTGACTGAGAAAGGTGAGGCAGTAACTTTGGGACAGTGTTAAAAGGCATCCATTTTTCAGTGATTCGTTTTCTTATTGATTGACAGATCTGACTCCAATAGCACTTCAGAGACCAACGGTATTGGGGGTGGGGGCGTAAGCTCACAAGGGAGCTTTGGCTAAGAGAGCTTTGGCTCTCCAAAGCTTAATTTTTTCAAAAAAATTAATAAATCTATGCAACCCAACAAATTTCAAAATTCACAGACCAAACGTAAAACAACAAATCTAAATATACAAATTTGACGCATAAAGGAAATGCCAAATGCTCAATATGACTAGATTTCCATCTCTCCCAAGGACATCACAACTTGTTCTTTGCAGGAAGGGAAATATCTCAGGTAAGCCAGTTTAATGACATCGATTAAGCACCAGTCCGATAACCATCTTGTCTGGTCATGTCGAGACACAAAGCTTAAAAAGGGGAACCGCACAGCCTCAAAATGAGTAGAACAAGAGCCCAATTTTGTATCATAAATATTTTGGTACCAATGGTCCCTATGCAGTGGTACAGAACTCTTCCATTTGGGGGCAACTGCCAATTTTGCAGCAGTACATAACAACACCACTAGCTCGAGATTTCCCTATCTGGCCACAAATTTAAGAGTAAAACTTCTGCTGTGAATGGTATATTATATGAGACAATCTTGCTAACTTGGGCATGCACCATCTGCCAGAATTGCTCTACAAATTTACATGCCCACCAACAATGCCAATTGGTGCCTATCTCACTCCAACCACCACGCCAACATACCAGGGAGGAAGATGGGTGCAAAATGGTGCATCCTCTGAGGTGCCAGATACCATCTGGACATACATTTAAAGGTTACAGCTCTGATTGATAAAGTTTTTGATGTCAAAGTCTTAGGGCTCCAGATCCACTCCCATTGGAAAGCTTAAAATTTTGTTGGTCTCTAGGATGATCAGTATAGGAAGATTTGGGAGCACTTTTCACCTTAAATGCCCTCCTGAGAACAGAATACCATTTAGAGGAGGGTGAAGTGTTTCAAAAGGCGCCTTTCCACTTGAAAAGCATTGCTATTTATGCCCAGCTTGAGAGAGCCATACATTTCCAGTTATTACAAACAATGAAACTGTCCCACATGCATGTCAAAGAGGGAAGAGAAGAGTCTGACCCGTGTCAATTGGCATTAGTTAGTACAAGATGGGTATCCATTAACACTTTTCAGCAAACAATAAATAGGGAATTTTGTGGCACTTTCAAGCATTTTATCTTTGTGGACTACAGTCCACTTCTTTCTTCCACATGACTCCTGTTTCATAGTTGGTATGATATATGAAAGGATGACCATAACAGACACTCTTCATACACAACTGCTTTTTGCCACTTAACAATCCCGCGAGGACTTGGTGGAAAGTACTGTCAAGTCACATAGGGTTTTCAAGGCAAGAGACCTTCAGAGATGGTTTGCCATTGACTGCCTCTGTCACCCTGATATTCCTTGGAGGTCTCCCATCCAAATACTAGCCAAACAAGGCCAACCCTGCTTAGCTTCTGAGACCTAACAAGATCGGGCTAGCAGACTCACTCCTTTCTAAACCCATTGATTTCATTGGGTTTAGACTGTGGTAACTGTTTTAAAGATTGCACTGTTAATCTTGATCAGAAAGAAAGCCCTGGAGTACAGTTACTTTACTTTGGAAAGCAAAAAATAGAGGACAAATTTCTAGACTGACTTTCACACAAGTGCTGACCACTATGACAAATCTTGTTTTAAATACCCCTACTATTGAAGCTGTGATCATTGCTACTAACTAGGAATATTCCTGACCTTCCAACCCCAAAAGAGGTCATTTGCGACCGTTTTTTAAAAAGACTCTTATTAATGGCTGCAGTCACACACACTAAATAATACACTTTCAGTGCACTTTCCAATTGGATTTTACTATGTGAACCGGCAAAATCCAGTTGGAAAGTGCATTGATGCATTGAAAGTGGATTACTTAATGTGGGTGACCGCAGCCTAAAAGAGGATGGACACGCGGCCCCTGGCAAGTACTTGGATGGGAGACCAACAAGGAATACCGGGGCCGGGACGCAGAGGCAGACAAGAGCGAGAAAGAGGACATCGGGTAACCCTGTCCTGCAGCCTTCCTCCCTCTCCCACTCCCGCTAAGAAACAAAATCAATTTGTTGCTGAAATCTAAAATGCGTCCGTGGTGTGTGCGGACTGGAGACCGACAGGAGGAGCAACAGTTTTTAAAAGTGACTGACGGAAGCCAGGGACCGAAGCAACAACTTTGCAGGTCCGGCTGCGTGTCCCGCCAGCGGCGACCACCCGGGAACCCAGACAAGACGCCAAAGTCCCCGGGAGGGCCAGCCCAAAGGGACAAGCTTGGCGGCCCGCGCGTTTGCGCCCCGCTCCGCCGCGCATCCCCTCCGGAGCGCCGCGGCTGGGGAAGGCGCGCTTACCTCTTCTGCTGCAGCAGGTGCATCTCGTCCAGGCTACACCGCCGGCCGCCACCGCCGCCAACTCGGCTGCAGCCCGCTCCGACGACGCGGCAGCTCAGCCTCTTCCACAGCGCGCCCAAGGGCCCGTTCTCGCCAGGCACCGGCACCCCCATGGCTCAGCAGCGCCCCAGCAAGAGCCGCCGCCGCCGCTGCTCAGAAATCCGGCGCCGGGGCGTCTTTTGGCGCTGCCCACTCGCGGCACACCGATGGCCCTGCCCTCAGGCCGAACCCGGTGGGGATGGTGGGATGGGGAGGGCGGCGCAAGGCAAGAGTCCCGCCGGCCTCGGCCACTGAGGGCTTCCCTCGGAGGCAAGCAGGCAGGCAGGCAGGGCGCCTCCCTCGCCTGGAAAAGGTGCCTGCTTTGGGAAGCGCCGGGCGCGCGTCCTCCTCCTCCTCCTCCTCGGCCTTGGACGCAGAGCTTCGCCCGCCCGGACTTGCCCTTTCTGGCCCCTGCGGATCAAGCAGGCAGAGCCACGCTGGTCTTGGGGAAAGGGAGCCCAGGCGAGGGATATAGCGGCCTGCCCTGCAGAAGGCGGGTCGGAGGCAGGCACGCCTCTTCTTCTCGCTCGGGCGGGTCGCGCAGTTTGTGGCCGGGCCGGCGTCGAGGTCGCCGCTGCCTGGGGGGCCCTGAGAGCAGCCGCCGCCCTTCGACGACACCAGAGCCGGCCGGGTGGCTTTCCACACCCTGCTTCGTCAGGGGCTCCGAGGCGGGGGCTGCCAACTTCCAGCTGGTGGCTGGACCCTGGAGATTTTCTGTCACGTCTGATCTCCAGGCCACGGAGATCAATTCGCCTAATCCCTGCCCTCTTTAGGCCCCACCTTCAAAATCTCCAGGTATTTTCCAACCTGGAGCTGGCAACCCTGTCTGAGCCCAATGGAGACAAATGACCTTTGGCTACCTTGTCTAGCAAGGTGTTCGGTGTTTAGATTCACGGTGGCAGCTATGGGGAAACCTCCACTTGCTGATTAAGGGGAGATTCCCCAGCCACCACCTGGAGGTTGGCAGCCCTAATTGGTAGTCATGCTGTGGGTCTGTTAACTTAAAAAGAAATTTACAATCATTAAAAAAAACCAAAAAAAGAGATACAGAGGAAAATGATAGGGGTCTGTTCTTCTCCAGTTGGCTGCAGTGTTGAACTTGAGGAGGGTATTTATGGGGTATTGATGAAGCCAGTGTTTCCCAGGATGATGGCTAGGTGTGCCCTGATGCCCATAATATGTTTCCTGGTGCCCAGTTGCTTTGTAATTCTTGGGGATCTACAGGGATGCAACTGCTTTTTGATGAGCTTAAAAAAAACCCCACGTTCTGCACATGTTCAGAACAACTTTATAAAAAATATTAAATACAAAGTAGAAATACAATATCTAGTAGTAATCCCCGCCCCCCGAAAAAGGAATCAACAAAACAAACTAATTGTGCATAAAATGCACCACTGCTCAGAAAATGAAAAACAGGCAGTCAAAAAGAAGAGGGTGGGGAGATATCAGTTAAACAAGACTTAATCAATAGTGTAAGTGAACGGTGGACTGTTATAGATTCAGTTTTCTTCTAAACCCATCTTCACATTTTGCTGCATTGATAGAAGAGCAGCCCTCTTTTGCGCTTCCATAATGCAAGGAAGCATTCCCAGTTGAAAATCGTTGAGGCCTGAATGACACAATAAATTTTTGCATGGGCCAGGCTGACTGACCCAACCTGCTTTCCCTGCAGCCAGAAGGCAGCTGCAAGGGAACTTATTTCCCCAAGTGAAATGGCCAGGAGGATGGGGACATTTAGCCCTGTTATGGGTACGGTTGCCAACTCTGAGTTGGGAAATTTCCTGGAGATTTTGGGGGTGGAGCCTGGGGAGGGGGACAGACTTCAGCAGAGTATAGTGCCACAGAGTCCACCCTCCAAAGCAGCCATTTTCTCCAGGGGAACTGATCCCTGTAGTCTGGAAATAAGTTGTGATGCTGGGAGGACTCCAGGCCCCACCTGGAGTTTGGCAGCCCTAGTTGTGGGGCTTCAAGCACACTGAATGTGTCAGGAAAACAGCACAGGGAAGGCTGGAGCCCTTTCTCCCCCTGCACTGTGTTCCCAGTCCAAATTGGGCCCTGTGGCCCTGCAGCTGTATTCTGGTTGTGGGGAACACACTTGGTCAGTCAGAAGAACCCCAGCTCGTGGCCAAGCACCTCATGCTATTTGGACTTAGTTTAAACGATTTCTTCCGAAAGCCTGGCAGTTTGCTGAATTTTATTCACCCGTATCTTAACAGACTCATAGAACACATTTTTGTTTATATTCCAGAACTCAAATCTGCTATAGAAAACATGTTTCAGGATTGAATGCTGGCCCATTCGAAGCCCTGAACACAATTTGGTGTAGTGGTTAAGAGTGGCGGCCTGTAATCTGGAGAACTGGGTTTGATTTCCCCACTCCTTCACATGCAGCCAGCTGGGTGATCTTGGCCTAGTCACAGCTCTCTCAGAGCTGTTCTCTCAAGAGCAGTTCTCTCAGAGCTCTCTCAGCCCCACCTGCCTCACAGGGTGTCTGATGTGGGGAGAGGAAGGGAAGGAGATTATAAGCCACTCTGAGACTCCGAGTGAAGGATGGGGTATAAATCCAATCTCTTCCTCCTCCTCCTCCTTCTGTTTAAGCTTCCTTCTCCATTCCATGGCCCCATTTCTTATCAGTGACATGTGCCCTCCCCTCCAGCAGCTGCCATTTTGGAATCAGAGCCTGTATCGGAGATTGTATTGATTCCTGCATCTCATCTGAAACTGTGAATGGAATGATGGCATTTTCCCTCCATTTTAAAGAGCATCGACAAGGGTGGTGAAGGAGATGAAGGGTGACACACAAAGTCGCCCCCCCACACACAGACCCCTTCAGAAACCTGGTATGAGGGAAAAAGAGGACTCTTTATCCCCCTTCAAGGGTCTTCCCCTCCTCCTTCTTGCTCCACAACAGCCCTGTGAGGTTGGGTTAGGGTGAGAGAAAGTGCTGGTCCAGGGTTACCTAGTGAGCTGCTTTGAAATGACCTTACAACACTGGGCCAGGAATCAAGCCCTGCTTCACATAACACACACACCCACACACGCCATACTGCAGCTATTAAGTAGGAGAAAAACCCAAGAGATGGTTTAGCTGATCACCGGATGTCGTATTGAGTTCTGCTGCTGGCTGTCTCTCTCAGCCTCCTCCTGCTATATGGGATAGTACTAGTGACCTGATTCCTAGGGGTGTTGTAATTGATTGGATGATGCCATCAGTTGTTATTGATGGTGCTCATGACTTTGTTATTTGAGGTTATTTTATTGTTGTCGAATGAGTGGTTGCGTTCTGAAATCGGATTGTGTATTTATTGCTGTCGTAACCTGCCCTGAGCCTGCTTGCAGGGGAGGGAGGGCTAGAAGCCTAATAAATAACCAAACAAATCAAAACGTATGTACGTTTATAAATGATGGTGATGATGTTCCTACCAGGCTGCCAGCAGTCATCAAGGGCTTCCCGAGCAGAGATTCCCTCATGTTCCCTCCTCACAGTAACTCCTTTAAAACTGGTATAAATTAAGACTTATTTTTTATGACGTTTTCTTGAACATTAAAAAGAGAAGTACAGAGGTCCTCGTACTGTGGCGGCAGCTGCTGCTGAAGCAGATTTTTTATAAAATCTACACAGCCAATCAGAAGCCCTGCTAGGCAAAAGCACCAATTTGGTCCCACCCACATTCTAAAATCACTTGGCGGGCACCAGGAAATGTGTTGGCAGATGCCATTGAGTACTCCTGGTGTAACTGTATATCAGTTTAGAAACTTAATTTTTAGTGCAACATATTTGCAAGAGGAGGCAGTTTTATTTGGGTGGTTTGGGAGTGTGACAGACTATCAAGGGTTAATGCCTGACAGAGTCTGAGACCCTTTGAGTGGCAGGCTGTTCAAACAGAATTCTGTGGAGAGAGTCAGTTAAGAAATGACAGTTGGGAAGTGACAGTTGAAGACGATACAGTACAGTTTATCCCTGACTGCAGACTGGGAAAGTGGCAGAAGGAGTGAATGGATCAATGAGGATCCCCATTCAAGCAGAAAAGGGAAATTGCTTCTAGTGAAGAGAAGTAATCCCTACCCAATGAAAAGGGAAATAGCTCTCGGGGTGGGGGGAGTGATCCCTGGTTTATGTATATAGAAGGATTTTGGGAACTTGGTTGTATGTTCCTGCCTTCTAGACTTTAAGACTCAGTGAAACTTAGAAACCTATGCTTGGGTGTTTAAGTGGAAACTGAGAAGAAATTCTCTCTCTTCAAAGTTTAAAGATCTTGATGAATAACAGAAGCACGTGTTGGCAACAAATTATCTGGGGTTAGTGTGATAACAACGGTACTTCAGTTTTTATTATCTGTTCCCCTTGTACATCCGGCACCTGATTCCACCTGACCTTTTCTCCACTAAGTCAAATAAAACATTTCGTTTATTTTGGACCTTTTAAAAGCCTCTGATGTACCAGTTCAGAAGTAGAATATAAGAAGGTGATTTTGCCTTTTCCCTCAGTTCCCTGGGCTGGGCCAGCATCAAAATATATGGAATAAAGCTACCGGGTGGGACAGCCATAGAAGAATAAATAAGAAAAGAGATAAAATCCTGCTCAGCAAGAAGCGGGGGGAGGGAGAGGAATCCTTTGCATGAGTGAGGGGAGAGGGCAAGAAATTGGGATAAATTGAGACTTAATTATCTTTTTTTAAATGAAGCTTTTTGAACATTAAAAAGAGAGGTATGGAGATCTGGGAGAACAGAATAGTAGTTTAATGCAGGGGTGTCCAGCCTTTTAGGACCTACGGGCACCTTTGGAATTCTGACACAGGGCACAGCTACAAAATGGCTGCTGCGACCACTAAATATCAGGGAGAGAGGTCATGGCATAACTCTAACAGTAACTCTTCAGCACTTCGGGTGGAAGCTGTGTTTAAAAGGATGCCATTTATAATGAGCATGTCGCTTTAAAAAGATCTTGGCAGGTGCCATGGCACCCATGGGTGCCACATTGGGTACTCCTGGTGTAACCGTGTATCAGTATTTATACTAATTTTTAATGCAACGTATTTACAAGAGGAAGCAGTTTTATTTGGGTGGTTTGGGGGGAGGGGGGAGGGAAGGGAGAGAGAGAGAAAGAACGAAAAAGGAAGGAAGGAAGGAAAGAGAAAGAGAGAGAGAGAGAGAGAGAGAGAGAGAGAGAGAGAGAGAGAGAGAAGAAAGAAAGAAAGAAAGAAAGAAAGAAAGAAAGAAAGAAAGAAAGAAAGAAAGAAAGAAAGAAAGAAAGAAAGAAAGAAAGAAAGAAAGAAAGAAAGAAAGAAAGAAAGAGAAAGATTTGTCAGGCATGGTAAGGTATTATGATCTGGTGTCCGTCAGTGTAATGGGGTGGGGGCTGGTGAAGTCCCATTGAATGCTGCCTTGAATATTATGGAAAGGTGGTTTATCAATATTTCAAATAAATCAGTACATCGATACCACGTGGTATCTGTGTGTGTAGTCACAATCATGAGCCACTGAAGAGATGAGCTATGTACCTGATTAAAAAAATAAAGTTAACATGGACACTACCTACATGCTAAATGGAAAACGTAGTTGAGCCTTTAGTGCCAATTATTGCCTCTCATCTCCAGTAGCTGATGGGCAATGGTGGCTACAAGCAGGCATGGGTATAAGCCTTCGAAGAAGCCAGCTCCAGGTTGGGAAATACCCAGAGATTTTGGGTGTGGAGACAAAAGCAGTCATGGTTTGGGGAGGGGAGGGACTTCAGTGGGGTAAAATGCCACAGGGCCCACCTTCCAAAGCGACCATTCCCTTCAGGCGAGCTGATCTCCGTTGCCTGGAGAGCAGTTGTAATCCCAGGAGATGATGCAAGCCGTAACGCTGCAGGGTAGGATTGCAGACTGTGTTAAGGAAGCGGGGCCTGGGGGTGACAGTAATTGATCAGTGCCTTAGTTACGGAAAGGGGAGATTCCTAAATTTCTCCTGCCGGCAAATCACTCCCTCCCACTGAGAAGTCATCCCTGAGTGCCGCCAGGTCGATAGAGATGAGTGGCCCCGTTGTGTGGTGAGGGGAAAACACTTGGTACAAAATACGCAGACTGGTTGCCGTCTTTGCAATTCAGAGAATGGATTATTATGGTTTACAGATTTATTGAGGTCCTCCCAGAGATGTGGTTTTTCTCCACTCAACACTCTTACAGTATGCCTTTTGTTTAACAGACTTCATAGCTGACACCTTTTGCTCTGAATTATTACATCAGAGTCTGGAGTCAGTGTCTGTGGTGCAGCAGTCTTGAGTATGCTGTTTAGGTGTGTATCTGTAAGCAGAGAACGTATTTTTGATTTACTGACATTTATTACAGAAACGGGCTGTTTACAGACACATGTTGTCCCAAACATAGACAGAATCTTAGAAGCCGAAGCCTTAAATTGAGGGTAATTTGGGCCCATAAACTGGCAAAATTTGCTAATGCCAAGTTCAGAAAGCTCATCCTTCAGTATAGCATCACCTGCCCCCCCCACCTGCAGTTTGTGGCATCTTTTCATTGGTAGGTGGGGAGCAGTGTGAATGCCCCATTTTGTCAACTGTACTGACTCACTATGTGAAGTCTGCCTTAATCACACCTCCCAATTTAGAGAAACATTTCCTGTCCATCTCCCCCTCTCCCCAGCACAAGTAATCTGGGAGAACTGGGTTTGATTCCCCACACCTCCACATGCAGCTGCTGGTATGACCTTGGGTCAGTCACAAGTATTTTCAGAGCTGTTCCCTCAAGAGCAGTCCTCGAGAGAGCTTTCTCAGCCCCACCTACCTCAGGGTGTCTGTTGTGGAGAGGGAAAGGAAAAGGAGATTGTAAGCTGCTCTGAGACTCCTTCAGGTAGTGAAGGGCGGCGTATAAATCCAATCTCTCCTCCTCCTCCTCCTCGGGGTCCCCTTCCCTCTCTGAAAATACACTTCCGTACTATACTAGATTAGCAACTTTTTTTCTCTGCGACCCTGGGAACATTTGTGTGTGTGAAGCAGGGTTTCTTCCCCACTTAGAGAGGTCCACCCCAAAACATACATATACAATATAAACTCTCCAGGGAACTGAAGCCACCACCCTCAACATTTGTTCAATCTACCACAAAAATCATGAACCCTACACAGATTCACCAGCCACCTGTCAATGACCACCTCTCTGTGATTCATCCACACCAATCCACTCTTCTCCAAATCTCAAGTCTGCTCCCACTGACCACTCCTTTCCTTATCCTTCAGTCCCATGTAGAGACCTGACCTTCCACAAAGACACGCACACCCCCCCATGGTGCTGAGGTTCAAGCATGGGGACTAATAAAGGAGACCGAGGTTCATAAGCCCCACTCTGCCACGGAAGTCTCTGGGTGGCTTTGGGCCAGTCACTCTCTCAGCCTAACGTACCCTGCAGTTTCTGTGAGAACAAAAGCATAGATGGGGAGGAAGATACTTGTAAGTTGTTTTGGGTGCCCATTTAGGGAAAAAAGCAAATACAGATGCCTAGAAAATAAAAAAGGATGCAACAAAATCTTGTTAAGTCGTTAAGGTGGCATAAACCGAGCTGGAAAAAAACACCTGAAAAATATCTTACCAGGATTTTGGGGTATTAATTAAGCTGAACACAGATCAAAGGATCTGATTTGGCTATCAGTATAGCCAGTGCTATTTTGGGGCAGGAACACACAGGGATGGAGTTCTGTCTGGCTCCCGAGTTGGCCACGCCCAGCAGGAGCTCATTAGCATAATAGGCCACACCTAGCAGCAGAAGCTCATTAGGATTGGCTACATTCAGGGCCGGACCGCCCATAGGGTGAACTAGGCGCCCGCCTAGGGCGCCCCGGCCTTGGCGCCCCACTCCCCCCCCGAAAACTGCTCCCCCCGCCATCCTAAACCGGCGCCCGCCGGCGCCGCCAAACCCCCGCCCCCTTCCCAGCGGGGCCCGCAGAAAAGCCGGCGCCGGGAGGGAGGGGGCGGAGGCTGGACCCCCCGCCCCCTTCCCGGCTTTTCTGGGGGTCCCGCAGCCGCGGGGCCCGCAGAAAAGCCGGCGCCGGGAGGGAGGGGGCGGAGGCTAGACCTCCCCGCGCCCCCTTCCCGGCTTTTTTGGGGTCCCGCAGCCGCGGGGCCCGCAGAAAAGCCGGCGCCGGGAGGGAGGGGGCGGAGGCTGGACCCCCCGCCCCCTTCCTGGCTTTTCTGGGGGCCCGCAGCCGCGGGGCCCGCAGAAAAGCCAGCGCCGGGAGGGAGGGGGCGGAGGCTAGACCCCCTCCGGCCCCCTTCCCGGCTTTTCTGGGGGTCCTGCAGCCGCGGGGCCCGCAGAAAAGCCAGCGCCGGGAGGGAGGGGGCGGAGGCTAGACCCCCTCCCGCCCTCTTCCCGGCTTTCCTGGGGGTCCCGCAGCTGCGGAGCCTCCAGGAAAGCCAGCGCCCCGCCGACGCCCCAGTCTCCAGGTCCCACCGGGAGGTTGGCATCCCCAGTGGGGGGCGCCCCAGGCTGTCCTGCCTAGGGCGCCCAGACACCTGGAGCCGGCCCTGGCTACATTAGGGGTGTGTGGCCTAACATGCAAAAGAGTTCCTGCTACAAAAAAAGCCCTGGGTTTTGATAACAAAGAGGGTAAACGGAATTAGAAGCAAAAAGTGGATGTGGCTGGATGACCACACTTCTGGTAACACGGGGTGTGTGGCCTGATATGCTAATGAGCTGTGCTCAGGGGTGTGGCCTAATATATGAATGAGTTTCTGCTGTTGAGTGTGGCCTATTATGCTAATGAGTTCCTGCTGGGCTTTTTCTACCAAAAAAGCCCTGAGTAGAGCTCTCAGTTCCCACCGCCCCAGCGGATCCTCTTCTAGCCAGGTCCGTGCGTGGTGGGGGAAGAGACCCTCACATCACACACAGATTCTGGGGCCACCTTCTCCTGCGCTAGAGTTCGAACTGCCCTGCAGTAGAAGCCCTCCCCGTCATGCTTCAGGAGAAGCCCCGGTATGCTTTGGTTCGGGTCCATTGGGCCCCCCAAAATCCAAGATTTCTGGAATATCCCAGATCCCATATCGGTATTGGGATCTGATATTTTCCAGAAATACTGAAATCTTCCCGGGCCCTTTAGACCTGAACCAAAAAATCATTCTTCTTTTTCTTTTGCACATTTCTACCACACACCCTATCACATGCACTTCAACCCTTCCTTTCTGGCATCCCCATTGCTACACTTTCTCTAACTCCCGTTTCCATCGGCAGCTCCCCACCAACTTCACACATAATGACTTCCTCCCTCCCTTCTTCCTTTCTCTCTCCTCCCAAAGGTCCACTTCTCTGGCATCGCAGCGGAGAAAGAGTGAGAGAAGCAGACAGAAGAGAAGAAGAAGGTGGAGGCGACAGTGGTGAGGGAGGGGGCGTCTGCTGCTGAAGCAAAGGGGGAGGCCCATTGTCCGTGCACAGTGACAGGGAGGTGGCTACCCCTGGCCTCTGACAGGAAGAGGAGAGGATAAAAACCACAAAATGAATACTGTGTATAAGTTGTTCACCGCAATTAATATACAATAAAGTCCGGTTTTCACATGAATATCGTGTCATTGTATTTCTTATTATTACGACATCACAATCTTGAGACAACTTCCAAGTCTGTTACATGTATTCCATAAATTCACATAAATACACAAGCCGCAAGCAAAATACTCTGCGTTCACTGATGCTACGTATAAAGAAGTGAATCAAGTATCCAGGACCGATACTGTCCTTGCCACAAAATTTCATTCCATACAATCACAGAACAAGTAACCTTCACTTGTAGATTATACTAGTTTGGGGACACCTCACATGTTTACCGTGGGAAGCTTGCCTTAGTAGTAAGCGGGGTCAGGATCAGAAAAAACAAACGCCCAGGTTCACTCAACCGAGTATGTCGTTTTAATGCTAACCCATCTTCCTGTAATCTGCCTGTGCAAAGGAATGTATGCCTCTGAGCATTTGCAGAATGCCACTCATCAATGAATGACCACTGTCAAACTCCAGTCCTCACTGCCCCCCCCCGCCCCCAGTGGGATGAAGTCTAAAACACTGAAGATACACAATGCTCAGGCATATTTCAGTGCTAGAACAAAATAAAAAAGACTTCACTGCAGAAAACCAGAGGGATGAAGGCCCTTAAGATCCAAGCAATCTTACCCCACAAACTCTAAATCAGGGGTGTCAAACGGGGGCAGAACCGGCCTGTCCAGGTCTGTTCTCCAGCCTGCTACCAAGGAAAAGGAGGGTGGTGGCAGCAGCGGTAAGAGCAGCAAAAAGACCCACATCACACACAAAACAGGGACTCAATCTTTAGAATTGTACAGTTTTATTTAATTTGAATTAAAATTGAAGGGCTCCTTTAAGTTATCTGAGAATCACGTAGCTCAGATGCTAGCAATTTTCCGGGTTTGTTCTATGAACAGGGAGTGGTTTCTTTGCGATGTGAGAACCTTTAGCCAACTGCTTCAGGAGGAAAGATGCTGGTATTTCTTGATAAAGCATAGAATTGGCTGGATTCATATTTATGGGTGAGTCTAGATATTGTGATAATATGGATTATAGCATTATTAAAATATTAAATTATCATGTCTTAAAATTAGTTTCAGTGATATGGAGATGTGCTGATTTTGAGGCACTCTGAAGGAAACAGTCCGCAATGAGAAAGAAACCGAGGAATCTCATCAGTGGTCTTTTGGGCACATTATTAATTCTCACTCCAGTTCTCTGCTCAGTGTTCCAATATGGATGTTAAAGAGAAGAGAATCAAGAAAGAAGGAAAGATCCCAGAGAGAGAAGTGTGCAGGGGCACAGCAGGACGAAGAATACATCCCAACAGTTCCTAAATGCATAAAACATTACTTTTGACTGGGGGAGGGGGGAGAGATATACCATCCAATCATAAGCAACTTATGGCAACTCCAGCTTGGGGCTACAAGGCTAGAGATGAACAGAGGTGGTTCGTCATTGCCTTCCTCTGTGTGGCAACCCTGCTCTTTCTAGTGCTAACCATGACCAACCCTGCTCAGTGTCCAGGCTCTGGCAAGACCAGGTTAGTCTGTGTATATACTTCCCCCCCTTCTTCTTTGCTGATTTTGAAATAAATAAGTAAGATCAGGCTAGCCTGGGCTGCATAGGCTGCTACTTTGGACTAGATTGTGCCATTTGATTTTTTTTATATATATATCAATAGACTCAAGGATATTGGTAAAAGTCACTACCGGTGCAGCAGTGTCTATTTTGTGATAACAGCCAGTTCAATGATTGGCAGATTCTTCCTGTTGGTAAACATGGATGAAGAGTCAATGAGGAGTCGGCTAGATCAGTGTTTGCCCAACTGTGGGTCCTTGACCCCAAAGTCACAACGCCTATGAAAGTGGATCCCAGGCTTTTCAGTTTTATTGATTTTTGAATGCCCTGTTGTTTGTTTCAAGTGGGCCGCCATATCACAAATTTGGCCTTGCCAGCCTCCAGGTGAGGCCTGGGGATCCCCCGGAATTACAGCTCATCTCCAGACTATAGAGAAAGTTGATGCTTTGGAGAGTGGACTCTACAGCATCATAACCCTACTGAGGTCATTGTCTTCCCCAGGCTCCATGCCTAAATCTCCAGGTGTTTTCTAACCTGGAGCTGGCAAACCTACACCCGCCATCACCTATTGGTGGCCTGGGAGGAGCTGGCAGCCCTAATACAAACTATTGCTATCATTATATCAGGAATCCTAGTTTTTTTTCTTCTTCTTCCTACTATGCTGAAAGTCTGTTATAATTACAAATTTATTCCTGTATGATGCCTCACCTCCATATGTCTGTAAAGTGCTGTAGTGTCACAGGAGACTTATGGTGATCCCAGCAAGGGGCTCTCAAGGCAGGTGGAAAGCAGAGGTGGTTTGCCATTGCCTTCCTCTGCAGGGTCTTCCTTGGTGGTCTCCCTTCCAAGTACAAACCAGCGTTGACCCTGCTTGGCTTCTGAGATCTGATGAGATAGGTCTGTACCATGCCGCCTCCCCTCCCCTCCATAGAGAATGGTGTGTGTGTGTTATGTGTGTAGCATTTGCTGGAAAAGGTGTACCACAAAATAAAATCTGTTGGGCCATGGTCTTGGTTGCTTTCTTCGACTACAACTTTTGAGTTGCCAAACTTCTTCGACATGTTATTGGCTAATATGTGAAGAATAATTAGAAGGAAGCTGTTGAGACCTATTACAAAATTTACTGGCAGCAGCAATAAAATTTTCTGCATTTCATAAGTATGGAAAGGCTCAGAGATACCGGATGCTAAAAATCTTGTTATTAAAAGTATTGGACCTTCCATAGTGGTAAAAATAACCTGTATTAAGTAATCCACTAACCCAATCAGATTGTTCCAGAGGGTACCCCTGTTGGTCTGTGATAGAAAAGCTACACGTGGTAGAAAAGCTACACTTGACTCCAGTAGCACCTTCGAGGCCAACAAGATTTTGGAGGCAGAAGCTTTCAAGTGTCTCCCGAGAGTCTCCTTAGAGAAGTCCTCATTTGATATTAACTGTTCCAATTTCTTCTCGGTTCACTATCAATCTGGTGTTCCATTTACTCCTGACAGTTCTGCTGATGCCTGCCATTTCCAGTGTTTCCATGATCCATGTATGTGGGAGTGAATCAAATGCCCTCTTGTAACCAATCCAAGCAACATTCCGGTTGGCTTTCCACCTTTTACAATTTTGTAAGACCATTTTATCAATCAGCAACTGATCTTCAGTGCCTTGGGATTTTCGGGAAATTCCTTTTTGTTCATGCGGTAAAACTGAATTGAGCTACAGATATTCTTGAATGAAATTGGCTACAATCCCTGTCAGGAGTTTAAACGTTGTTGAGAGGGCAGGTAATTGGGCAGAAGTTGCTTGGCACTACTCCTTTCTCTTTTGTTCTTCAGAATGAGAAATATCCTGCCGGGTGTTTTCCAATCTTCTACTGCTTTGGAACAGAGCACATCGTTAAGTTGCTGCACCAGTCGTGGATGAAGACTCATCAGCTTTTTAAGCCAATAGCCATCGATTTCATCTCTTCCAGGCACTATCCAGTTTTTCACTTTCTTCAATTGTTTTTTGATTCAGGTGGGTAGCCATGTTGGTCTGGAGCAGCAGCAGAGGTGTGCGTGCACATGAAAGCTTCTACCTAAACTAAAACTTTGGCCCCGGTCACACGGGAGGATTTGCCCTGCGAAACGGATGGGTTGAGGGCGCATCAAACGGGCGCGATCATACGGGAACATCTGGGAAGCGTAGTGCACCCGTCACCAACCCGCACCGTCGGCTTGAAGAAGCAGATTTAAAAAGTACCCACAAAAGGGTCATAGCGACCAGAAAACGCGGGTCGCAGGCGAGCATCGGATCGCAGAAGCGGAGTTAATCTGGCACATCTGGCACGCACATGCGTCCCGTCGCATTAGGTGTGTTTTTTCCCAAGCCTCCACAGTATGTGAAGAAACGTAAGAGTGTGCGTGCACAAGAATGTGACAGTGAAACCCTTTGATGCGCTTCAACATCGCTGTGTGATCGCCGGCGATCGGCGTCTGCACGGCATCTCGGGGACCCATCTGATCGCACTACCGTGCATCTTTCTGCTCCAGCTCTAATTTGCCTCCCTTCAGTGGCGCAGTATCCTGCTCGTGTGACCAGGACCTTTGTTGGTCTTAAAGGTGCCACTGGACTCTTCAGTTTGCTCTTCAGTTGCTCTTCAGTTGCTTTTGCAGGCTTTCCAGGGTTATTGTCAGACCCTCCATTTGCTTCCTTTTCAGTTTTGACTCTTCCCAGAATCCTTTCCGGAAGGTTGTTGTCTTTTGTTTGCGTGGTTTTACTTCTATTTTTCATCTCCCTCTAGTGATCTGTAGAACTGTCTTTGGTTAGTCTGGAATAAGGAGTTTTGTTTGTGTTGCTGGATGCTGCTGTTGTACCCCTTGATCTTCTTGGATATTGCAACCATTCTTTGTTTGATTCCTTCTGCAACTTGGGCTATTGTTCTTACATCTAATTGATATTTATTTCTGAAGTTTGCTTTTTTCGCTCTTGAGTTTCCTTTCTTTTAATTCTTATAAGGCTCTCAAGTCTGAACGGCATTTGTTAATTCCTCCCCCATCTCATTTGCCGGTTTGGTTTCGCCTTAAAATCCTTAACTGTCTTTTTCTGAATGTCCATTCCCAGTTCTCTGGTTATTACATCTGCCACACTGTACATCAACTGATTGGTTCAGTCGTGTTGGCTATAGGAATTATTTCAATTGTTGCACTGATATTTTCAGTGAGTCTTGCAAGTCCCTTCTTTGATGTTGTTCTGCGCACAGCTAATCTTTGTTGGCCTTCTTTGCTGTTTCATATGATCTAAGATTTTTGTATTCCGTTCTTCCAGTACAGAAGTGAGCTGATGATGTATTGTTCATATCTCGTTCTTAATTAGTGGACCTTCAAGAGCAACTTCATTTCTATGGCCTATTTCTTGGTTGGTTTCATTTCCTGCTTGTTATTCAAGTCCGTCCTTTCGGTGGCTGTCGTTCCTTATTTCATCTGGCTCTATTGTTATGCAAAAATTGTTTCGCAGGACAAAACCTTGCTGATCTGCTAGTCACTGTTCAGTCGTGGTAGAATTGGGACACTTTTCTTTCCATATTTCAAACATTCATTTCAAATACCCAAGCTGTTCAAAATAACATTGCATGACGATTCTGCTTTGTTCTCAAGACCTTCCCCCTGGCCTGACATTGCTGGTTTTCCAGTAGCTGATCAGATCCCTGGTCTGATTGCTCTATAGAAGGGCTTTCTTCCAATAGTGTCTGATCTCTGCCCAGGTTGCCCAGCAAAAGGGCCTGTGTCTTGTAGCCCATTTTTCACCAAAGATCCACAGACACCAATCTGACACAGTCCTTGTTAATCCAGGCCACGACCAAGCCGGTATAGGTTTCAGATTCAATTTTCTCACCATATTGAATGGAGTTAGGGATGCATTTAGGCTGGGTTGGGAAATTCATGGAGATTTGAGGGTAGAAACTGAGGAGGATGGGGTTTGGGGTGGGGAGGGTCCTCAGCAGGCTATAATACCATAGACTTAGAATCAAAGAATCATAGAGTTGGAAAGGACCTCCAGGATCATCTAGTCCAATCCCTGCACAGTGCAGGAAATTCACAAATACCTCCCCCTCCACACCTGCAGTGACTGCAGTTCCATGCTCAGAAGATGCCAAAAACCTCCAGGATTGCTTCATGACCCCAAAGTGGCAATCAGCATCCCCCTGGGCATGCAAAAAAGGGTCACACTGAGGCGACCCCTCCTGCCCTCCCTCCCATGATCTGACTAAGTTCACAGGATCCACATTGCTGTCAGATGGGCATCTAGCCTCTGTTTGAAAACCTCCAAAGAAGGAGAGCCCACCGCCTCCCGAGGAAGCCTGTTCCACTGAGGAACCCCTCTAACTGTCAGGAAGTTCTTCCTCATGTTTAGCTGAAAAGCTCTTCTGATTTAATTTCAACCCTCCGGTTCTGGTCCGACCTCCTGGGCCAACAGAAAACAACTCCACACCATCCTTTGCTGTCCAAAGCAACCATTTTCTTCAGAGGAATTGATCTACGCCACCTGGAATCTGTTGTGTTTCCAGGAGATCCTCAGGCCCCACCTCAAGGTTGGCAAACCTAACTTAGAACCACCTAACATTGTAGGGAACTTCCCATTGTTTTGTGATTAGACCCAGCCCCCACGGCAGCCATTTTGTAGTTCTCAACATTCTCGTCCTGAGCACAGCTTGAACGAGCTCAGGGCTCCTTGAAATCTGCGTTCGTCATAATTCCATTGTTCCCTCCCCTGCCCTGAGTCTTTCAGTCTCTAAAAAGCTGGAAGTGGATTTCATTACGAGGCTACACTACCGCTTTTATGAATAACACCAGAGATAGGTTGTTGTGCTTGTAAACGCGGACGCGGCTCCCTGTGATTGTGGAGAGGGTGCTGGGCTGATGAAAACGTTGGGTCAAAAAGCTAGATAAGGTTAGGAGATAGCCATTGTACGAGGCACCTTATAAATACCTCAGGGAGATAGATGACTTGATAAGTCCTGACACAGTAAGCACGCAGTCCCCACCCTCCCCGTTGGGCTCTCTGGCTCCAGATGTATAAGCCCCTGTCCCCTCTGTCTTCTGCGGGCATTGTCAGACCTCTTAGCTGAACAATTGCCGGGCTTCTGGTGTGCAAACGCTACATCTGCAGTTTAAACAGTGAAACCATGAGACAGCACGGCCCTAATGCTGGCCATCAGTTGATTTTCAGGCAGTATCTCGGTCTCTAGAGTCCACCTCCCCCACCACCACCATGTGCCAGGAAGACAGGAGAAAGTGTTCCAGGCAGGATGGGAAATTCCACGAGAGATGTGGTGACCATAAGCAAGCCCAACAGCCCGAGCAGGGAATTCCGTGTAGCGGAAGGAACACATGCCATCATCCTCTAATTTTCCAGTTTCTAGGTTCTTCTCCCTGTTTTGGTCCAGTCTTTCCCAAACCTTTGCTAGGCTGTTTTTTTGAAAGCATTCTGCCCAAGTGTGTTTGCATGCTGTCTGGATGGTACGGTTGCCAGCTTTGGGTTGGGAAATACCTGGAGATTTTGGGGTGGAGTCTAAGGACAGCGGGGTTAGGGGAGGGGAGGGACTTCAATGGGGTATAATGCCATAGAGTCCACCTTCCAAAGGGGCCATTTTGCCCAGGTGATCTCCATCCACCACTTAGAAGTTGGCAACCCCACTAGACACATTTCTGAGGATTTCCCCCCACACACATCATCATCATTTTCCTTCTGTCACCCATTCACAGCTGCCATTTTCCTTGCTGTAGTGCCCAGGACTTTTCGAGGACGTTTAAAAAATAAGTGATAATTGCTTTGTGCTTTAGTGCAGTACCAAGCTATTGCCACAATCTACCAATTCCTCAGACTTATTAGCTTCCATTCTTCTGAAAATGTATGTCCGTAAGACTTTTCACTGCAGAGGTATAAGGGGAAAGGTGCAGGCAGTTTTTGTCCAGATTGCCTAGAAAGGAAGACGGCTAGAGGAGAGCAAGAATTCACTGTTCAGCTGATTGTGTGGATGCTCACAGGGTGTCTGTTGTGGGGAGGGGAAGGGAAAGGAGATTGTAAGTGGCTCTGGGACTCCAGGTAGTGAAGGGTGGGGTATAAACCCAATCTCCCCCTCCCCCCTCCTCTAGATTATCTCTATCCCAGGCACATGTGCCCTGTCTCAGATATGCATCTTCAAATGCATAGTTTACCACTCATAGCACTCACACACTGACTGTGAAATCCCACCTCACAATTATATGTGGCTAGACTTTCTACTCGGCAGAAGCTGTGCTGGAATTGTGGAGGCTGGGATTGTAGCAAAGACGCGTGAAGCGTTACAACCACGTAGCGGTAGAACATTAGTCCTTTCCAATCATTCTGATTTCAGCAATTCTACTGTGTGTACTAGGAGGACACAGTCTGCGTAGTCTTCTTGCTACAGGTGGTCTCCGTTGCGGTATGAAAATGGGGACTGTATATTTTCCAGCCTCCATACAATCGATTCAAAACCAGATCATCCCCCCCACCCCATTTCATATCCCAAACCTGGAAAATATATGGATTTCCCCTTTCACACAAAGTTGCACGTCGTGCACTCTCCCACGGCAGGAGCACTGAAATCGTAACGACTGAAAAGGGCTGTCGTCATAGGAAGAGTAGCCGTGACAATCCTAGGCTAGCAAGGGCAGGTCATGATTGGTGTAGCAATGTCAGAAGTGTTTATGTCATGCGGTCGTGCAGCCCTAGAGGAACCCCTGCAGGGTCACAGTTGGAAAACAGGCGACGCAAGGTGAAGGGACGAGATAACACATCAGCCCTCGTTCCTCCTTCCTGAGCGGGGTTACCAGCCTGGGTCGGAGAATTCCTGGAGAGTTGGGGGGTGGAGCCTGAGGAGGGTGTGGCTGAGGGCAGGGGAGAGACCTCAGGGTGGCCTCAGGCCATAGAGACAGATCCAGGTGGGGTCGCCGTGTTGCTCTGAAGCAGCAGGACAAAGTTTGAGTCCCGGGGCACCTTTCAGACCCACAAAGTTTAATTCACCGTATAAGCTTCCGTATGTGATGAAATGTGCTTGCGCATGAAAGCTTATACTGTGACTTAAACTTCGTTGGTCTTCAAGGTGCCACGGGACTCAGCTTTTGTTGTAACGCCACGGAGTCCAACCTCCAAAGCAGCCCTTTTCTCCAGGGGGAACTGATCTCTGTTGCCTGGAGATCAGTTGTAATTCCAGGAGGTCTCCAGCCACCACCTGGAGGTTGGCAAGCCCTGGGCTGGCACTGCTGCTACTGCTAGTGTTGCCAGCTCTGGGTCAGGAAAAACCTGGAGATTTTGGGAGGTGGAGGCTGAGGATGGCAGGGCTTGGGAGAGGGAGGAGGGAGGGGCCTCAGCAGGGCATGATGCCGTACAGTCCACCCTCCAAAGCTGCCATTTTCTCCAGGGGGAACTGATCTCCTTAGCCTGGAGATCAGTTGTAATTCCAGGAAATCTCCAGCCTCCACCTGGAGGCTGGCAACCGTAGCTGCTGCTATGGGCCCGCTGGCCTCCCACCCTTGACGGAAAAGCAAAAGCTTGTTGCGGTCTAGCTTCTCTTGGTATTGCTTCTGGGATTTCTGCCTGCCCAATCAGGCACTAGACTAGAAGTCGAGGAAATTGCTGCATGGCCTTATTACATGCCTGACATCCCTCCAGGCCTGGATATCTGCTGAAGTTAGACCTGGTCTCCGGACCACAGAGATCAGTTCCCCTGGTGGAAATGGCGACTTTGGGGGGTGGGGGGACTCCATGGCATTATGCCACACTGAGGTCTCTCCCTTCCCAACCCCTGCCCCTCCACAGGCTCCACCCAGGGGCGGATTGAGGCTCATTGGTGCCTTAAGCACTGACCCATCTTGGTGGCCCCCTCCTTTCCACAATGGCCCAGTCCATTTTAGTTGCTGACCTGTCTGACCAGATACACAATGCAGGTTGCAGCAATACAAAAATTTATCCATATGACAGCACAATATACTGTACAAACTAAGCCAAGCTTTGGCTACATAAAGTTCTACAAAACATGCAATACGACATCTATTTTAATATTTCACAAGTTAAAATGTATCAAAGTTCCAATCTTCATGACCTGAAAGGCATTTTTCTACATTTTTTTCACCCTTTCCCCAACTTTGTGGTGCCCCCCTTTGGCCCTGGCGCCCTAAGCACATGCTTAGTCTGCTTAATGGTTAATCTGCCACTGACTCCACCCTACAGCTGCCAACCCCTGGTGGCACCTGGAGATTTCCTGCTATTACAGTTCACCTCCAGGCAACCAAGATCAGTTCCCATGAAGAAAGTGGCTGCTTTGGAAGGACTTTATGGTGTTATATCCCAATGAGGCCCCTCCCCTCCCCATGCTCCACCCTCTTCAGGCTCCACCGCCCAAATCTCCAGGTATTTTCAAACCCAGAGCTGGCAACCCTACTTCAGCCCCAAATTGCCAGAAATTTCCCAACCTGTCAATGGCAACCCTAAGTAGTCTTCATGGCGAAATTTCCTGAGTGTTCCTCATAGCACGCGTGGGACTCAGGAGCGCATGAAACGGTGCCAGGCCAGGAGCATGCTGAGACGGAGCCTGTTCATAACCACAACAAAGACGAGGGACAGGATATCACAAAAGATAACACCGGAGCAATGCCAACAATCCTGATTGTCAAGCAGCTGGTGTTCAGGACCAAATGTTCCCAAACCTGGAGGGTCAAAGGAGTTTGATGTGCACTGAGGCAGGTTCTAAGGTTGACTATATTTGAATACTAACACTGGTGACAGGTCAATTCAATCAGAGGAAAACAAATGTGGATTCTGTGTTTTTGGCATTTGAGGAAGGTCTGCTGGGGTGGGGGCTGGGGATGAAAAGTATCCCCCACCCCCAGGTGGGAGCTCAGCATGGTACAATGCCATAGAAACCACCCTCCAAAGCAGCCATTTTCTCCAAGGGAACTGATCGTGGCTGTCTGGAGATCCACTATAATAGGAGTAGATCTCCAGGTGCCACCTGGATGTTGGCTACCCTGATTCCAAGGGCTTTGGCAAGAGCTCAAAGCCTCTCTAGGAACCCAGAATCGTTCACTTTAACGATTTGCTTGACATGAAATGACAGCAGGTGCTCCCTTGTGACACTTGTGATGTTTTCCAGCGAAGGATTAAAATGAGCAACGGTAGATTTCTAGAAGGGTGTTTTGCTCCACTGAGGATTAGTGGATTCCTTCCCTTCTTCCCTGCATGGGTATGTGGGAGGAGGCTCGGTGGTTTCCCTCAGCCCTGCTCGATTTGGTTGCCCAACTGCCTTGTGTGTGCCGTGGGTGTTTTGATTGAAGTTTAGATGGTGTCACCACAGGTCCCTGTTCTGAAAACATTCGTGGTTCTTAAGCTCTGTTAGAAGCAGAGGGAAAAGTCTGTCCCCAAGTTTATGTCCTATTGATTTGTGGTTTTCATCATTTGGGATTTCCATCCAGGAAAGTTAGAAGCTGCCTAGGGTTGCCAGGTCCCCCCAGTTGCCAGCTCCAGGCTGGGAAGCTCCTGGAGACTTGGGGATGGAGCCTGGGGAGGACAGGCACTTCTCAGTGGAGTGCAATGCTAGAGAGTCCACCCTCCAAAGCATCCATTTTCTCCAGGGGAACTGATCTCTGTAGTCTGGAGAGGAGCAGTGATTCCGGGAGATCTCCAGGCCCCACCTGGAGGCTGGCATCCCATCTTTGGCATGTCTTTCTTCATTTGGAAGATTTCTGTCCTGTCTACTTCCATCAGGCTCAAGGTGGCTGTCAACTAACAACCCCTCCTGTAAAATATTGAAACTTTTGACATATAAAAATAGCAATGATAAATCGAAGACAATTGAACAGCAATGTATCAAAAGACTCTAATAAACCGCAGCAAGTACAAGATCTGTGATTTGGGGAATGCTTTAAAAGGGGGGTCTTCTTGCCATCATATGAGTACTGAACTCGCACCCACAGCCCACCTGTCGTAGAATCTATCTATGGGAACAAAGCAGTTTATTGGAAAACCTATTTGCAGAACGATTGCGAACTACAGCAGTGCTCCGTTCTTGATCTTTTTAATAAAAGATGGCAGAAACATTTTTTCCCTTCTTCGGATAAATTGGTTTTATGCACCTGCAAATTTGCACAAATGCAATAAGCTAATTGGGAATAAAACTGTATGATTACTCAAGTACTATTCCTTTAAGCAAGTAATGGTTCCTTCCAGACATTATCAGCCTCAGCATCTTAATTAGTGTGTGCGCCTGCATAAGCAGAATGAGCAAGAGAGAGGCAGGGAGTTCGTCAGAGGGTCCGTGACAGGTCTCCCGTTTTTGCATTCGGTGTTCGTATTTTTACAGATGTGTAGTGTAACCCAGCAAAAACAGACAAGAGGCTTGCAACTTAGCAACCCCAATTAACTTGTCCCCAAAGCCTATTGGAAGTGAAAGGTCAGGGAAAGGAAAGGGGCTTTAAAAATGAGGCACACTCTTGAACCTCTATTGGGAGGCTCCCTTAAAGATGAGACAAAACTCTGTAAAACTCCTGGCAATGGATAAAATTTGTACGATTACTCAGATAAGATCCCTTTCATCCGGTGACACGGAGCGGGGATCTGGAACGTTGTCTGTAGTATCAGTTAGCGTGTAACACAGTGCAGTTAAGATTGTCAGCACCCTGATGGGGAATTCCTGGAGATTTGGGGGGGTGGCTTGGGAAGGCGGGGTTTGGGGAGGGCCCAGCAGGTTACAATGCCACAGAGTCCACCTTTCCAAAGCAGCCATTTTCTTCAGGGGAACTGATTTTGTAACAGCAGGAGATCTCCAGGTGCCACCTGGAAGGTGGCAACCCTAGGTTGGAGCCAGGAGAGGGCAGAATTTGGGGAGGGGAGGGATCTCAGTGTAGCAGAATGCCCAAGAGTGCAACCCCTCCTCCCCCAAAGCAGCCATCTCTGCCAGGAAAACTGGTCCCTGTGGCCCGGAGATCAGTTGTAATCTCAAGGTTTGGGGAGGGGAGGGACCTCGGCACACAGACTCCATCCTGCAAAGCAGCCATTTCCTGCAGGGGAACTAACAGGATTGTCAGCCTCCAGGTGGGTCCCATCATTACAACTGATCTCCAGGCCACAAAAGATCAGTTCCCCTTGAGAATGGAGAAACAAAGTGGATTACTAGCTTGCTGTAGATTTTTCCGGGTTGTGTGGCCATGGTCTTGGCATTGTAGGACCTGACGTTTCGCCAGCAGCTGTGACTGGCATCCTCAGAGGTATAACACAGAGAGAATGGAGTACTCTCTGTGTCAAGGTGAGAAGAAAAATGGTAGGCAGGTAATTTATAGCTACCCTGGAAGGTGGGATAGGGCTGAGTCATTATCTTGTAGGAGTTTTCCAGGCTATGAACATGCTAATGGAGGAGCTTTCCTGAGGAGGTTCTTTTGTCTATGGATTGTTTCCTGAGGAGGTTTTCCTGTTTCTTGAGGAGGTTCTTTTGTATGTGGACTGGCTCCATTAGCATGTTCATAGCCTGGAGGACTCCTACAAGATAATGACTCAGCCCTACCCCACCTTCCAGGGTAGATATAAATTACCTGCCTACCATTTTTATGCTCACCTTGACACAGAGAGTACTCCATCTTTCTGTGTTATACCTCTGAGGATACCAGTCACAGCTACTGGCAAAACGTCAGGTCCTACAATGCCAAGACCATGGCCACACAACCCGGAAAAATCTACAACGACTAATGAACTCCGGCTGTGAAAGCCTTTGACAACAAAGTGGATTATGTCGTCATCCTCTCCTCCGTTTTTATCCTCCCAGCAACCTTCTGAGGCAGGATAGACTAAGAGTACAGTGTTACTGGCCAAAGGCCGTCCACTACGCTCCCATGGCAGAGTGGCGATATGAACCTGGGTTTCCCCGACCCTACTCTTAATCACTACATCACTCCAACCTCTCTCGGTTGGAGGAAATGGTTTGCAGGCGGCCGAAATTCAGGAATCTCCCCTTTTCGAAATTAAGGCAACGGTTAACTGCCGTCTCCCCCACCCCCCAACTTCCTTAACCTACTTTTGGAAATTAGTCCCACAGCCTTAAGCCTTGAAACATCTCTTGAGAGAAGAAGGTTGAGACATTAACGACATCCACAAAAGATCATAAGCAAATCACTTTTCCCCCGGATAGCTGATGCTGTGCTTCATTGCAGATGTGTCGCTTCCTCTAAGACTTCTACTCATCTGGGCTATAACTACCACCTCGGATCTGGGAAACCCTGGTTCGAATCCCCGGTCTGCCATGGAAGCTGGCTGGCTGGCTGACCTTGGGCCAATCACCACAGTCCCAGCCTAATCTACCTCACAGGGTGCTGTGTGGGGGGGGGGGAGGAGAAAGAAATGTTGGAAGCCATTTTGGGCGCCCCTTGGGGAGGAAAACTGGGTGTAAATGAAGTAAATAAATCAACACTGGCCATGTAAAATGGAGGCCATAACTGAAACTGAAAATCTGACTGCATTCTACATTTAGCGGTCTTGTCAGAAATCGAAAGCTAAGCAGGGTCAGCCATGATGAACACTTGGAGGGGAGGCCACCAAGGACAACCAGGGCTGCTACGCAGAGGAAGGCGGTGGCAAACCCTGCGGTCCTAGGGCTGTCATGTGTCGGCTGCAACCTGATGGCACACTGTTATTTTCCCCCTCAGGTATAAACAGCCCATCTCTTCAGAGGCACCTGATCGCATCTACGCAGAGACACCATGTGGGACACACTGAGTGACGCATGAAAGTACTATGAATAGAGCTGCTCTGTGTGACATCTCCTTTCTTTAGCCCTCTGATTTCCAGACTGCGTGCTGCAGCAAGTTCTGAAGCGGCCTTGGGAAAGTGCCCTTGCGCCACACCCCTCCGCTCGACCAAGCCTGAAGCCTCCCCGGTCGCCTGAGCAGTAGGGTTGCCAAACTCCAGCTGGCACCTGGAGATCTCTCACTATTACAATTGCTTTCCAGACACTCTTCTCTTAACCCATGTTCACCACCGTGTCCTCCAAGCAATTCTGCACTAGAATCGAGTTCAACCTTCTTTTTATTCCAGGTTTGTCCCCCAATTCTGCATTACATTACTTCCCTTCAGTGGTCAGCTGTTGCCCCACATTATCTGGATGCTGTTTTGCCCTGGACTTAAATTGCCTCAATTCGAACACTGAGAAAATCCAAAGTGGCTGGCAAATGCGGTAAGGACCCAATTCCCCTGAAGAAAATGGAAGGTTTACTCTATGGCATTATACCCTTCTGAGGTCCCTCCTCCCCTCCCCAAACCCCGCCCTCCCTAGGCTCCACTTCCAAAATCTCCAGGTATTTCCCAACCCAGAGTTGGCAACCCTGCCAAGCAGCCTTCCTCCAAAGGAAGAGACTCCTCTCCGAGAGGAAAGCTCCTCGGGATGGAGGAAGGCTTCTGACACGGCTGAGCAATGGTAGGGTACAAGCCGACAAGGCACCTTGAGGGAGTCCTGCCCTGGATAGTCCAGGCGAGCCCAATCTCATCAGATCTCAGAAGCTGAGCAGGGCTGGTCCTGACAAGTACTTGGGAGGGAGACCTCCAAGGAATACCAGGGCCGGGACGCAGAGGCAGGCAATAGCAAGCCACCTCTTTGAAATGTCCCAGCCACACTACGGGTCACCAGAAGTCAACCATAACTTACACACACACACACACACACAAATACTCACCAAAAGAAGGCACCCTGATGGATGCATCTTTCATCCAATGTGTGTGAGAACATGAAAGGATGGTTTGTTTGTTTTTTGCAATGCTGATGATATGTCTGCAGTGTCTTGACGACACCCCAAGGGACGGAATAAGGGTACAGCTGGATTCCCTGATGCAGCCCACTTCACAGCTGACAGGGGTGTGGGAATCCCAGAATCCTCATCCTTGGCCAAAAAGCTAGGTCTGCCAGCCTTCAAGTGGGGCTGGATTCCATGTCTAGTATTAAATCATTGGCCCACCGCTAAACGTCACCCGTTTAATCACAACTTAATAGAATTCCTCTGTGCTGCAGCTAGAGCAGCGTTTGCCAAATTTTGGAAAAGTGACAAACGTCCTATGATCTCTGATTGGTTTTTAAAATTACAGGAATACTGTAGAATGGATAAACTGTCAGGTTCCTTGGTACAAAGTGAAACAGAACCTTACACTTCAAAACGCGTGAAATTATGGTTTCCAGCTTTAGAATACCTAGCATCTCGTAAAGAGTTCAAATCTACTTTAGATGCCATAAATGCTGTATATTAATGTTTTCTTTTTTATTATTATAATGTTGTTTGTTGTTCCTTCACAAATTTATAATTGCTTGCATTGTCTGGTAAACCCAGTTATTTATTGTATTCGTGTGGTTTGTAACTACTTGAAATTCTTAATCTTTTCTGCATATGTATTTGATTCTTGATTTCTAATAAAGTTTATTTGAAGGGGGAAAGCGGGGCTGGAGATCTCTCAGGATTGCAACTGATCCCCAAGCGACAGAGATCAATTCCCCTGGAGAAAACGGCTGCTTTGGAGGGTGGGCTCTATGGCATTATATCCCTCCCGACGTCCTTCCTCTCTCTAAACACCACCTTCCCCCCAGCCTCCACTCCCCCCAGTCTCAAGGAATGTCCCAGCCGACAGTTGGCAACCTTAGAGCAGCTCCAGTTGCTGAGCCCAGAGCTTGCCAGGAGGTGAAATTAGCTGGACCGCCTGACAAAGGCAAGGGTGCCCACCCTTGTTGGGGGGAGCCAACTAATAAAAACTATACATCTCTTTGCAAGCCTAAGAGTGAAGTTGTGTGTCTCCAGTTTTAATCTGGTGGAAGGCGAGGTGCAGGAATCTCAGGCTGTGGCTCAGGTATCAGAAGTGTGGGAGACACTGCCCTTGTCTCCCTGAGAGCTTTCAGGGCCTGTGCATCACTGGGGGACACTCTGCACACCCTGTTTCAATGCTTATTTGCAGCCGATTCACTACCACAGTTTCCCTCCTGCACTTAAGTTCCTGCTGGATACCTCTCTCCAGTTGGCCCTGCTTGATCCTGTGTCGTTATGAGAATGGACAGGACCGCAGCTTCAGTGATTTGGTTGGTGTGAAGGGGTGCGAGAGTCACACAGGAGGAACCCTGTGAGCCTCTCCTGACAGTGTGTTGAGAATGGCATTGCTGCCCTCTAGTGGGCCTGTGGCAGAATTGATGGTCCTGCTCTACTAGCTCCCTGAAAAGCACATTCAAGATTATAAAAAGACAGCACTTTTATAAGGTTTATAAGACTAGAAAAAGACAGCACTTTTATAAGGTGGGAGGGGGGGATTTTTGCTCAGCACACTGTTGCCACCTGCCCAAGAGTATAACTGCGTATTGGCATCTGTTCCTGACGTCAGTAAGGTAAAATCAGAGTTACACCACCCTAAAAATGAATTTAATTTAGGGCTGCCAGCTCTGGGTTTGGAAATTCCTGGAGATCTGGGAGATGGAGGCTGGAGAAGGTGGAGCTTGGGGAGAGGCCTCAGCAAGGTGTGATCCCATAGAATCCACCCTCCAAAGCAGCCGTTTTCTCCAGGGGGACTGATCTTGGCTGTCTGGAGATGTCTTGTAATAGCAGGAGATCTCCAGGTACCGCCAGGAGTTTGGCAACCCTAGGCCCATGAGCCCGATGGAGATCAGAACCACAACACTCTGAGAGAAGGGGCTTAAATCTTTCCCATCCCTGCACCATTTTCCTGACCTTAAATAACCTCATGGGTTCAGGTAGGTTTCCCCAGCGAGGCATAGAGCAGCTCGCTCCCCAGGCCATTTCAGGACCAGAGGATGGCTCATGGGGGGAGACTTAATCCCTTTCTCCGCCCATACCAGTCTAAATCAGGCTCCTGCATGCCTGGCAATTGAGTTCCAAGCACAGAATTCTAGGAGCACATCTCATAAAAAGTCCTTATGACATCCAGGGCTATTTTGGGACAGGAATGCACAGGAACGGAGTTCTGGATGGCTCCCAAGTTGGCCACGCCCAGCAAGAGCTCATTAGCATAATAGGCCACACCCAACAGCAGAAACTCATTAGGATTGGCTGCATTAGGGGTGTGTGGCCTACCATGCAAAGGAGTTCCTGTTACAAAAAAAGCCCTGGGTTTTGACAACAAATAAGGTAAACAGAATAAGAAGCAAAAGGTGGGTGTGGCTGGATGGCCACACTTCTGGTAACCTGGGGTGTGTGGCCTAATATGCTAATGAGTTTCTGCTGTTGGGTGTGGCCTATTATGCTAATTAGTTCCTGGTAGGCTTTTTCTACAAAAAGCCCTGATAACATCCATGAGAATCTTATAATGTGAACTGGCCCAGATCGGAGATTGTGCTCCCAGTTCCTGTATCCTGCCTGGTGGCAGCACACTGGCTCTACCAAGGGGCAAAGCATTTTATTGGCTTCATTTATAGCCCGGTGTCCTCCTCAATGAGCACCCAAAGCGGCTTATGTCATCTTCCACTCCTCTATTTTATCCTCCCAATAACCCTGTTAGGCTGAGAAAAATGTAACTGGCCCAAGGTCACCCAGTGAGATTCCGTGGCTGAGTTGGGATTCGAACCTGGGCCTCCCAGATTCCAGTCCAACAGAAAATATGCAGCCAGCTCCATGGCAGATGCTCAGTGCTGGGGACACAGTTCTACCACATCCAGAGCAAGCTCACATTGTCTCTGCTAACGCCTCAGTACAGATTCCCTTAGAAGTTTACAAATGAACCTCAAGACCCATCTGCAAGGGATAAGAGATAGCTAAGATGCATCAGAGCATTTCCATAGATGAAAGAATTTCCACCTGCAGAGCAGCATTTTCTTACCTCCAGCTCCTCCTTATGCACCCCCAAAATTATAACCCTGAGGTTCCCCTGTCACTCAGGGGCAGTGTCTGGGGAGGGGGGAAGGCACAGGTGCTGTGTTTCACATGCAGAAATCTTTTCCTCTCCAGAAATGCTTAGGTGGATCCAAGCTAATGATCTTTGGCCAGAAGCTCCATGTGGTTTCTAGGAGTTTCAGGGTAAAACTCAAGATTTCTAGGGTAAAACTATCAAGATTGCAAGCCGAAGACTAAACATTAGGAAGAACTTCCTGACAGAGCGGTTTCTCAGTGGAACAGGCTTCCTTGGGAGGTGGTGGGCTCTCCTTCTTTGGAGGTTTTCAAAGAGAGGCTAGATGGCCATCAGACAACAATGCTGGTTCTTGTGAACTTAGGCAGATCATAAGAACATAAGAACATAAGAGAAGCCAATGTTGAATCAGGCCAATGGCCCATCTAGTCCAACACTCTGTCACACAGTGGCCAAAATATGCCAGGTGCCATCAGGAGGTCCAGCAGTGGGGCCAGGACACCAGAAGCCCTCCCACTGCTGCCCCCTCCAGCACCAAGAATAGAGTGCATCACCTGCCCCAGACTGAGAGTTCCCATCTATACCCTGTGGCTAATAGCCACTGGTGGACTTCTGCTCCATATGTTTATCTAATTTCCTCTTGAACCTGTCCATGCTTGTAGCTGCCACCACCTCCTGTGGCAGTGAATTCCATATGAGGGAGGGCAGGAAGGGCTGCATCAATGCTTAGTTCTCGTGGTCCTTTCTTACATGCCCAGGGAAATGCCGATTTCCACTTTGGGGTCAAGAAGCAATTTTCTCCAGGCCAGGCCCTGGAGGGGTTTTTGCCACCTTCTGGGCACGAAGCAGGAGTCACTGGGGGTGTGGGGGGAGGTATTTGTGAATTTCCTGCATTGTGCAGGGGGTTGGACCAAGTCAGATCTCCAGTGGTCAGTCAGATGTCCTGCTGAGCAAAAGCCCCACTTTCTCAAAGCACTTGGTGGATGCCAGGAAAGGTGTTGATGGAAGCCGTGGTGCCCACGGGCACTGTGTTGGTGACCCCTGATCCAGTGAGATAAATCCTGGCTGCATTGTCTCTTACCACTGAGATTTTAAAGGTAAAGCCTACAATCCTAGGTTGAAATCAGGCAAAACTAGGTTTGGAGACAATCCCACCATGAGTGCCTGGTACCAAATTAGATACAATGCAAGGGATGGACAAACTACTGAGTACAGTATCACCTGAGTGATATCGAGAGTGAGCCAGTACTTATAGCCAACTTTATCAACAAAGTTCTCTCCTCCTCCTCCTCCTCCTCCTCCTCCTCCTCCTCCATTTTTTTCCTTTTCCAAGTGCTCCGGCTTGAATGTCAAATTTGAAAGCATAATTGACTTTGAACAATTTGCTGAAATTGTCATCTATTTATAGTCAATTGAGACTTGGCAGTTTGGGCTATTTAGACATTGTTCCAGAATTTCAAGTTTTGGTACTTTGCATAAGACCAGCTGGGGCTTATTAACCCTTTCTTTACAGCTGCCCATGCAGGTAACAGAAGACAACAGATTGCCTGTACCTTTGTCACCTGTGCAGAAGGGAGGCCTTGGGCAGGTGCATTTTTTATCACGCAGAGGAGAGGAAGAAGCTGTCACGCTGTTAGCCGGAAAAGAGGCCTTTCTTCTTTTGCAACTAGGAGGCATGCCTTCTCAGGGCTGAGGTGCCTTACTGATATCCTCCTTCTGTGCTGCTTTACTAAGAATTTCTAAAATAAATATCTGGAAGCAGGGACTCAACATCCCAGATATGTGGGGATGTACTATTTTAGGCAGAATGGGCTCAGTGGAGAGAGGAAAGCCCTCTGCATACGCTCAGAAGCATTGCCATCTTCATTACTTCTTGCAAATGGCTGAGCCCTGCCGATGAAAGTGGCACGCCCTGAGACCCAATCCTCTATCTGAAGCAGTGGGTAATCCATCTGGTCTTCTGTGACATTGGGCAAAATGTTGGTGGGAAATGACACTGAGTCTCAGCCGACTTCAGGTTGACCCTTCATGGGGTTTTCAAGGCTGGAGACATTCCAAGGTGCCCATGGCCTGCCTCTGTGTAACAACCCTGGTATTCCTTGGAGGTCTCCCATCCAAGTGCTAACCGGGGCCGGACCTGCTTAGCTTCCGAGATCTGGCAAGATGGAGCTAGTCTGAGCCAGCCAGATCACAACTTGGGAGAAATCCCCAGGGCCGAAAGTCACATGGTTAAAATCACAGGTCTCCATTATTCCTAGAGCTGCAGTCTCTTGGAAGGCACACATCTGGCAAGCTACCGAGGCCAGCCCAGGGCCCATGACCCCGGAGCAGAGCCCTGTGGGACTGAGGGGTGGGGGCAAACATCTGCTCGAGGCAGGGAGGAGGGATAAAAAGGAGGAGCCAACAAACACTATTTCGTGTAAAAATGGACAGCTGTTGGGTTGGATGAAGCATTGTGTGAATGGAAACGCAAATTGAAACTAGCACAGTTCCACTTGTGCAAACAATAGTGCTATGGCTGTCAGGCAATCGGCAGGAGAAGAAGAGGAGGAGGAGGAGACTGGATTTATATCCTGCCCTTCACTCGGAGTCTCAGAGTGGCTTACAATGTCCTTCCCTTCCTCTCTCCACAACAGAAACTCTGTGGGGTAGGTGGGACTGAGAAAGCTCTGAGAGAACTGTGACAGGCCCAAGGTCACCCAGCAGCTGCATGTGGAGGAGTGGGGAATCAAACCCAGTTCTCCCAGATTAGAGTCTGCGCTCTTAACCACTACACCAAAGTGGCTCTCAAGCGGTAAGAGGGCTGTGAGTGGGGATACGGGGGAAGCAAGGCACCAGCTGTGGCAGCACATCACTCCCAGTAGAAAAACGAAAGTGACAGAGGGTAGCTCTAGGAACCGCCGGAAACATTGTGGATTTACTACCGAGCTTCTGGCGATTCCTAGAGATACTCTATGCCACTTCTGTTTTGTTTTTTTTAGCAGAAGCAAAACGGCACGGCACAAAATGCTGTGGGTTTTTAAAAAAAATTCTCTCACAACCACTCAGAGTGGCAGTGAGCAGTGGGATCAGGGGGCAAGGATGCCCCATCCCTACCAGTGGAATAGAACCCCTAAATAGCACAAAATCCAGCGATTCCATTCTTTGCATGAGACCTTGGGCAAGCAAAAACGCATGTTGGGATATAATAAGCTGAAATTAAATTGCCACCACAGACTTTTTAGTATGTTCCTGCTTGTTCAAGGGCTCCTGTGCACAGGGAAATCTGCTGGATTCAACCCATTCTATGTATTCACCCCATTCTATATATCTGCTGGATTCAACCCATTCTATGTATTTACCCCACTCTATGTATCTGCTGGGTCCAACCCAAACGACACATTTTTCTGGAATGCGTTTTAAATGCTCAATGCTAAATGCTTAATAATTCCATGACCTCATGCTGCATATATGTGTGTTATCATGTGTGCGTAGACTGCAGTGTTCTCACCAGCTTGAGGTTATGTGCCCTTTTGGTTCTCGCTTGAAATCCTGTCCAAAAGAACTTCCCTCAACAAGGAAAAGGACTGACCAGTTTCCCATGAACAAGGAGTTCTATTGCATCTTCAATGCGTTTTTTCGGTTGCAAGAGTCCATAAGTCCATCCCCCCCCCCAGATAATAGTTTTTGCAGATTAATGGAGTGTGTGTATGGGGGTGGGGAGTAGGCTAGTGGTAGATCATGGTCGATCAGTCTGAAGAGCCCTGACTAACTCGATCTTTGTCAGAGCTTGGAAGCTAAGCAGGGGCAGCCATGGATGGGAGACCACCAAGGAAGACCAGGGCTGCTGTGCAGAAGAAGGCAATGGCAAGCCACCTCTGCTCATCTCTTGCCTTGAAAAACCAAGGGCCCCATGAGTTGGTTGCAGCTTGATGGCGCATAATTATTATTAGATCATGGTTTTGCATGTGGAAGGCTCCCAATTTCAGGCACTGGCATATCCAAGTAATCCACTGGCAATCCCGTAGCAGGGCTGGGAAGGATCTGTTTCTGAGAGACTCTAAAATCCATGGCCATATCCCAGAATTGATGGACCAGTCATCTGACTTGGCATAAGACAGCTCCTTATATTCAAGGCCGCAATTCTTTTAAGGCTTGCCTGGGAGGAAGCCCTGTAAAACCCAGTAGGACCGACTTCAGAGAGCCGGTTTGGTGTAGTGGTTAAGAGCACAGATGAGAATCTGGGAAAACCGGGCTTGATTCCCCTCTTCTCCATGTGCAGCCAGCTGGGTGACCTTGAGCAAGCCACAGTTCTCTCAATGGCAGTTCACACGGAGCTCTCTCAGCCCCACCCACCTCACAGGATGTGTGTTGCAGGGAGAGGAAGGGAAGGAGATTGTAAGCCCCTCGGAGACTCCAATTGAAGGGTGGGGGATAAAACCATACCAGTAGTAGTAGTGGGCAGCTGTGTTGGTTCTCTGTGGGAAAGCCAAATCCAAGCCCAGTCTCACCTTAAAGACCAATGAGATCTCCAGGCATTTGAGAGTCAAGACAGCTCAGCCTCTTGGAAGTTTATACCCTAGAAATCGTGTTGGTCTTTAAGGTGTTGCTGGACCTGAATTTCATTTTTCAACTGACTGTCCATTTGTTTATTGACCAGTGTGTGGCTGTCCGGCAGGTTGTTTCACCAGGCTCCATCCTAACATTGCAATGTTGCTCAATCAGCTTCTTGTGCATTATAAACACAGTCTAATGGGGTTTTATTCCCCCCCCTCCCCCCGTCTTTATGGCACTGCTTCACTGCTTGGCATGTAAAAACAAACTGGCTGATAAGACACAAATAACATAGAGCAGCTGTTGATAAATACTGCAATAGAAACCCATACCATTCAGTAGTCATCTAAGTAGTCTTTAGTGACAGTAACAGCTGCCAGTTTGTTTGTATTGACAGAATTTTTGCACATACAAATCATTTGGAGGGAGGATGCAAACTTATTTGGCTGGCTTGCAAGTTGATTAGGGTTGGACCCAAAAGACTAGATCAGGTCTGACGGTCACGGTCAAACATGGTAAGTTCGACCCTTGAATGCATTTGCCAGAAAATTCCTGGCATCCCTAGTCCTCAGCTCTCTCACTTTCTACTTACGCCAGAGGATAAACGGACATAAATCTGACATCAGGAATCACAAGACAGAGAAAACTGTAGGAGAACACTCAAAGTAGCTGTTTTATTACAAAGGGACTTTGGGAACAGAATGGAAAGAGAAACTGCTGAATTGCAAGTTATTACAACACTTGGAACAAAGACCTCCCCAGGACTCAACAGGGATATTGGTTTCTTATCTCATTATATATGCTAAACTCATTCAGTTCTTGCATATGTGTTCTCACCAAGAAGCGCTGAACATCCTCTGTATTTTAGTGTATTTCTTTTTTTATAATGCAGTGAATATTGGAGTGCATTTCTCTGACATGGCACTGCACCCCACCTCTGGGGAAAGGATGTTGTTTATTAACTCCAGGCTTGAGAAGAAACAAATGGTGTGTAACAACAGGAGCAGCTTATTACCCTTGACAATTAAGAAGGATACTTTTACACATCTGTCTCCTGTTTTGAAATATTTATTGCCTCACTATTTCCCCCCAATTAAATCCAAACAAATGGTGACCGTATAAATGTAGCTTGCTATTGCTGTTTAGTCTTTGTATATGTCAAAACATCTTCATTAAGTTGTATGATAATTTACTGCTCACCTACATCTGCCTATATATCTGAACTGTTAGCTTCCATTTCAACGTTCTCTGAAGTGTGTGTGTATACACGAAAGTTGCTATTGGACTCAAAATTTGTTCTTCTATTTCACTCTGTCTCTTTCTGGCTGAGGAGATTTCCCAACCCACTCCCAAATCTCCAGGAATTTCCTAACTCAGAATTGGCAACCTTAAGACTGCATCATTGGCTGGCCATACATCTTAGACGGTTGGTTCTAATCCACCTTGCCTAATCTCCTAACAGCATTGCGTACAAAGAATTCACTAAGGTCACATCAAAAGAACATGGGGGGGGGGGGAAGGGCTGCGAGATAAATAATTGAGGCTTTTTTTCGCCTGAGAATAACTTAAAGCCATTTTCCATGCCAAGCATTTAGGTGTCACTGGGTTTCTTAAGAGGCATACAGTTAGTAAATTCATTTCTCTGCCAAACTCGCTCCTCTATGGGACAATTTAGAGTTACTACCAGTTTGTAGCCTAAAGCAGTATTTCTTAAATGTTTTGAACTTGAACAGATCTGGGCTGGATGAAGCTGCTGACGCTATGTGATTTCAGTTAGCTGTGGTCACGTACAAAGGCCTCTGCTAAACCCAAACTGGGGGACAGGGTAGGGTTGCCAACTCCAGATTGGGAAATCCCTGGAGATTTGTGGGTAAAGCCTGGGAAGGGTGGGATTTGAGAAGGAAAGGGACAACGATAGGGTATAATACCGTGAGGTCCACTCTCCAAAGCAGCCATTTCCTCTAGGGAAACGGATCTCTGACAACTGATCTCTGACAAGGTTGGTGGGGTTGGTGACCCTGATCCATGAGAAGCAGGTTCTGGGACAGATAGAAGCTTCCAAGAGACTGGCATAATAATAGAAATGATGGAATTGACCAACATCACTCCCTAGATCCATGATGGTGGTGCAGGGTCGCAGGCAGAGGTCATTCACATCATATCCTTCCAGATCCTTTAAACTGGAGATGCCAGAGACTGAGCCTTCTGCATGCCAAGCAAATACTCTACCGTTGAGCCCACAGTGGACATTTTGGTGTGCTGTACAAAACCCACCATGGTAGGGTTGCCAATACCCAGTTGGGGGCAGAGGATCCCCTGGTTTGGAGGCCCTCCCCCTGCTTCAGGGTTATCAGAAGGGGGAAAATATCCACTGGGCGCTTCATTATACCCTACGGAGACTTGTCCCCATAGGGTATAATGGAGAATTGATCTATGGGTATCTGGGGCTTGGGGGGGTTGTTTTTTGAGACAGAGGCACCAGATTTTCAGCATAGCATCTGGTGCCTCTCCTCAAAAATCATCTCAAGTATGGACCAGGGGGTCCAGTTCTATGAGCCCCCCACAAAGGTGCCCCCATCCTCCATAATTTCCAATGAAAGGAAGACATTTAAAAGTAACGTAGTCCATTTAAATGTGATGGTCAGAACTCCCTTTGGAGTTCAATTGTTCTTCTCCCCTTCCCTTTCCTGGAGGCTCCTGAAAAGTCCTCTGCCAGTCACCTGGCAACCCTACACCACGGTGTATGAATGAACTAAACCACTAACAATTTGCCATCCTTCCATTGTAGGGTTGCCAGATCCAGGTTGGGAAACTGCTGAAGATTTGGGGATTGAGCCTGGGGAGTGGGGGGGATCTCAGTGGGGTGCAGTGCCATAGAGCCCACCCTCCAATTTTCTCCAGAGAAACTGATCTCTGTAGTCTAGAGAATGAACTGTAATTCCAGGGGATGCCCAGGTCCCACCTGGAGGCTGGCATCCCTATTCCATTGATATCCCAACATCTGCCATCTGAGGTAAGATACACCTCATTCTGCAGGCCTGATCCTGCTTCAAGTCATAACAGATAGACTGTAAAACAAAGATTACAAAAAAACCCTCCTCACTGAAATAGGTTAGGTCCTCGAAGAAACGACCTTACTTTAAAACTATAAATACCAGTTTCCAGAAGGCCTGTCCTTCAACTAAACTGAAGAGGCCCGGAGAAAGTTCTGTGTTATGTGACAACAAAGGTCTGAGAGGCCAAGAGTATGCTATTTTGGATTGCCAAGAATTTCAAGCTGATAATGACCTATGGGTTCCGAACGAATCTTTACCTCTGTGACTGTAATCTTTGGAATGAAGGAGCAGCAAAATAACTCGCCCAGGTTACTTTGTTTCCTGGGGCAAGACTTCCGGGCAAATTAACTTCACCCAAAGACAAACAAAGGCATTGTTGTGATGAGGGAAAGATCAAGCTCAAGATGGCTTAGATCAGATAGTGGCAATAGGCCACACCGTTCTGAGAAGACAGTAGTTAGTGGGCATGTCCCACTCCCAGGATGGGCCCTGCTCTGCGTAAAAATCTATATAACTAATTAGAAGAGTTGGCTGATGGTATGACACCACTTCTCTGGAAACCCTGGAAGTAATGTCGACGGCTCTCTAAGAACTGCTCAAACCATTGAGTTTTTGATGATTTCTATAGAAGGCTGATGTAACTTTTGGGGGAAATCCAGAAATGGTGTCAGTTCTCTCTGGGACTTGCTGGAAACTCTTTGGTTTACCATGGAGCTTCTGGAGATTAGTACATTGATTAGGGATGCCAGCCTCCAGGTGGGACCTGGGAATCCCCTGAAATTACAGCTCATCTCCAGACAACAGAGATCAGTTCCCCTGGAAAAAATAGAGCTAGGGATGCCAGTCCCCAGATGGGGGTGGGGATCCCCCGATTTTTGAGCTCCTCCTCAGATTCCAGACAGCTGGCCAGTGGGGAGAAGCGCTGTTCCTATAGCCATCCCATGCCCCCCAAATCCCCCTGCCAAGGAGAAGATTGGACCTGGCAGCCCTGTTTCCAGACAACAGGACCACCCAGGTCTAGGGCAGCATTATTTGTAAACCAGGAGGGAAAACCCAAACATTTGCAAACATCTAGAAAAGACAAGAAAGGGGTAGGGGAAAATTTCCTTTAAAACAAAATTAACAGCGATCACATCCTTCTCTCCACTAGTATTTTGATGCCTGAGATCTTAGGAGAAGACCTCGGCTTAGCAGAGTGCGTTGTCAAAGAGAGAGACAGAGAGACCTATGTGAATAGCTAATCAAGCAAAGCCTCATGGGAGAGAGAACCAGAGAGGCACAAGCCAATTCAGGCTGCTACACAGAAACGACCCAGTCTCCATTATAATTCTGCTGCACTCAAACACCATTTTGGGTTGCCAAGGCAACCCACAGTAACAAAGCACTGCACAGGGGAATCGGGTGTTAGGAACAAGCAGCAACTCTTGGGCTGGAGGGGAGGGCGAAACCCTGAGGAGACAGGAGGGATGAGGGAAATGGTGAGGGTGACAGTGGGGCAGGGAAGAGGGAAATGGAGAAATGGAGAGGAAGGAAATGGTAAGGAAATGGAGCCCGTGAGGCGAGTGAGGGAATGGGCAATATAAACATCTTATACTTAGAAAGTTGCAGCTGTGCCTCTTAGACTATCCTGAACAAATGCGTTGTTTGAAAAATCCAGCCCTGAGTTTTCTATTTCGCACCATGCATGTGAAATGTTGTCTCCTAAGTTTCCTTGCTCAATCCACTGCTTCCCAGTACTAGTCCTAGTAGCACCACAGGGGCAACTTGGCTCAGAATCTTTATGGTGGTCGTGGAAAGTCCCATCAAGTCTCAACCAACATATGGCAACCCTGTGAGGTTTTTCAAGGCAAGAGACATTCAGAACTTGGTTTGCCATTGCTAGGACTTCCTTGGTGGTCTCCCATGATCCAAATACTAACCAGGGCTGACCCTGCTTAGCTTCCAAGATCTGACAAGAACAGGCTAGCCTGTGCCATCCAGTTCGGGTCCAGCATGCTCCTAGCCTACTTGAATGTCCCAGTCCATCTCCACCCATTGCCTCCCTACTACCAGTGTGCCTGAAAGATCAGTGGCTTGCCTCGGGAACACTTAGTGGTGGGGAGATTTGAACCGGATGCTTCTGGGCTCATTGGTCTCACCTTTATCCACGTATCTGAAGAAGTGTGCTTGGACACGAAAGCTTAAACCTTGAATAAAACTTTGTTGATCTTAAAGGTGCCCCTGGACTCCAGACTTTGTTCTTCTTTTGTCCACGTTGCCACACTGGTGGGTCAGAGACGATCTGCACATCGATCCTGTGCATTGATCACAATGAGAAGTCACGTTAGTCTGTCCATAGCATATAAAAGAGCAAGAGTCCCGGAGCACCTTAAAGGCTAACGACATTTGTGGCAGGGGACGAGCTTTCGTGAGTCACAGCTCACATCTTCGGATACGTTTCACAAGGTTAATGGACGTCCATTCTGTCTGGCTAAATGTGGCGCCTTCCGTGGAGACAGATCAAGATGGGCAGTCCCGTTAGTCTGCCTGTAGCAGCAGAAAAGAACAAGAGTCCAGTTGCACCTTGAAGACTAAACAAAATTATCTGAAGAAGTGGGCGGTGATTCAGGAAAGCTCATAACCTGCCACAAGTTTTGTTAGACTGGACTCTTGCTCTTCTCTGCATGTTTACTTGGAAGTGGCTTGAATGGAACGTGTACCCCAGGCACTCGTGTGAAGGGCCACAGCCTTTCCTTGTGGCAAACCATAGCCAGCCCGAGCATAAACAGGCTGCAGTGGGCCCCTCATGCTCCATTCCCCCACACGTTCCTCATGCTTCCCCCCCACACAGGCATTTTTCATCCTTAACATTGCCCCCCACCCACGCTACTAATCAGTCGGAGTGTTCATTATATCCTGAGATCCCCGTTGGTGATTCACGTGTGTCCCTGACTGGATTTACTGAATGCTGCACTCCGTTTCTGGACAAGACCCAACTGAAATTAAGAGAGATGCCAGCCCGAGCTGAGGTGACCGCTCGCAATAGGGCACTTCTGAGGAGGAAGGAGTTGCCTGCCTGAGGGGGGAATGAACAGGACGGCTTGTCCGTGTGCACCTGCTGACCGGCCGGGAGGCCTGCAGGAACTGAAACTGCGCTGACCTCTGCCTAAGGAGAGAGATCACCCTCTACTCTCTGGTGTCACACAGGTCTCGATCTCCTCACTGAGGCCGTTGGCCTTTGTCTGGGATGTACCATTGCAGACTGGGACACACACACACACACCACATGATGGACTACGCCTCAATTTTTTAAAAAATGCCACGAAGAAGCTTAGACTAGAACCTTTCTTCCATGACAGCTACCTGTGCAGGTGGGGGGTTGTAAGGAGGGCAGGGTCACCAACCCTGGGTTGAGAAATTTGTAGAGATTTGGGAGAGAAGCCTGGAGAGGGCAGGGGTTGGGGAGGGGGGGGAACCTCAGCAGAGCAGAATGCTGAAGAGTCTACCATCCAAAGCGGCCATTTTCTCCGGGGGAATTTCTCCCACGTTCAGCAGCCGTGATCTCTTGTGAGCAAAGCCTTCGATCTGCTCGTCTCGCTGTCATCTGAGTCAGACAACCATCAGACCATTTTACATCTGTACAGTAGCTGTGATGGTGTAGTTTTATATCCTCGGGATGGCAGGATTTCCTTTTATTTGTGTGGTGGGAGCTTTTGCATCTAATCCCAGAAGAGTGTTGTGCTGCAGTGGCCCTAGGGTTGCCAACTCCCACTTGAGTAAGACTTGGAGATTTAGGGAATAGAGTCAGAGGAGGGTGGTGTTTGGAGCAGGGAGGGACTTCACCATGGTATAATGCCATAGAGCTCACCCTTCAAAGCATCCATTTTCTCCAGGGGACCTGGTCTCTGTTGTCTGGAGATCCATTGTAATCTTAGGAGATCTCCAGCTCCCACCTGGAAGCTGGCAACCCTAAGTGGCCCGGAGGAAGCTGAGTTCCCTGTTCCAGGCCAAGAACAGTCAGCATGTTTGGTGAGGCATAGAACAAGGAGGACAAACATTAAAAATACGCCCTGGCCGTGAAGGGTCACACCTTGATAAGAAGCAAGAGGCAGAAATGTGAGGGACTGCCTGCCTCGGGAGGAATGACCGCAGAGACCTCACCACGCACCCGGTGACCCACGAGGAGACGCATGGCCGCAGGGCTGCATCTGTCATTACCAATAATGATTGAGCTGGGATTTTTTCCTATGCTATTTTTGTGACGCTTTAGTGCGGCTGCCAGATCAGATCCACAGGAGGCTTTGCATTCTCTGCTGCAGCTCCCTGTGGATAATTCAAGCCACAGCACCACCTTTTGAGAGCCAGTTTGGTGTAGTGGTTAGGAGTGTGGACTCTAATCTGGGAGAACCGGGTTTGATTCCCCAGTCATCCACATACAGTTGCTGGTGTGACCTTGATTCAGTCACAAGTTCTCTCAGAGCTGTTTTCTCATGAGCAGTTCTTGAGAGAGCTCTCTCAGCCCCACCTACTTCACAGGATGTCTGTTGTGGGGAGGGGAAGAGAAAGGAGATTGTAAACCGCTCTGAGATTCTTTCGGGGAGTGAAGGGCAGGGTATAAATCCAATCTTCTCCTCCTCTTCTGATGATGATTCCTGACCTGGATGGCCCATGCTAGGCCAATCTCATCAGATCTCAAAAAATAAATAAGATCTCAGCCCCGGTAGCACTTGGATGAGAGACCACCAAGGAAATCCAGGGTTGCTGTATCGAGGCAGACAAGGGCAAACCACCTCTCTGTGTCTCTTGAAAGCCCATGAGGGGTTGCTGTAACTCAGCTGCAACTTGATGGCACTTTCCACCAATAAAGTGGATGGTAGGTCACACCTCACTTGTTGGGTCTGGACTACTGAGGTCCTGAATCCAGTCCAGGCATCTGCCCATTCCAACCAAAACCCAGGAAGTCTTCTGGAATTCTGGTCGAGACAGAGTTAATGGGTTTGTTGTAATGGGTTTAATGGGTTTGAATTGTGGATCTGAAAGGTTGGCAAAAGACCAGCTAGCACACACCCCTTCATGAAGAAAAGTATCCCCTCAGAACAATGTGCGTTATCCAGGTCTCAGTGGGCTACTGTCAGACAGCAGCTCTAGAGCACTGCAAAAGAGAGCAATCATTTCATTCCACTAAGCCCCTTCCCCCCACTTTTTGATGATATCTTTAAATTGATTCAGTAGTTAATAGGGATGGCACAAACTGGAAAAATGTGGTTTGGTTCATGGTGTGCATGGTTCACAAACCACGGACCATCACAAACTTTTTTGATGCTAGATGAGCCAGGCTTGGCTTGTGAGGTTTGTAGTAGAATGGTGTGCTAGAGACACCAAACTAGCAGGGGATCTCTAGCTGACTCTCCTCTAATTGCCCTCCAAGTCTGGTGAGGATTGGATTTATGGGGTCCAAGTTATGCCCCCCCCCCAAAAAAAAGAAGGTGCCCCATCCTTATTGTTTCCAATAGAGAAAAAAAACAGCAAAAAAGGCCAGGGAGATAGAAGCCCAGCAGAACAGAATCAAAGGTCCAGAAAACCTCTGCACTAGAAACTGAGGGGGGGGCATTTTTTGCAAGCCCAGCAGTGCCAGTGCCACTGTAGCAGTGCAAATCTGATAGGACTAAGGTCCTGCCAGAGAATCTCTGCAGTAGAAACTGAAGGGGCAGCATTTTTGCAAGCCCAGCAGAACCAATGCAATGTACAGAGTGCCCAGCAGTACCAGTGCAATCAAAAAGTGCCCAGCAGAATTCAGTGCTTTTGTTGCAATGTCAGCTCAACAGGACTGATGTATAGCACAAAAACACACTGCAAGAAAATTGGAAGGGAACAAAGAAAAGGAACACTTGCAAAGCGGGGGACCTCTTGAAATTGAAAAGACTAGTTTGAAACTGACAAGAGTGAGGGGCAACCCCATAGAAACCCAAGACACACAGAAAACACAACAACAGCCCAAGGCTGGAGAATCCTCCCCCCAGTTGCTTTGAAGTTTCTGCCCCTTGTTGCTTTGAATGATAAACATTTTGATATAGTGGAGATAGTCTGTCTGGAAATGTATCCATTCACAAACCACCATGAACTGCTATGAACTGCACCAAAGTTCATGGAACGTTTATGCTGGGCACCCTTCCACGAACATCACTTCACGAACCACGAACCGGTGAAAATTCTTGATGAACTTCACTTTGTGGGCTGGTTTGTGCTCATCCCTAGTAGTTAAAACCAGCTGGATTCAAGCCAAGATCTCAAGTTTGTTGCAAATTACATGTTTGGGATTGAACGCTGGGAAGGTCTTCATCCTCGCATAACCTTTTGTGGACCATGAAAAAAGTAACATTGGAGTAAAATCATGTTAATCTTTAAGATGCCTCTTGACTTCAGTGTATTTGGGGGGGGGATAGAAGCCTACCTAAAATTCTACTGATGAATGAATGGCTTTCCAAAGTGTGAGAGCTCCTCAGTCTAAAGACACTTCTGCATCAAGTCAACGGAGGCAAAGGAGTTTTGCCAAACCTGAGAATGTCCTTCTAATATGGGATCCTTTTCAAGTTTATGCAGGCACTAATAAGGTGCTTGCCCTTTCCTGGATGGTCCAGGATTGCCCGATTTTGTCAGATCTTGGAAGTTAAGCAGATTCAGCCCTGGTTAGTTCTTGGATGGGAGACCACCAAGGAAGTCCAGGGTTGCTACACAGAGGCAGGCAATGGCAAACCACCTCTGTTCATCTCATGCCTGGAAAACCCTACAGGGTCACCATAACTTGGCCGCAACCTGATGGCAAAAAAACCCATATATATTATTATTAACGTTGCTGTTGTTGAATACCAAAACCAACATCATACTTGCATATATCTTATTACTCATATTCAAATTACATCTAGAAGTCATGGAACCAGTTAAAAAGTTTCCACGCTTCTCAAAAAAAGGTCTCCGCACCTATTTTCCATCTCTCAAGTATGTAATCTCAGTTATCTTTGCCATCTTTGCCGTGTTCCAGCTCTTAAGGGCTCTGCCCTTTTCCAATGCCAGTGCTTATATCTCTAATTTGTATTCATCTGCAAGAATTCTTAATTTAAAACGAAATTCTTGCAGGCTGGATGGTTTGGAGCAGGTCTCTGAGCATGAAGACACTAACTTCCTTGCTACATGGAGCAACAAGCAAGAGTCCCTCGGCCTCAAGGTTGAGGTGGGGGGCCATGACGCCAGAAGGCATCGCTTCCCAGAAGATCAGTGCCTCATTGTCAAATGCACCATTGCACGGGCAAAATATCAACAGAGAACTCAGCAAGCTTTCTTGGGAGAGTGGGGATTCAAACTGGGGTCTCCTAGATCTTAGTACACCCTAACTACTAAAACAACTCTGGCTCTTGTTCTCAGATTCTGCATCCAAACCCTATGCCAACCTCAAAGCCATCTCCCATTGCTGGTAGACATCAGTAGACATGACCACTGGCACCTGCTCCTCAGGAACTACAAAAACTGTTGGGTTTTGAGTCACAGTGCTGCAGAAAGCATTCTGATACACCACCAAGTTATACCCATGAAGCACTAGTTGACACTGTTAAAGCCACTTCTCGTTGCCTGACCATTCTCTTTCCACTGAGAAATGCACTTTCAACCCACTTTCAATGCCCTTTGCAACTGAATTTTACCATGGGCTTTTCTGCATTCTCATTTTCCTCACTTGTTCATTCCTGTTGTTGTTGTTGTTGTTGTTGTTGTTTTGGGGGGGATGCTTCTGTTCCACATTTGTTTTGCTCCCTCTAGTGGTCTATTCAATATTACATCACTATGCTCCCAGCATATCTCCCTGCAGATTTAAACTGCAGGTTTTTATTCCGGACATAAAAATGTAATATCAAACCGACCATTAGAGGGAGCAAAACAAGTGCAGAACAGACACACACACCCTCCAAGCAACAGGAACAATCAAGTGGGGAAAACAGGAATGCAGAAAAGCCCGGTGTGAAACTGCAAAATCCACTTCAAGCCGATCACTAGAGTGCATTGAAAGTGGATTGAAAGTGCATTTATTTTGGGGAGGTGAAAGCGCCCATATGCCAGTTCCATATAGCCAGTGTGGTCCTGCCTTGCTGTACAATTGACCCGTGGTTCCTTTCTTTTGGCTGGGGGCAACATGGCGACACTATGCTGGAGGAGTGGCGTTAAGATCCAAGTGGGGACCGTTGTGGGAATTCCTCTTCCTCAAAACAATGGGGGAACATCCTCTGACTGGGGCTTCTGCACAGTTATTTGCTCATGCAGAAGACCTAATTCACACCAGAGGTAAACCGGTGAGCTGCAAGAACTGGCCTTGCACCTCCTGCTTCTCTTCCAGGCTAGTCTATTGTGCTGACTTCTCTGGGAAAGGCTGTAGGGCCTGTCCTAGAACCACTAGACAGGAGACCCTAGACCAGGGGTGTGAAACATGCAGCCCGGGGGCCGGATGAGGCCCCCTGGAGGGCTTCTATCAGGCCCACAGTGGAACTGGCTGTCTTCTGCTTCTTCTTCCGGTTCTGCTGCTGCTGCGTCATCGTAGGTTTGCAGCTTACAGATACACACCTGAACAGCAGTCTCAAGATTGCAACAGCACAGGCATTTTGATGCAACAATTCAGAGCAAGAGGGGTCACTTATCAGACACTGTTGAATAAGCACACTATTGCAAGAGTGCTAATGTTTTAAGCATGTTCTTATTTTAAGTAAAAAAAACCACACCTTTGTGTTTGTGCCCTTTATAAAGTTTATATCTCCGCTACCTGGCGTTACATTTTATGACACGCATGGCCCAGCCCAACGAGGTCTCATTTATGTCAGATCCGGCCCTCACAACAAATGAGTTCGACACCCCTGCCCTAGACAACTTCACTAGCAGGCATACCTGGGATGGGGTCATGAGGTGAGCCAAGTGCTCCCCCCCCCTGTGGTGATGGCAGCCCTGCAGGGAGTGCTCAGCTCAGACTCGGAGCACAGCAACAACTGCAACGGGTGTTGACTCACCCAAGGCTTGCCACTGTTGTCGTGGCCCAGCTCTGAGGGCCGAACTAGAAACAGCGGTGCTCATAGGCTTGACTCATGGATGCCATTGCCATTTTAAAATTATTTTTAAATGACGTGAGGCACCGATCCTGCTCAGGCCCGCTGTGCGGAAGGCCGAGACGTTCTTGTTTCCCACCTGTGCCTCTTCAAGTTAGGGTTGCAGCTCCTACCTGGCTGCCGGTGGGGGGGGGGGCTCCCCCTCCCAGTTCCTCCTTGAAGATCTTCTGGTGTGCGCACTTTGTGCATGCGCTGTGATGATTTCGTCAGAAGTGACATCATTGCGTTTCTGATGTTGAGCGCGATGCTCTAGGTTTTGGAAAAAACTCTATGGGATTTTTGGCCTCAAAACCATAGAGTTTTGCCCTAAACCTAGAGCGTCACCCTCGACATCAGAAATGTGATGACATGACTCCCGGGTGATGTCACTGCGCCAGCACCAGTGGCGCTAGGTGGGGGCTTCTTGGCCCGCTGCGCTGTGGCTCAATCAAGATCAGGCCCTCGTGGCATTTTTAAAGAGCTTTAACATGGCGGCGGCATTGACAGTTCAGACCCATGGATCCCCTCATGTCTAGTGTGGCCCTGAGCTAAGCACACCCTGAGCCACTGCCTGCCCCCCAGGGGCCACTTGGCTTAGCTTGTTCCTGCTCATCCGTGGCCCTCCGGAATAGTGGGACTTTCCTGGCAGGTGAAAGGATAAGTCCACACTGTTTAATAGTCATAAGAACATAAGAACATAAGAGAAGCCAATGTTGAATCAGGCCAATGGCCCATCTAGTCCAACACTCTGTCACACAGCGGCCAAAATATACCAGGTGCCATCAGGAGGTCCAGCAGTGGGGCCAGGACACTAGAAGCCCTCCCACTGCTGCCCCCTCCAGCACCAAGGATAGAGTGCATCACCTGCCCCAGACTGAGAGTTCCCATCTATACCCTGTGGCTAAGAGCCACTGATGGACTTCTGCTCCATATGTTTATCTAATTCCCTCTTGAAACTGTCCATGCTTGCAGCTGCTACCACCTCCTGTGGCAGTGAATTCCATATGTTAATCACTCTTTGGGTGAAGAAGTATTTCCTTTTATCTGTTCTAACCCGACTGCTCAGCAATTTCATGGAGTGCCCACGAGTTCTTGTATTGTGAGAAAGGGAGAAAAGTACTTCTTTCTCAACCTGCTCAATCCCATTCATAATCTTATAAACCTCGATCATGTCACCCCTCAGCCGTCGTTTCTCCAAGCTAAAGAGCCCCAAGCATTTTAACCTTTCTTCATAGGGAAGGTGTTCCAACCCTTTTATCATTCTAGTTGCCCTTCTCTGCACTTTTTCCAATGCTATAATATCCTTTTTGAGATGTGGTGACCAGAACTGTACACAGTATTCCAAATGAGGTCGCACCAATGATTGATACAGGGGCATGATGATACTGGCTGATTTGTTTTCAATTCCCTTCCTAATAATCCCCAGCATAGTGTTGGCCTTCTTTATTGCAGCTACACACTGTCTAGACATTTTCATTGAGTTATTCACTATGACTCCAAGATCTCTCTCTTGGTCCGTCTCTGCCAGTTCAGACCCCATCAACGTGTATTTATATTTAGGATTTTTGGCTCCAATGTGCATCACTTTGCACTTGGCCACACTGAACCCCATTTGCCACGTTGACGCCCACTCACCCATCCTCAACAGATCCCCTTAGAGTGCCTCACATTCCTCCCTGGTTTTCACCACCCTGAACAACTTCGTGTCACCTGCAAATTTAGCCACTTCACTGCTTACTCCCAATTCCAAATCATTAATAAACAAGTTAAAAAGCATCGGACCGAGTACTGATCCCTGTGGTACCCCACTGCTTACCACCCACCACTGAGAAAGTTTCCCTGGATACCACACTTTTAATGATCCCTTCAATATCAGTGCTGACTTTCCTTTGCCCTTCACTCTTTCTTCTGCAGTGCTGTCCTGACCCAGCACTTCAAGACGGGCGGCGAGGTGCTTGCTTGGCCTAACCCCCTCAAGCCCCAAGAGCGGTGAAGTCTTGAGCACAGCACACGGGCCGATTAGGATCTTTTAATTCCAGTTTCCCTCCTCCATTGGCTCCTATTCGCCTCGGGGGGACTTCACGCCCCCTTCTTGAAAATGAGCTTCTGCATGCCCGTCTCGCCTCTCCCATCACTAATGAGCTTGATGCGGACAACGATTTGATGTGTGCGGCGATAACCTCCTTTCTGGAGCCGGGGGTTCTGTGCTCCGCTGGACCGTAGAACGGCCTTTCGGAATGTCTTTTGTGAGTCGACTCATGTGCCCCGGCAGGGAAGCGGTGACCTTTCTCTTCCTACCCACCCCCACGCTTCTGATTTTATCAGAGGATCAGGAAATAATATTTAATCCTGGAAATCTGGAGTGGAAGTCCGGGAATGGGGGGAGGAGGGGGCTCAAGATTTTGCAAAGGCATGTTCAAAGCATGCAGAGCTCTTATAGTTTGAGTAGTGTAGAAAAATAGACAATTTCATCAGGCAGAGCGTGCCGTACAGGGCAGAGGCAACCTGTCCCTGGTGGAATTCTACACAGCCATGAGATGCAACACTCCTGGCCCCCGATGGTTTTCTGGACTCGCTAAGGCCAAATACACATTTCAGAGATGCTAATCGCGTCAGAGCGATGTGGCATGGTATGGTACAGCCAATCCCATCAGATCTTGGAAGGTAATCGGGGCAGTAGTAGTAGAAGAAGAGGAGACATTGACTTTATACCCTGCCCTTCACTCAAACTCTCAGAGCAGCTTACGATCTCCTTTTCTTCCTCTCCCCGCAACCTCCCCTGTGAGGTTGGTGGGGCTGAGAGAGCTCTCAAGAGAACTGCTCATGAGAGAACAGCTCTAAAATAACTTGTGACTGACCAAAGGTCACCCAGCTGGCTGCCTGAGGAGGAGGAGTGGGGAATCAAACCCGGTTCTCCCAGATTAGAGTCCGTGCTCCTAACCACTACACCAAACTGGTGTATCACCAGTGGGGGACCGCCAAGGAAGACTCTGCAGAGGAACGCAATAGCAAACCTCCTCTGCTTCTTACTTGCCTCGAAAATTCCTTGCTGTGGTTGGTAAGTTGGTGGCAACTGGACAGTTCACGCATACATAACCATGTCAGGATTCCCACATACTCTTTTAGAGCCAATCTGTCTGAGACGTGTGTCTTCCTCCAGGCAGACCTCCCAGAACCAGGTGGAAAGACTAGAGAACTTAGCTGTCCACCATGACTGGACAGATTCATGGATGAGAGGTCCATCAGTGGCTACTAGACATGATGACTAAAGGAACCTCCATGCCCAGAAGTAGCAAACCTCTGGATACCCGTGCTAAGAAGAAACATCAGTCCTTGGTAGGGTTACCAGCTCTGGGTTGGGAAATACCTGGAGATTCTGAGGGTGGAGCCTGAGGAGGGCGGGGTTTGGGGAGGGGAGGGACCTCAGCAAGGTATACTACTGCCACAGAGCCCACCCTCCAAAGCAGCCATTTTCTCCAGGGGATCTGATCTTGGTTGTCTGGAGATCAATCGTAATGGTGGAAGATCTCCAGGTGCCACCTAGAGATTGGCAACTCTCGTTCTTGGCCTCTGTGATCTGGGACAACTGGTTGGCCACTGTGTGACCCAGGATGCTGGATCAGACAGACCACTTGTCTGATCCAGCAGCAGGCCACCTCTTGTGTCATGGTCATTAAATTATGTCTTCAATTGCCCAGAGTCTGGAAGGAATAACCATTTGGTTCCCACACCGTAAGAGCAGTACTCCGGGTGAGCCACTGAAACTGATTCCCTGGAAAATCAGAAGAAGAAGAGATTGGATTTATAACCTGCCCTTCACTCAGAGTCTCAGAGCGGCTTACAAACTCCTTTCCCTTCCCCGCCCCAAAACAGACACCCTGTGAGGTAGGTGGGGCTGAGAGAGCTCTTTCCAGAACTACCCTTTCAAAGACAGCTCTGAGAGAACTATGGCTTGCCCAAGGTCATCCAGCAGCTGCAAGTGGAGTGGGAAATCAAATCCGGTTCCCCCAGATTAGAGTCCGCACACTTAACCACTACACCAAACTGAAAATCAGGAGAGACAAAAGAAATTCTTCTTCATGCAATAATTGATTAACTTTCAGAATTCACTTCCTTTCCCCAAGGGTATTAAAGAGGGCTTCTATTTTTAGATCAGAAGGTGACAGCCAATTATAGACCAGTTTTGAACCTGCCTTTTTTTTTGGAGGAAAGATATAGACGGAGCATCCCCGGGGCTTCCTGGATGGCTCATCTGCCCTTGACCCTCTTCAACTGGCTTCAGGTCTGCTTAGCAGAGCGGAAACAGCTCTAATAGCTCTGGTGGAAGATCTCTGTTTTCAGGCAGGGTATGTCTGTTTGTTACTGGATCTGTCATCAGACTTTGGCATGGCTGACCACTCTGTTCTAGCAAAATGCTTGGAAATTGGAATGGCAGGTGGGTGTGTGAGAGAGAGGGAGACCTTTGGAGTGGTTTAAGTCTTTTCTATCTGGCAGTGGTCAAAAGGCCATGGTAGAAGATTTGGAATCCATTTCCTGGGATTCGCTTTGGGGGGGGAGGCTCAGGATCCTGTGTTATATCCCATATTGTTTAATATCTATATCCACATGAAGACCTTTCTGGGAGAGCATTCCTAGCTGTGGAAATGGGTGTCATTGATAGGCTGATGAAGTCCACTTGTACATTTCATTAATGTACGATTTATTTATTTATTAAAACATCTATATCCCACCTTTCCTCATAGTTCAAAGCAGCACACAATAATACTGAAAAACATTTCCAGTTTCAAGCAAAACTAAAATATCAAACTATGGTTGTGTCAGGTAGCCCTGCCATGATGGATGGAGAAGGAAGGGCGGATGGGCTTTTGTTTTGTGAAGGGAGGGTGGATGGGACCGTGGGGTGTTGATTTATGCACCTGGAGTGTTCGGATGGAATGTGGGGAGCTGTCTCGACTGCCTGGCCGTGCAGGCCGTATCTTACCCAGACCTAACACACTGACCTTGGAGGAGACAGGCTGTTCGCTTCCTATTGCTTTCAAAGCAACAGCTAGGCTGGGAAAATGGGGGCGGCGGGAACTACATTAATTATCAATGTCTCCAGTTCCCGCGCGCGCGCTATGCTTCCATTGGTTGAGGGGGGGTCCCCATTCTCCCCCCTTATGGTATAACTGCTTGCTTCATGTAACTAAGGTATTCTTAACAATGCTTCTGTTCCAGTAACCTACTATTGCAGCTTTAAAAAATAAATACTATTCTTGCTTCAATGAACAAGGCCTGGTATTTTGCTGACTAAGTTAAGGACTCTGACAGGTTGCTAGCTCTGGACTGGGAAATACCTGGAGATTTGGGGGGGGCGGAGCCTGGAGAGGATGGGGTTTGGGGAGGGGAGGAGCTTCCTCAAGGTACAAGACCATAGAGTCCATTGTCCAGTCATTTTCTCCAGGGGAGCTGATCTCTGTAGTCTGGGGATCAACTGCAAAAGCAGGAGATCTCCAGGGCCCACCTGGAGGCTGGCAACCCTATAAAAGCCCGAGATCGCTCCCCACCCCCCATAAAAGATGTCCCTTGAAAGCCCTGGCAAACAGGCAGGCCTGGCAGTGTCTCCGGAAGATCTCCAAGGAAGGGGAGCCCCCTCACCTCTTCGAGGGAGCCCATTCCACGGAGCTAAAGGCATGATGGGAAAGGCCTGGGCTCTGGCTGATGCCGGATGGTCCACCCTGAGTGGTGGGATAGCCAACAGACGGCTGCCTGGCAATCATCGTTGGCACATGGAAGGACCCTCCAGAAGCAGTGGTCTCTGTCCTGGGCCGATACCCACCTGCTGTGGTCAAGAAGAACATGCAGAACCTTAATCCAGACAAACCCGAAGTGATGCTGGTTGGAAAAACTGAAGGGACTGCATTGCCCACCCTTGACATTATGGGAAAGTTTGTCCTTCGCAAACTCAGTTAAGAACTTGCTGGTTTTATACCAGTTTTCTTTTTTACTAGAGAAAGCGATTGAGGGGGTTGCAAAAAGGGTCAGTTACGTCTAGTTCAGAGCCTGACCCTCTTCTTGAACCCAGAAAATCTGTTCGTGCTGATCCATATGACAGTAACATCAAGGCTAGACAACTGTAAAATGTTCTGTATGGGGCTACCCTTGGAGATAATTCAGAAACTTCCACTGGTGCAAAAGGCACCAGTTCACTAACCAGCTGGAGCCAGCTACCTGGCACATATTATACCTGTTTGGAATGTCTCACCTTGTTGCTGGTTTGTTTCAATTCAAGATGTTGGTTGTCACCTTTAAAGCCCTTCATGGCTACATATCTGCAGGGCCACATCAACCTGTGTGAGCACCACTACTCTGACCATCACCTGTAGGTGATTCCTTTCTGTAGGTTAGTTCGAATGATCATTGCTCGAACTAGCATTTCAGTAGCTGTTCCTGTTTTTTGGAACGGCCTTCCCGAAGTTGTTTGTGAGGCTTCCTCTTTGTTAAGATTCTGAAAGTTGTGCAAGGTGGAATTATTTTGGAGGGCTTTTGACACTGCCATCGAACTTCCAGTTATATATGTCCGTTAACTTTTACAGATTTTTGATTGTATACTGTTCTGAGGATCATTGTAACCTGCTCTGAGTCTTGTTTCAGAAAAAGGTGGGCTAAAAAATCCCCCCCCCCAATTAAATGGGGCACTGGGAAGCTGCTGTGATCTGAAAGATCAGTTAGTCCAATAAGAGGCACTATTTGGCCCTGAGCTAGTCAGAGAAAAAGGCGGGCATATGGATATTTTCGATAAAATGCATATTTCATCTTTCCTGGAGTTGTACTATGATTATTTCCTATGCTAGGCTGCCATCTGGAGGCCATTTAGAGAACACATCTTTCTTTGCAAAAGACACCCCTCAAGAGTGAAAACTGCCATAGGGAGAGCTTGTTTTGTTCCTTTCTTGACAGACATTTATTCCTCCTCCTCCTTCCTCATCTCTTCAGGGTCTTCTGTTTACTTGTCCCTCTCCGCCTCAGAGTCAACAGGCAAGTTCAAATGTCCCAAGAGCAAGCCACCCTCTGCAGTCCTTGTAGGGCAAAAAGTTAGCACCGTAGAGGCCCCTCAGTACCAAGAAACTGGCAGCAGAGCAGGATAGGGATGCCAGCCTCCAGGTGGGGCCTGGGGATCCCCCGGAATTACAGCTTGTCTCCAGACTTCAGAGGTCAGTTCCCCAGAGAAAATGGCTGCTTTGGAGGGTGAACTCTGTGGCAATGGACCCCACTGAGGTACAGTATCCACCCTCATATCTCTAGGACTTTCCCAACCTGGAGCTGGCAAAACCCAGAATGGTACCTGTTGGGTTTCCTAGAAAATGGCAGGCTTCAGGATCTGAATCAGTAGAATGGTTATGGCGGCTCTGTTCCTTATTTCCCAACATTTCTGAACAGTCCTTCCAAAATATAACAGGTCACTTCCCTTCCTCCTCTAACTGTTGGAAATGGTATTCAAAAGGAGAAATGAATGAAGAGCAATGAAGCAAGAGCCAGTGTGAGGGGTCTTTACAGGGCTGGGTAGAGAGTGCCATATGTCAGCTAGTGGGCCCCCCTTTTTTGCCCGCCCGCCCATGTGCCACCACCTACCTGTGCATCCTTCCGCTGCCCACTCACATGCTCTCTCCCTGCCTGCAGTCATAGCTGCCCACACCATCTACATGACCTCTACTTTTCTCCCTTTCTCATAATACAAAAACTCATCAATGAAATTGATGAGCAGTAGGCTTAGAGCAGATAAAAGGAAGTACCTTTTTTACCCAAAGAGTCATAACATGTGGAATTCACTGCTGCAGGAAGTGGTGGCAGCTACAAGCATAGACAGCTTCAAGAGGGGATTTGATAAACATATGGAGCAGAGGTCCATCAGTGGCTATTAGCCACAAGGTATAGATAGGAACTCTGTCTGAGGCAGTGATGCTCTGTATTCTTGGTGCATGGGGGGGGGCGTGGGAGGGCTTCTGGAGTTCTGGCTCCACTGGTGGACTTCCTGATGCCACCTGGTTTTGGGCCACTGTGTGACACAGAGTGTTGGACTGGATAGGCCACTGGTCTAGGGTTGCCAAGTCTGGGTTGGAAAATACCTGGAGACTTTGGGGGTGGATCTGGGAGAGGGAGGGATTTGGGGAGGGAAAGGGGCCTCAGCATGGTACAATGCCATAGAGTCCACCCTCCAAAGCAGCCATTTTCTCCAGGGGAACTGCTCTTTGTCAGCTGGAGATAAAGTGTAATAGTGAGAGATCTCCTGGCCCCACCTGGAGGCTGGCAACCCTACAGTGACCTGATCCAACACGGCTTCTCTTATGTTACGTTCTTATGATGGTGCTGGGCAGTGGGTGTTGCTTGGGGTGACACGGCCACGGCCACCAGAACCATTGCTGCCATGTACTACTCACACGGCCTTCCCCGGCAGTGCTGGACAGCATATGCAATTGAGAGTGTGTTTAACAACGCACTCCTGTTCAAGTGGGTGAGAGGGTGAGTGCAGCCTTCAAAGGAGATGTTGAGTCAACAGCAGTGGGCCCCACCGAAGCCCTGGGCCCCAGAAGCTGCCACACTGCAGCACATGCTGACCCTGACCCTTCCCTGAAGTGCCTTCTTCGATCCACCCCCCCCCCTTATACTTCCCTGTTGAAAAGCATCTTCCTTCTCACTCTTGTCTGTCTCTTTTCCCCAAGGAGACTGGTTTGTTAATGAGATGCAGAATGGCCTTTGAACTCACGTGAGGTCATAAAGGCCCGGCCGTGTCATGGCCCTGCCTCAGGAGTGAGAAACCCGATCCAGACCTTTACTACCTCCAGGGGGGCCATGAGGAAGGGTGCTTCCCGCCGAGTGGTCGAGGTGGCGAAGGGGTGATCGGGTCCCGATGGTTTCCCTGAGGCGAGCCCTCTGCTTGCTGGCGGTGCTCTTCACGAGCCGCTTTGTTTTCTTCTCCGATGCCTTCCTCAGCCAAACCACCACCAAGAAAGAGAAAGGAGGTGAGAGACGGGGGAGGGAGGTGCGGGGCGTGGGGCATCCTGAGAAGGAAGGAAGGTGAGGGGTGTGGGTGATCCTTCTCATCGGGAAGTCAGTATGGTGGGGGGGAGACCAGACTGGTGAGAGATGAAGAAAGAGGGTGAGTAAAGGCCTGGCGTGATGTGGTCCATGAGGTCGCGAAGAGTCGGACTCGACTGTGCGACTGAATGACAAACAAAGGCCATTTAGGGCAAATGAAGGAAAGTAGTTCTATATGTTACTCTGCCAGCTCTGGGTTGGGAAATACCTGGAGATTGGGGGGTGGAGCCAGGGGAAGGTGGGGTTTGGGGACCTCAGTATGATACAATGCTATAAAGTCCACCCTCCAAAGCAGCCATTTTCTCCAGGGCAACTGATCTCTCTTGTCTGGAGATCAGTTGTAATTCAGGGAAATCCCCAGGCCCCACCTGGAGTTTGGCAGCCATACCCACAACACTTCATGTTCTAGTAGGACCCCCTCACCATGCCTGGTTGACCAGTGGGGCCACTGCACTGTGGTATCATATGTGAACTGCTCTTGCCGGCAGGGACGGAGTGACCATGTGGACCTGACAGACAGTGACGTTTTATCCGATAAGTGTAGGGGTGGTCATGGGTAAACCAGCTCAAAGCCACAGCTCAGGAGAAATTATGGTCTAAGGCAGAGTAAACAGGAGTAGCCATGGCCTAATGGCAGAGCATCGGTGTCAAGGTGTTCAAGGCCGAACCCCATGGGTCGCCAGGACAGGTGCACACAAGTAACCAGACCGTTATTAAATTTTCTAAAATAATAGTTTATCAAATTCTAATCAAATAAAGGATTACTCTACAGACAACACATCACTCTTTGATCACACAGCACGGAAACAAGAAAGCCAGCTCAACTGTCTAACACTTTTCAGAAACTGCATTAGACAGCACAAACCTTAAGTTCCAATGTCGAAGGCTGAAGCTCAGGTCACGTGTTCCCTATGTTACTAGCAATTATGTGCCATAGTTTAGGCCTTTAGTCATCAAAATCTGAGCTAGTTCTCCTCCTCAGGGCCTTAGTTTAATTATAGATTTTGGGCCCAGCACAACAGGTGATGATGACCTCCAAGCAGGTAATGTCTCCAGGAGAAACTTCTAGAAAATTACCTCACCACCTCTGGCTCACCCCCTGCCTTCACACGGACTGCAGGTTCTCATGAGAAGCTAACTCCTTTGGCCTTGAGGATGATAAGAACTATGAAGGCCCAAAGGCCAATTAGTAATACCTGAAGAACAGACCAGGTCTATTATTATTCACATTAACCTTTTAGAGGAGGCCAGGGGTGCTTTGCTTCACAATCTGACTGCATGCAGAAGGTGTCAGGTTCAATTCCTCCTCCCACAGCATCTCCAGTTAAAGATCCAACAAGCAAATGGTGTGAAGGACCTATATCTGAGATCCTCAAGGGCTGCTGCCAATGAGAGTAGACATAAGAACATAAGAGAAGCCATGTTGGATGAGGCCAGTGACCCATCCAGTCCAACACTCTGTGTCACACAGTGGCCAAAAACTCAGGGTCATCAGGAGGCCCACCAGCAGGGCCAGAAGCCCTCCCACTGTTACCCCCCAAGCACCAAGAATACAGAGCATCACTGCCTCAGACATAAGAACATATGAGAAGGCATGCTAGATCAGGCCAATGGCCCATCCAGTCCAACACTCTGTATCACACAGTGGCCAAAACCCCAGGTGCCATCAGGAGATCTACCAGCAGGGCCGGAACTCCAGAAGCCCCCTCATTGCAGCCCCCCAAGCACCAAGGATACAGAGCATCCCTGCCCCAGACAGAGTGTTCCATCTATACCTTGTGGCTTATAGCTACTGATGGACCTCTACTCCACATGCTTATCCAATCCCCTCTTGAGGCTTGCTGACTTAGTTGAAAACACCGTCATGTGCTTGGCCAGTATAATACGACACATTGCTAGCAGCCACTCATCAGGTGCTAAATAGTCACCAATGATTACTGCTCAGTTCAGTTATAGTGCCATACTATGTTCACGGGCTATTGTCATTCTTTCTTACATCAGCTTTCTGCGGGGGGGGGGGACAATTCCAAAAGAGCAGCTGTCTTACATGTGTTGCAGGGAAATTAATCCAGAGACTACTGGGATTGTAAAAACAAACCAGTTTGTAATTCCAGCATAAGCATTTGTGGAGCGCAGGTGCCACTAGACTCCAGTTGTTTTCAGCCCCCCCCCCCAAAAAAAAAAAAGCCTATTGAAATTCCACTTATGAATGGCTTTCCAAAGTGTGAGAGCCTCCCATTCTGGAGACGCTTCCGCATCAAGTGAAAGAAGGCACAGGGGTCTTGCAGGATCTGAGAACTTCCTTCTAATGTGGAATCCTTTCTGAGATTACACAGGAGCTAATAAGGTGCTCGTGAGGGAAGGTGGCCTGATATAGCCCAGCCTTGTCGGATCTTGGAAGCTAAGCAGGGCGGGCACCTGGACAGGGGCCACCAGAGAAGACCCCGCAGAGGAAGCCACTGGCGAACCACCTCTGCTCCTCACTTGCCTTGAAAGCCCCATGCTGGCAGGTTGCCATAAGTCAGTCGCAACTTCACAGCACTGATTTAATAAGGTGTTTGTTAAGTCTCGCCACATGTTGATTTTGGAGCACTGGGAAATGGATCGTAGATCCAGTCCAAGCATCTGCCCAGTCCAACTGGAGCCCAAGGAAGTCTTCCGAAATTCTGCTTGAGGTAGACCTAATGGATTTGTTATACAAGTCTTGAATTGTAAAACAAAGCCTGAGTCTGGCGGCACCTTAAAGACCAACAAAGTTTAATCCCCCTTCGTGCAGAAGAGTGTCTCCTTAGAACCGCATGCCTTATCCAGATCTCAAGGGGCTACTCTCAGACAGCAGTCAGCACATTTCAAAATAGAGCAAACATTCAATTCCACTGGGAGCCCAACCCCCTTCTTGCTGATACCTTTAAACTGATGCAGTGGTTAAAACTGGTCAGATCTCATCACTATGGCAAGCACGTCTGGTATATCAGGATTCAGGCCACGTAAACTGCAAATCTGGGATTCAACAGTGGGAAGGTCCTCAGGCTGTTATCTCAGCAAGCTGTGGACCGCTTTCCAAGCTGAGCATTGGCAAAGCTGAACTTAGGTTTTTGTTCATATAGGAAAGTGCCGGGGGTGTCCTGCAGTTGAAGAGAACGTTAAGAATCGCTTAATTCTTAGAGGCTAACAACATTTGTGGCAGGGCATGAGTCTTGGTGAGTCACTGCTCAGTTCTTCACAAATTTTGTGCCACAGATTTCTGCCATGAGTTGTGTCAGTCCTTAAGGTTGTGTTGGACTCTTGCTCTTTTTCTGCTGCTACAGACTGACTCACACGGCGGCTACCCGTCTTGATCTATCTCTTAATTCTCGGTAGGACAGCCGACCTCAGGTGGGGCCTGGAGATCTTCCAGAATTACAGTGATCTTGAGACAACAGAGATCAGTTCCTCTGGATAAAACAATTACTTTGAAGGGTGGACAGTGTGGCATTACACCCTCTTTGGAGGGTGCATTGTGATACGCCATCCCACAGTTTGTGCCCCTTTCTCTCTGAAACTAGGGTTATTGGCAACTTTTTTGGGATGGATATTTCAGTATCACTTGGTCTGGACGTGGCCCATAGCTATGGGGGGGCTATCGGGGGCTCCACCCCTTCCTTAAAGGACCAGCCCCCTCTCTTAAAGCCCCTCACTTCTTAAAGGCCCCACCTTATTCCCAAAAGCATTTAAAGGGATCCTTTAAATGCTTTCGAGAAGAAGCAGGGGGTGGTGCACACCCCTCTCCCTCCCCTCCTGCAAGATTTAAAAGGCCCTCCAGCTGATCGCCAAGCAACGTGCTCCACGCCGATCAGCTGAAGGTCCCTTTAAATCTTGCAGAAGGGGAGGGACGAGGCGTGTGCCGCCACCCCACTTCATTATGGAAAGCAATGGCAGCCCTACCAGAAATTTTTTTTGCCCCCAAAGCCACAAAATCCTGGCTATGAAGTTGGTCTGGACTACACCAGCTGTGCTGGAGGGGGGTTGCCCACCCTGACTGCTTGTGCACTTCTGCCAAATTAGAGTTGCCATCCTCCAGGCCGGGCCTGGAGTTGTTGTCCCAGAATTACAACTGATCTCCAGACTATGGAGACCAGTTCCCCCAGCAGAAATGACAGTTTCAGAACAACCCTGGCGTGGACAGCCTTGGCTGGCCAGATCTCATCAGATCTCAGAAGCCAAGTTGGGTCAGCCTCGGTTAGCGCTCAGATGAGAGACTGCCAAGGAAGTCCAGGGTCGCTTTGCAGAGACAGGAAATGGCCAGCTATTTATTTCCCTCTTGCCTTGAGAACCTTGTGGGGTCACCATAAGTAGGAAGGAAGGAAGGAAGGAAGGAAGGAAGGAAGGAAGGAAGGAAGGAAGGAAGGAAGGAAGGAAGGAAGGAAGGGGGCAGAGTTGAGCAGACAAGGTGAACGAGAGATGGAGCAAAAATTGCTCGGGAAATATTTTTGACTCCCACTTTGTGTTTAAGGGGGGAAGATGGAGGAAACATTTGTGGCTTCGTCAACAGGGGAAGGCATGGAGGTGATCGACATGGCTCAGAGTGTGGACACCCAGCACCTGGGGAACGCAGCCGTGAAGGACATCTTGCTGGACTTGGCCATCTCCCTGAACACAGCCAGCGTCATGCTTTTTTTTTTGTGCGTGACATAGAGCCCGAAGTCTTAGCAATCATCATGGACGAGGAGCACATGAACATCTATTTGTGCTTCATGATTGCCTATTAAGAAACCGCTGTGGCTTCCATCACGCCCGCCCAGGGAATTCTGGGACTCCGCCAAGCAACAGGGACTTCTGTACCGGCAAACCACATCTCCGCAACATGGCCCCCTGAGAAGAGCAATAAACCCTCCGACCAAAAAAACGGTAGAGTCTGTCGTAAGCCACAGCCGTACCCCTTAATCCAAATTTTCCCATAGATTAGGAGTCAAACGTTCTTGGGTGTTAGGTGCTCAGGCCTCCTAAACTGGGTTGCCAGCCTCCAGGTGGGGCCTGGAGATCTCCCATGTTTACAATTCTTCTGCAGAAAAGGAGGGTGCTTTGGAGGTGGAGTCTACAGCATTATGCCCTTTTGAGTTCCCTCCCCTCCCCAAATGCCACCGTCTCCAGGCTCCACCCAAAAAAATCTCCAGGTATTTTCCAACCCAGAGCTGGCAACCCTACCCATAAATGTTCCCAGGCTGTACCATTTCTGACTGCAAGCAGGGGATTGTGTGACTGAATCCCAATCCTCTGATTATAAACACACACTTCTGGCATTATTCTAGGATGAAGAGACTCAGTTTAGCCTTCTCGCTGATGTTTTATTTCCTCATATATAGGATTAAGCAAAAATTATGAGGGAGTATTCAATCATGTTCAAACCTGGCTGCAATCTGAAGTGAATTCAGAACCAGTTTTGGCATGTTTGCCTCTTCTAAAGAGTACCTTAAGCCCTGGCTACCCTTCCACAATACCTTCCACGTGCCAACTCACCAGTTCTGAAGGGTAAGAGATGCTACTAGCCTGGAGGCCTTCCAACACTTCTGTCTAGTGAGCTTAGCCTATCTACCCCACTCTGCCCCCTCCCAAGTATGAGCAAAAATTAGCTGGATGATTAGAATTTCCATCGGCTGAGGTCTCCCAGAATTACCTCTGTTCTCCAAACTACAGAGATGAGCTCCCCTGGAGAAAAATGGCCACTTTGGACGGTGGACCCGGTGGCGATATACTCCACTGAGGTCCCATCCCTCCCCAAACCCTTCCTTCCCTGAGCCCCAGGTATTTCCCAACCCAGAGTTGGCAATGATACAACTAGGAATAGCAGAAGTGCCAAGTCCATCAGTCTGCAGCATTTCCTTTGATGTAAGCCTGTGTGGTTGCTTCAGCTGTTGTGAAGAAACCTTCTGGTCTGAGAGATTAGTTTAAAGGCCATTCCTTATAAGGAGTGAATGGCCTGAAGTAGGGGTTGTGACAGCTGATACCATGCGCCACAAGGGTTGCCAGGTGCCCTATGGCGGGAGAGGGGGGGATAAGATTGCCAGATCCAGGTTGGGAAACCCCTGAAGTTTAGGGATGGAGCCTGGGGAGGACAGGAACCTCAGTAGGATACAATGCCACAGAGTCCGCCCTCCGAAGCATCCATTTTCTCCAGGGGAACTGATCTCCCTAGTCTGCAGATAAGCTGTAATTCCAGGGGATCCCCAGCTCCCACCCGGAGGCTGGCCTCTCTTTGCATCACACACAAAGCCAGGGAGTATGTGTGGCCAGGAATGTGGACAGTGGGAAGGTGCCATGAAGCAAAAGGGACAAGCAGGTGGGGGATAGTGACAGTGGGCCCTTCTGGATGCCCTGGGCTTTGGGGCAGCTGCCTTACTTCAGGGTATGCTGACACGGGCCCGGATTATGCTTCCCAAGGGGTAATACCGTGCTACCCTCAAGCCCGTAGCTACAGTGGGGCATTTCGGGGCCCTGCCCCCTTAATTAATAGCCATGCCAGAAACCTTATTTTTGGCCATGCCTAGGTGACAGGGGACTAGCTGAAAGGGGGATTGTTGGATATGTATTGAAGGTGCCCTTCTAAGCTTTCTGTGCTGTGGAAGGGAACTTGAAAGGCATTTAAATGCCTTCTGAAGGCATTTAAATGCCCTCTGAGCTGTTTTCCCTATGAACTGACATGCTCGCTCCAATCTCAGAGGTAACCAGGCTCGGAGCCCCCCCCCAAGACAGGCATTCAGATTAATTTAATTAACTGTAATTCAACTGCCCCCTTAAACATTTAAATGCCCCCAAAACAAAAACAGAAACTGGATACGGGCCTGGTTTGCCCACCAACATCAGCATCAACAGGGGCAACAAGAACACTGTGTGGGGTGGATATAAAATGGGGAGGGAGGGGAGTCCTCTTCCCTGCCTAGCTAAATGCAGATTCTGCTTTGTGGCACAAGGCAGCTTCTCCCTTGCTGCTATGGGTTCTTACAAGAGCAGACACAAGTCTCAGATTTTAATCTTACTTGTAAGCTAATCAACACGCCATTTTTTTCAAACTTCCCCTGGTTTGCCACCCTCTCGTTATTACAGCAATACTGGTGTCATCACAGGGGGATCCGTACATCAAAATTATGCAAAACAGGAGCAACAGTGAAAGTAAGCCAGTTTATTGATCGTGCTATTAAAAATGGCACCCTAATGAACTACACCCATTATTTCCTGGTTCTGTGTCTGTTCAAAAAGAATTTTTTTAAAAAAAAGTACAATACTTTCCCAGTGAGGCCGGGCATGGATTTTCCTTGCACAAGTTATGATCAGATTTGTAAAGGAATAATGGACATTACCATCTGCAGGGAAGTTCTCAGCCATATTCCATTGATATAAACAGAAGCTATTGGGGAATTCTTGGCCAAATTCAGACTGGCAGTTTGAAGCGGGAACGATTCGTGGCAAAAAAAGCCCCAGAACAAACTTTCTGGGTTTTCCTGGTCACATTGCACCAACTGCAGGAGCATACCGGGGAGGAGGCGTGAGGGAGCATTCACACTGTTGGCCTGAAGGCACAGCTGTAAGGTGCGGCTTTCTGTTTCGCTAATCTGGAGATATGTGCTCAGGAGCGCATATGTGGATGAGCAATCAAAATCATGGATTTTAGCGTTCACACTGTGTTGGTGCGGGATATACGTGGGATAGACACGCTTTCCGGGATTTGACACCACTTTGAACAGGTATCTTTTAACTCGCGAACAAAGCGTTACAAGATGGGTTGAGTACGGCTAGGGAATGCCGGACAGATGTGCCTGTGTGAACGCCCCCTTTAATCCGCTTGTGAAACGTTGCTGAAATGCGCCTCTCTTGGGGCAAACTACCAGTCTAAACATGGCCCTTGTTTCAGTGGGCAAGGAAACTTCTGGTTGGTTACGCTCATAGCATGTAAGAGATATACTCTACATTGTCTAGAGCTGGAAATCAATTAATGCTCTGCCTGGAACTAACTGAAGATAAAGGATGGTGAAATCACATGCCCTGTCATGACCTATAACCCTGAGGGACTTTCCAGGAGTGGGGAGGAGCGTTGTGACATATATAGGTAAACAGGAAGTGATGTAGGCACATCAGGGACATCGGGGGCCACACTCTGGTTTTGGGGCAAAACTTTATGGTAGAATCATACCATACTCTTCAAATCATAGAGTTCTGCCCAAAAACTAGACTGCCCCCCCCGGATGTCTCCAGTGTGCCTACATCACTTTTGGTTTTTGTAGGTATGTTGTGATTATTTACAAGTTCCTGCCAGTAAGAGGGGCTGATTTGGGGGGGAAGAAGCGCCCAAAAGTAGGACACCCCTGCCTGCACCAGGCAGTCTGGCAACCCTAGAGTCCTCCCTCCAAAACTGCCATTTTCTCCAGCGGGACTGATCTCTGTAATCAGCAGATCAGTTGTAATTCTGCCCAGTTCCATAATTCTGCCCATCCAGTACTTTGATGTCATATCTATGGGTGAGGGAGGTTTTGTTTCAACTATCATGCCACACATTGTCCAAGTAACTAAGAATGCAGGACTTTCCATAGATGGCCACATTCTGTCTTTTCAGAGTAGGCTGCCAACTGGCGCCTTCAGCAAATATGGGGGTGGGGACTGACAGCATGCAACATCACTTGTGGTTGTACCTGAAAGCGACATCGTGATGCTCTAGGAACTCCCCAATCACTATAGTAAAAACCATAGAGATTTCAGGAGTTCCTAGAGTGTCATCATGCCACTTACAGGTACAACATTCTGTGATATTCATTCCCACTCCCCATTTTTACTACGGCTGGAGTGAAAAGCAGCAGTGGAGGCTAGGAGACTGACCTCCATGGCAGGTAAATTTGGTAAACCCATTTCAGAGGCCATTCTGTTCTCCACACAGGCTCCTCCCCTGACCTGACAAAAACTTCCTGCTTCAATCAACTGTTAGGCCAGGGTTGTCAAACATAAGGCCCGGGGGTCAGATCCAGCCTGTCCAGGGCTCTTCTGCAGCCCACGAGCAACTGATGCAAGGGAGGAAGCGCTGGGGTGGGGAGTGGGCGGAGCCACTCCATTGTGGCTTCAACACAGCAGAACAACCTTGTCTGCAGCCGTCAAGCATCGTGGGAGCAGCACTGCACTGTTGCCTCTCCAGTCTGCCCATGTGGGTTTTCCTCTGCACCCCCCTCCCAGCCCATGGGGCCTTTGCAGTGAGGATACACCAACTCGAAGCTTACCAGCTCCTGTCCTTTATACAGTTTCTATCTCTGGTACCTGGCATGACATTTTTTGGCACACATGTCCCGGCCCCAAAAAGTGAAATTTATTTCAGATCTGGCTCTCATAATAAATGAGTTTGACACCTCCATGTTAGGCCGATTGTATCCTGCCAGACACTGGCTGAGATCTTACAACACAAGGGAGAAATAATGTGGAAGCCAACGGGGAGACATGAGATTTCCCCTCCCCATCGAGTCTTTGTGGGTCCCCCTCCCACTTGTGGACTCATTTTTCTAACAAGTGAAACTGTGAGGAATACTTTTACCACACCTTGACTGAAATTGGTGGGACTATGGAATAGGCCTTTGAAAGTGGATTAGGCCTCTGGGTATTAAAATACCATCTCATTCCTTTTGACTCTGGTTTGTGGTTCGTGTGATCCCAACCCCAAAACTGTATTATACATATAATATGCAAAATGGAAAAAAAAATGATTCAATGAATAAACAGTAGATATACACTCTGACTCAATTCAGATGTCATGAAAAAAATTACCATTAAGGAATGCAGATTTAGAATGATGTCAGAATTGGCAAGTTGGGGCTGGTGGCCGCTGCTCTGCTTCCATGTGAATGGAGTGAATTTCTGAAAGTGACCAGGTGGAACAGGAAAACTTAGCTGTTGTAGACTTTCCAGGCTGATCGGCTGCTGGGAACCTTGGGCACTTGGGAGACTGGGCCATCAACTAGGTCTCACGGAGGTGGTAACCCTGCAGCCTTGGCAGCAAATTTGCAAGTGGAGGCTATTATTATTATCATATGGCATTGTATTTAGTATAGCCATAAGATCATAAAATTGTCTGGCGGTCAGAAGTTCTAGCTCTTTTAGTGTTGTGCACCACAAGGTTGCGAGCGAGATGTTTTTAAAGCAAGAGGCATTTTAGAGGTGGTTTGCCACTGTCCGCCTCTGCGTCATGACCCTGGTATTCCTTGGAGGTCCCCGTTCCTGCTTGGCTTCTGAGATCTGATGGGATAGGGCTAGCCTGGGGCTATCCAGGTCAGGGTGCAAGTAGAGGCTCGCGTGAGGGAAGACTCCTCAAGCCAAATCCTGATACAGAGAAAACTAGCTTGCCAAAGAGGCCAAAGACCAAACAATGTGGGACGATTTTTAACATCAGTTCTGGGTTGCGAGCTGCCTCAGAAAACAGCACGGATGGGCAGGCGGGAGCCCCTCCTCTCTGCAAGCCACAGTCCCAAGATGAACTGGGCTCCCACAAACTTTAAAAATTACCTTCCTTGCAGCTGCTGTGTGGCTGTGGGATAATGTTACCAACCCCCAGGTGGGGTCTGGAGATCTTCTGCAATGACAATCCAGTCTCTAGACTGCAGAGATCAGTCCCCCTGGAGAAAATGGCCGCTTTGGAGGGTAGGCTCTGTGCCATCGCATCCCCTGCTGAGCGCCCTCCCTCCCTTCCCCAAGCCCTGCCCTCCCCAGGCTCCACCCCCAAATCTTCAGGAGTTCCCCACCCAGAACTGGCAGCCCAACTGAAGGAAAAGCAAGTCAGGTCCAGGGAACCCAGACTCGACTCAGTAAAACACATATTGTGTATCTGGGCCTGTTTCCTTCTCCCTGACACCCAGGTGCCTCTGTGGAGGGAAGTTTTGTCTGGAGGGGCATTCATTTACGTTCAGTCCTCACTTGCAGTGCAGAGTGACGTAGTCCTGGCACAGATCTACTCCTTGGCCAGATCGGAGGCATGAGCAGGGTTCTCAACCGGCTATCACAAGACAGCCTCCGATGCAATGCTTAGAGCAGTCAGAAAAATTGACGGGGAAAACGGTCACTTTTTGTCTTTGACGGGACGGAGCCACTGAACAGAGCGTCACTGAAGAGTTGTCCACTCCTCTTCAGTTCTCACGAAGAAGTCTTTCCTACGGCAGGTTAAGAGGTTAAAAAAAGTGATAGAGCATTTCTACAGTGCCGACTCCTCTGTGTATTCTGTTCCCTCTGGGCGACTGGACGGAAACGTTCCTCCACCTTGGTTTGTCAGACGAGAAAGAAAAGACGACTCTTCCGGGAAGAGACCGGATAGGTCCCCTGCTGCAGGCGGGGCTAGCGACACCCAAGCGATGGGATCCCACAGTCTGTTCTCCGGATCCGGACCCCACGTGCTCTTCAGGTTGTTTTACCAGATGCGGCACTTTAGGACAGGATTCATTGGTGACTCACTCGGGCAGTGGAAGTGCATGGAGAAATCCTGGCTGTTGCTTAAAGAGCCGAGGACACGGAGTGGCGGTGGGCTGTGTGGATCACTGTGTAGGAAGCTCTGCAGGCTTTCGAGGCTCTGGTGCCCGCACATCGCCTGTAGGAGAGACAAGCCAGTAAGCAGCAGACAAATCGTAATGGGCAAGCCATTCTCCCCCCCCCCATCAGTCCTTCAAACTTCCACTTCCCACCCAGTCCGATATGTCCGTGTGCCCAGATGCAAGCAAAAACATGACAGGAGATCTGCAAACAAAATAATTGCATTTGCAAAGCTTTTGGGACCTCATGAGGAGAAGCGCTGCTTGGAGTGGGTGTCGTCGAGCCCCTGCCCGAGTTGGCAGCGCAGCTGCAGCTGCCAGGTTCACCAGAGCTGGGAGCTGACCCTCTGACTCCTCTGCAGTTGACAGCTTGCTGCCGCCAGTGCCTGAGCCAGTAATCCGTGCACCGGGTCCAGCAGCCGCCGACGAGGTACAGGTGCAAACAGAAAGCCCACTTGATTCACCTCCACGGGTGACTTGGCTGAGGTTGAGGCTCCGCAGGGACTTAGCAACCCACCGCCAAGGTGCATGCTGGCAGGGAAGGTGGATGCCGAGCCCTGAGAACTGACAGGAGCAGCGCCACTGCTAAGGGAAGCATTGCTGGAGGCCTATATAGCTCCTGCTCGGAACGGGCTCTCCGTGGAAGCAACATCACATCTGTGCTGACCTCACGCCCACCCTCAGTTTCCTGTTTCCAGACCTCGCTCCCGTTTGGCTTCCTTGCTTCCTGACCTCCTGCTTTGGACAACTATTCTCTTGGACTCTCGGCTCGGCTCCTGTTGTGTCTCTTCTGGCTGATTCCTCCAAAGGCCAGCCAGAATCCACGGGGGCACCCGTGAAAGAAACCCAAAATGCGCCTTACGTGGGCAAAGCTGATGAAGAAGAGCTGATGGTGTGAGACCCCAGGCCAAGGTAAGTCCTTCACCCATCTGTGCTTGGCCAACCAGTTGTTATAGGCCTGGCAGGAAGAGAGAGAGAAACATTAAAACTGCAGATCTCCAACTACATCTCATGATGTTATGCATGAATAAAAACTTCCCCACAATCCCCTTGTAATGGGAAGGAGGAGGAGATTGGATTTAGATCCCACCCTTCACTACCTAAAGGAATCTCAGAGCAGCTTCCAATCCTTTTCCCATTCCCTCCCCACAACAGACATCCTGTGATGTCGGTGGGACAGAGAGAGCGCTCTCAAGAACTGCCCTTGAGAGAACAACTCTGAAGGAACTTGTGACTGACCCAAGGTCACACCAGCAGCTGCAAGTGGAGGAGTGGGGAACCAAACTCGGTTCTCCTAGATAAGAGTCCACACTCCTAGCCACTACACCAAACCCAAACTGGCTCTCAAGAGGCAACTCCAGTCCAAGCAAACTAACTGAAGCTTTTCACTCATCAAATCTTAACAGTTTTTTGAATGAAGAAATTTTCTCATGAAGGAAAAAGAAACTACCGAGATTATGACCCAGTTCTTTATCTCTCTGTGTGTATATAAGTAGTTCCAATTTAATTAATGTTTGAGTGTACAGAAAGATACTGAGTAGCCAAGATTACAAAAAATAAGCAGAATACTCCAATAAACTTTGAAGGGTGTAACTCTGTTTAGGATTCCACTGTTAATCTTATGGATGTTTACTCAGAAGTAAGATTAATGAGCAACCCAATCCTATGCAGGATTGCTGTTCCCAACAAACAGTAGTTTGGACTGCAGCCTAAGAGCAGAGCAGACAGATGATCTCATTCTTTTCATGGGCCTTTTTCTTGTGCAGAATGCAGCCCAAGGGGCTGTGATTTAACCAGGCAGGATCTTAACCTCTTTCCGAAGCACAGTTCCCACAAGGAAAATTGCCAGTCCTCCTGCTCTTTGCACCAACAGGGTCACCGCTGGATTGCCAACCTCCAGGTGGGGCCTGGAGACCTCCTGGCATGCCAACTGTTCTCCAGACTACAGAAGTCAGTTCCCCGGAAGAAATGGCTGCATAGGAGTCTGGACACCAGGCTCCGCCCCCCAAATCCCACACCAGAGTTGGCAACTCTAAGCTGGTGAGGGGAGGTCAGTTTTCTGTAGGAAAAAGGGAATGCGTGGGAGGGAATAAAAAGGTCCCTCTCCCCATCGTACCCCTGTCTTCCCCTTTACATTGCTCCCCCAGGAGATGCAATTTGTAAAAGAAAAAATGGTATATGGAAAGCATCACAGACCTTCATGACAGTACAGGTCGCATGGAACGCCACTTTTTCCCCTACATAATTTCTGCATAAAACTCATTTAATCTGGGCAGAGTGCAAGCCCTGACAAGAGGGGGGAGAGAAAGAATACTGGTACTTTGTCAGCTCCAATGAGGTGCTTCCCTAACCCTGACTTTTCAGTGGCCGGAAGACAGATACATAGGGTACCTGTGCTGGAAGAAATGCTCAAAAAGACCCAGCTCCCAGCTGGTGAGATAGGGTCTTTGCATGACAATCACATATATATTTATTTATTTATTAAAAAGAATAAGTAACAAGCCAAAGGTTTACAGTTTAGTGATGGTGCTAACAGAGACCCCCACTGGAAGCAGGCACAGAGTAGTCACACTATACAAAGCCTCATGTCCCGTATGTATTTCTGTCAATCAGAGGTGTGCAGACTGTCACATGATCAGAACTTAATTCTCAGGCCACCCATGGGCCCAATTCAGATGAGGACCTCAGCATACAGGGAAGATTAACCACCACCCCCCCATGCCATTTTCCTGGCCTGAAATGTTTCTGCAGAGCCACTGTTTGCCCCAATGGGGAAACTTGCATGGACCGATGTTGACGTGTCACTTTCCACAGTGGGACAAATGGCAACTCCTCAGGACCACTTTGGGTCAGGAAAACACTGGGGCTTAAGCCCCCTGTCTCCCCATGCCACGATGCCAGTCCAAATCAGGCCTACACATGCCTGGGGTTTAAGGTCTAAGCATAGACATCCCAGGCCATATCTGTTGACTGGAAAAGTAGAGGACACATATCTCGGTACATGTATCCCTTCAGCTGTGAAGGAATATATGGGCACAGAATGAACAAAGGAAGAGAGTACAGAGATGCAAGAAGAAATCAGGTGAAATGTGGAAGGGAACTGCAAACACATCTGCAGAGGGAGGGGTAGGAATGTGTGGGGCACACAGGCCGCCAGACAGGCTTGAAGAGGATCTCTAGTGGCTGGCGGGGATGGATGTCGCTCTGATCTGGATACCTGGTAAGCAATGGCAAGTCCCCCCGTGTCCGCTGCATTCTCCAGAAGGGTGAAAGAGCCGTTGATGTGCTGGCCCTTCAGGGAGTACCTCTCGTACTGTTTCACAAGGCAGTCTGTGCCTCGGGCCAGGGCTTGCATGTCGCAGTTGGGACAGGTCTCAGGCCACACTAAGGGGAAAACATGGAAAGCCAGGAAGGTGAGCATCAGAGGGTGATTTCACCGACCACAACACAAGACATAAGGTGCAAAGGACCACAGCTGCACCATTCCATCAAAGAAATGATGTCTGAAAGAGGAGAGGAGAACATTGCATGAGTCAGGCCTATCAAGTCTATCAACTTTGTAGAGAAATCTTTTCTATGTCTTCCTAGCTCCAGTTTGCAGCTCTGTTGACCTGCACTCTCGGGCCCAGTTCAGAATGTGATTTTAGTTTCAGAGGGCAGCCAGGCTGGTCTGCAGTCGAACATCTAGATTTGAGTCCAGCAGCACCTTAGAGAACAACAGATATCAGAGATCTGAAGAAGGGAGCTTTGGCTCTCGAAAGCTTACACCCTGAAAGTCTTGTATTTTTGCATTTGTGTGTGTTTATGTGCCTGTGCCTGGAAGTCATGGCAACCTCTGGCAACTCCTACTGGGGCATGGAGGACATTCAGAGAGGTGGCTTGATAACCTGCCTCTGCATCCCAGCCCTGGTATTCCTTGGAGGTCTCCCAACTAAATACTTGCCAGGATCAGCCCTGCTTAGCTTCCAAGTTCTGATGAGTTCGGGCTTCCCTGGGCTGTCCAGGCCAGGGCTTCCAGTCAGGGCTTCTCCCCTGCAAAGCAGCATCAGATGGGCAGCAGTTTGCAGCAGAGAATCTATTAGCTGTTGTAGATTTTCTAGGTTGTCTGGTCGTGGTCTTGGCATTGTAGGGCCATGGCCAGACAACCCGGAAAATCTACAACAGCCAATGAACTCCGGCCGTGAAAGCCTTCGACAACAGAGAAGCTATTGACAAGAAAAAGCTGTTCATCAGGGTTCAAGTCCCACATAAGCACAATGGATACAAGGAATACATCTTGCTGTCCATGGCTAACGAAGTACATTTCAGGACAAAGGGGCACGATTCAAAGAAAAATGAGTATTACGAACAGGGGAAATCCACATTACTTTTGAACTATGCAGCACTACAAGTAACAGATCATTCTGGACTTAGAGACAGAGAAGATCCCATGTTGGACGTCCCAATGAGTTACCCACAAGGCTTTGCAGTACACACCGGAATCATAGAAGGAGTGTAGCAGCTCATGTGCCATGAAGAATCCCATTGCGCCAAAGTTCACAGCACTGAAAAAAACAGATAACACAAGGGCTTAATGGTTTCTAGGACCTGCAAACTTGGGAGTAGCGATGGGTGATCTTCTCCTGCTTCAATTCACAGTTGGCCAAATCTTGCTGAGTGTGTGGTCCCAACTTTAGGCTCAAACTACATGGCACTTACAGTCCCATGAGTCCTCCATCCATGATTCTTGGAAACCCAAATCTACCCAGGGAGGCTGTAAGTAATCAAAGGAGGGAAAGAGAGAGGCCTGGAGAAAGGGTGATCAACCTTTTCTCTTCTGGTCATTTTTCAGCCCAAAGAGTCATAAGAACATAAGAACATAAGAGAAGCCAATGTTGAATCAGGCCAGTGGCCCATCTAGTCCAACACTCTGTCACACAGTGGCCAAAAATACCAGGTGCCATCAGGAGGTCCAGCAGTGGGGCCAGGACACTAGAAGCCCTCCCACTGCTGCCCCCCCCAGCACCTGCCCCAGACTGAGAGTTCCTATCTATACCTTGTGGCTAACAGCCACTGATAGACTTCTGCTCTATATGTTTATCTAATTCCCTCTTGAAGCTGTCCATGCTTGTAGCCGCCGCCACCTCCTGGGGCAGTGAATTCCCTGTGTTAATCACTCTTTGGGTGAAGAAGTCCTCTCTGAATGCTTTTTTAACAGCTGGGAAAAGATACAGGGAGGCATCATCCCTTTTCCCCTGAGGGTGAAAAAGCAGATTGAATACGGTGATTTAAAAAAAAAGGGAAAAAAGATAATGGAAGAAATGGTTAAGCAAACCTTCCACTTGATCTGCCTCTGCTCCGACTTTTAAACTGGCTGGGAAGATTTGGTTTTAAAGACACAGAGAAAGGGAAAACACGATAGAATTGTAAGATGCTTTTTTGAATCTTCACAATGGACTTTGCGGAGGAGAACAGAGTCCTAAATTCCCCATTTCTGACCTACTGTGAATCATATCATTGTTATTCCTGATTATCTTTGAGGAAAGCCTACAAAAAGCACTCCAAGAGGACCACGTGAACCCATGAAACTGCCTTATACCGACTCAGACCATTGGTCTCTCAAGGTCAATATTGTCTGCCCAGAGTGGCGGCTGCTCTCCAGGGTGCTAGATGGAGGTCTTCCAAATCACCTACAACCTGGTTGCTTTAAATGGAGATAACATGGATTGAACCTGGGACCTTCTGTGTGCCAAGCTGATGCTCTACAACTGAGTCATGGTTTACTGCCCTACGGAACGTTGGTCCCATATTTTAGCTACGGCGAGAGCAAGTGGGTGCTGTCTTTAGAGGGCTGAAGGGGGGGGTCACCAAGTGCATCATTGCTGACAATGTCCATGTGAATTTTTCCCCTGCTAGCCTCTCTAGCCCAACAGCTTGGATGGTGTTTTGTAATTTGTAGTATAGTGTAGAGAAGAGGTAATAAATGTGCTGGCAGCCTTAGCTACCTTGCTTACCTGGGAAATTCGGGATGGAAGAAAGGGGGACGGAACATTCCCGCAGGGAAGACAACAGCATGGCGTCTCAGTGAGTAATACGAATGCGCAGACCATGGGACCACTTCCCAGCTGGAATGGAAATTTTTTAAACAACGATGATCGCAAAGGAAAGGAATCCCTTGACCAATATTTTTACCTCATTTCCCCCTGCTCTCCACCTACTCAGTGGGTGTGGCCTTAGTGGTCGCACTAAATCCTTGTCCACAAGTGCACGTTTGTCATGTTGTGACTGAAAGACCATGAGATGATTTGCATGTGTGGACAGGCCAGCATCACAGAACTAACCCCACAAACAGAATTCGCCTAACACCTGAGGTTGCCCCAGATGTCAATGTTCTACCATCAGCTCCCGATGGTATCGGGTGATCCAGTTAGGGCGGCCAACTCCGGCATGAGGGATCTTTGGAGATTTGAGGGCAGAGTCTCAAGAGGGTGGAGTTTGGGGAGGGAGGGAGCTCAACAAGGATGTAACACCATAGAGCCCACCCTCCAAAGCTGCCATTTGATGGGATTTTATTTAGTTTAGCAGAATGCTCAAGGCACATAGCTCAGCAGAGCCCACAGGGTTAATCTATGCTGTCCAGGAACAAAGTTACACACAGAGCCTTTTTATCTTTATAAACTGAGTCCTTTTATTTAAGGAACTCCGTTCTAGACAGGATAGAGCAGAGATAGGCTTCTAATCTAGTCTAACTAGCTAAGATGGTTAGAGATACAGGAGGTGTATCCTGCTCTCATGCTGCCAAGATGGGTAAGGCTAGCATAGGCCCTTTCTGCACCCATATCTTGCCTTGGTTTCTGATCGCATCCTATTCTTCCGTTCTGCATTCCCTCCTGCTTTCACTTCTGGTTTGTGTCAGAGTTTTTTCTTGCTTCTGCATTTGTTTTACAGGAATCTGCATTACGACCGCTTCCAGCACACTGTTGCCCCATAGCTACCAAAACTCCTTTTGCTGCGATTCTTTGTTCTCATCTGCTTTCAAATTTAACTGCTGCCCACTGCCCTCCCCCATTTCCATCTCTCTCTCTTTAGATCGACACTCCCTCCCTGTTATGTTTTCTTTCCCCCCTTCTCCAAAGACAAAAGAGGACATGTCCTCCTGCTCAGGCAAACTTTAGTGATGGATTTGCACATCCATCCCATGATCCCATGAGAGGGAGGGAAAGATGCAAATTGAGAACTGCAACAAATTCTGCATGAACCAGTTGTGGAGTTAATCAAAGATGTTTTCTGCACAAACGGGTCTTCCCTGCTCCTGCATTTGTATTCCTCCGCCTCTTTCACTCATTTCTGCAGTGGTATTTTCAGTTCGAGGTGCAAAAAGGAAGTTTATCCCCTCTTGCAGTGCAGCATCAGACTTCCTGTTTGCTGCACCACAAGAGGGAGAAAACTGTTTTTGCTCCTTGGACTGAATATACCTCTGTGGAAATGAAAGAAAGCTGTGAAGGAATACAAGTGCAGGAGCGAGGAAACCTGTTTGTGTGGAAAACGCCACAGTCATTCTGCCAAGTTAAACCGAAAGGCATGTGGAGTAGGCAGCAGGGCAGGCAGAATGAGCCACGAAGACTAATGCACTTGGGCAAATCTTGCTTATCCCTGGCATGCGTAATCAGTGCTGGGGATATTAACCAGTTCCAAACATGCAGAGTCGCATTATGTAGAGTTTACTGAAACAAGAGGTTTGAAAGAAACATTAACTGACTATTGGCCTTTCAGTTGCAGAGAGTCCTTCAGGTTGTGTTACTTACAGGGAGACAACAGCCCAGTGGAAGAAAGGGGGGAAAAACAAGAGGAAGCTTCAACAAGCTCTGAACACTAGAAAGCATGAATTACAGATCTCCTCACAGTTGGGCCATACAAGCCCTGTTTTAGAGTATGCATTCATCAAACAGTTGACACCGCGTCCCCTCTCCAACAGAATGAAATGTGTTCTGCCTTACAACTCAGTCTCCTTTGCGCTCTGAGCGAAACATACTTATCCTGCAGACGGGGAGTGACAAGTCTCTGCGAGAACCTCTTCCTCAGAAATGTCAGGCAGACGACCACATTGTGGAAAAAGCTGTCTTCCAGAATTTCCACCTGAAGAAAGCAGCAAAAAGTGAGCTCGGGGAGGGAGGGAGGCAGGGAGGGAGAAAGGGAGGGAGCAGCAGATTGACTGACGCTTCCAACAGGAGCTCTTGGCCCAGGCAAGGAATGTATTTTGCCTTTGGCTGCCCACTTCAAAGGTCTTAGGCCTCAGTTCTGCCAAGTTCTATCTAGGGGAAGTGATGATTCTACTGCACTTCTTTTAACAGTATTATGGCTTCGTCAGGTTTCTCAGCTTCTACCGATCATCAGCATTTGGTTCTGTAAAGCCCACCTTCTACAACAAGGTTTTGGTGGGTGATTTGGGAGTCGCTGTTTGGTAGGCTTTTTGCCAGCTGTTGACTGCACTGCCATTTAATTAATGGCTTCCTCGCTTTAATAACATTAGACTTCAAGCTCACCTGTAAACTATCTCGGGCCACAGAAGAGTGAGGATGCCTTCTTTGCCTACCACTGCTTCAAGCGATGGCGGAAGAAGAATATATATTTTAAAACATCAGTGGTGTAGGCACCACAATGTCTTTTCTGGGGAAAACCCAGAAGTGAGGTAGGGTAGTCTGGCAATTCCTAGAGCTACCCTACATCACTTCTGGGTTTTCCCAGGAAGTGACATCACAGTGCACATGACATCACACCTCCCATGTCCCCACTGACCACCCTCCCATTGGCTGTAAGGCATGGCCTGGCAACCAGGGCTCTTTTTGTAGCAGGAACTCCTTTGCATATTAGGTGACACACCCCCTAATGTAGCCAATCCTCCAAGAGCTTACAGTAGCCCCTGTAGGAAGAGCTCTGTAAACTCTTGGAGGATTGGCTACAGTAGGGGTGTGTCACCTAATATGCAAAGGAGTTCCTGCTACAAAAAGAGCCCTGCTGGCAACAATAGTCAGGATAGAAAAGTTTTGTGTGTGTGTGTGTGTGTGATGCACCATCCAGTCCCTTCCAGCTCATGGTGACCCTACGAATTAAGCACCTCCAGAACATCCTATCCTGGTCAGCCTCGCTCAGGTCTTGCAAACTGAAAGTCAATGCCGATTTCAGGCCACGATCCTTCTGTAACACTTGACACCAGAAGATCATGTGAGAGGTGGGAGTCACATCCTGGATTCAAATTTTATTGGAGCGGCGTGGGATGGAGCTACAAGGGAGGGGCAGGCATCCTCCCCAGTGGAAGAATCGTTCCTCAGTGGACCACAGAAGAATATAGTCATATGGCAAGTGCTTAGTCAACTCACTTCCTGGTACTCATGATCCATTTCCTCTGTTTGGTGGATGCTCTCCGGGTAGCCAATCTCCACCCGGACCCCGTACACCTAAAAATGCAGAACAACAACAAGTAACTTAGATGATTGATCTTAAAAGGTGCCACTTGCTCTGTTACTTCAGACCAACATGGCTACCCACCTGATTCTATCTTAGATGATTGATGAATAAGATTTATCAACACTAACCTATAAGATCGATATGCACAGGTATCTCTAGAGTGCGGCCCAGTATTTTTTCCCAACTAAGTGGTTAATGCAAGCTCTCTTGTTTGTAGGGCACTGATGAATTCTGAAGCTTGAACCAGGAACCCCCATTGTTATGTCTTTAGGGAGAGAAAGGATCAGTGCCAGAGGCAGCTGTCATCATAAGAACTCTGATTATTGGAACACAGCAGCCAGCTAACAGAACAGGCCACAACTAGGTTTCAGTAACTCTAACCCTTCCTCAAGTTATGGTCACAAGACCTGAACCTCTGCTTTTTAGAGAGCCTCTGGGCGTTGTTCTTAAAGTAATCGTACCACCTATCCTCTGAGACCCTACAGACTTTGACCTTAAATAGTCAGTAAACAGCTACCTCCTCACTGCCATACTACCAGTGCAATTGTAAACAGATTTACACTCGTCTAAGTCTAAGGCTGCAGTGGCTCAGTGGTTAAGATGCTGAACTGGAGACTGGAAGGTCGGTAGTTCAGCAGTTCAAGACCCAAGTGCTGCATGACGGAGTGAGCTCCCATCTCTGGCCCCAGCTCCTGCCAAACTAGCAGTTTGAAAGCAAGAAATTGCAAGTAGATAAATAGGTACCACTTCAGTGGGAAGGTAACAGTGTTCCATATGCCTCGGCGTCTAGTCATGCCGGCTACATGACCACGGAAACATCTTCGGACAGCGCTGGCTCTTCAGCTTGGAAACAGAGATGAGCACCGCACCCTAGAGTCGGATTCGACTGGCTTTCAAGCAAGGGAAACCTTTACCTTTACCTTTTAGGTCCACTGGGGTCAATGGGCTTAGAAGGTTATAACCCTGCTCATAATTACACTATACAGATGCAAGCCACCATTATCAGCCATAGTCAAGCCAAGGTTGCTGAACTGGTAGATCCATTCTCTGGGTTTAGATTTAGGTATGACTGTGCATCCTTCAACCCGGTTCTGATAACCACTTGTACATACCTTAGGGCTCCCAACCTCCAGGTGGAGCCTGGGCATCTCCAGGAGTTGTAAGTGATCTCCAGACAACCGAGATCACTTCCCCTGGAGAGAATGGCATTAAACCCCAATGGGGTCCCTCCCCTCCCTGGACTCTCCAGGAATTCCCCAACCCCACGTTATGCATGAAACATACTTTCTCCTTGGCCTCTTGGCGAGCCTGGCTGTCCATCCACTCCACTTGATCCAGTCGGCTGTGGATGGAATCTTGGATCTCAGAGAACATCTGCTCCGCCTGGAAAGGAGAAGAAAGAGAGAGACATCCCCAGCATTAATGAAACAGCCTTCTTGGCTGAGACTTAAGGCTGAAGCTTTAAGGAGACGTACAGTCACTTTCTTGGAAATGCAGTGACACCTGGTGAGAAGAGAAGAGGAAAGCATCCTGGTGTGTGGTGCTCCAGCCTACCACATAAATCAACGTATTAAAATAGCTCCTTTCTACCTCCCACAAGCCGGGGATTGTTCTTTCCACCAGACTAAATTCACCGCTCACCTAAGGCACTGTTGTCAGGGGAACAGAATGTCTCCCTCCCAAACACACACTACAGCCCACTGATCTCCCAAAACAGTGCTTCTGAGGGACAAGGGACCCTCAGGAACAGCTTGAGACACAATCAGGTGGAGGGAGGGCTGCAGCAGGAAGAGAGTCATTAGATTCAGGATGGATAAAAGGAAATACTTCTTTATACCATGAGTGATTAAAATGTAGAATTCTCTGCCAGGGGACATAGTGATGGCCACAGGCATAACAGCTTTAAAAGGGGATTAGATAGATTCATGGAGGATAGGTCTATCAGTGGCGACCAGCCATGGGGACTAAAGGGAACCTCCACATTCAGAGGCAGTCAAGCCCTGAATCCAAGTGCCGGGAGACAACAGAGGGTGGCCTTGGCCTCTATGCGCTGTTGTTGGACCTCCAGAGGAACTGGTCGGCCACTGGATGCTAGATGAGATGGATCACTGGTCTGACCCAGTAGGACTCTTTTTATGATCTTAAAAGGAATTGGTGGGAAACTGCCTCACCCATTCCATTAGTGGAAAATTTAGTCTGGATCCAACCAAATATCCTCATAGAAGGGTGTCAGTGTTGGGTTCTTGCATTTGACTTACTAAAGTATTTCTACCCTGGTCCTTCCACAATCAGAAGTCAAACTGGCTAATAAAATGCAAAAATACTATTTAAATAATCAGTCCTCAGACATTCCTGGATCCACTGACTTTGCCGACGCGGGGTCACACATGACAGGCTACGGGTTAAGAACCAAGAACATGCCCCTTTTCCACTCATGGGGCAATACACTCGAATGGAGATGTATCCCATTGTGTCAAACCTTACTTTTAGTCAGAAGTGGTATAATCCAGACACAGATTGTCATCTCAGTAAAAACAACTAGGCCCTTTTTTCGCATTGCAATAAACTGTAGAAGAACACATACATAAATTTAGCCAAAATTTAATCTTCCATTAATTAGAACTGATGGTGACCCTCCTCTTAGGATAGAAATAGAGTTTATTGGAAATAAATGGGAACGTTATGAAAAGCAGTTTAAGCTTGCAAGGCAGAAAGTTTGGTAAAAACATAAACATATTAATGAGTCTCAAATGGAATAAGGCATGGCCTTGCAATGCAGAGGCAGGCAATGGCAAACCACCTCTGCAATGTCTCCTGCCTTAAAAGCAAGTCTAGCTCGCCACCTAGTGGTGCATAACACTACAAGAGCCAGAACTTGTGCTTGCCAGACAATCTTAGGATCTCCTGCCATAATAACAATTAATTCATTAATTACAACACATGTAACAGGATATTAGTTGAGGATGGCAAAGGGAGAGTGAGAGGGAAATGAATTTGTGTCTGGCATCATTGAATACCTACGAGATCCTTGGCTTTCTGGGGGAAAATCTCTCGCACAATCATCTCTCCAAGTACAGGACCAAAGAATGTACTGGTCTCACTCAGGCATTTCCTCCAACGCTCACTTCTGACCTGGGAAGGAAGAAAGGAAAAAATGAAGTTATACTAGGAGCAAATCACAGGGAAGTTCTCCTGAATAAGTACCAGTTGACTTGACTGATTGCATTTCTTACCCGCTCTTCCACTAAGCTGGCACTCAGAACAGTGTTCAAACATTCTGTTATAAAATTCATGAAAATCGCAATCTATAAAGCGGCAATCAAAGAAAGGAACTCAGCAGCTCAAATATCTGCAAAGATAGCCCTGGCCTGGATAGCCCAGGCAAGCCCAATCTCATCTGATCTCGGAAGCTAAGCAGGGCCAACCCTGGCAAGTACTTGGAAAGGAGACCTCCAAGGCATACCAGGGTTGAGACATAGAGACAGGCAATAGCAAGCCACCTCTCCGAAATGGCCAGGCTCACTAGAGGTCACCAGATGTCAACCATGACTCCCACACATACACAAATACAAAAAAAATCTGCAAAGTTCATTTATAAACATGGATATTTAACAAACAGGTCTTCCCACCTTAACCAATATAGAAGGCCTGCCAGAACAGAAAGGTTTTGAACCCTGTGTGGAAGGGCCTAGATAGAAAGTGCCACTTTCTGCTCCAAAGTTAGGGCATGCCACCACAAACAGTTCTCCCACATCTGTCCTGGCCCAGAAAGGTTGCCAGATCTCCCAGTATATTGCTCGTTACTGCTCAGCTGGGCAGCAGGAGGCCATTCCCTGGAGAAATGGGGAGGTGATCAGTCTCCCTAGTATGATGGTGTCATTTCAATGGGGAGACTAATCATCACCCCAACCATAAGTCCCCACCTCCCCTATCCCCTGTTGAGCATCTGGCAAACCTTACTTGCCAATCTAAACTTAGCTAAGGCCAATTCCCGCCCTACAATGCCGGCCTGGGCCCAATGAATCCAATGCAAGTGTGTAAGTAGGGTTCCCAGTTTTCAGGCCAGAGTTACAAGTGATCAGGCCAGAGTTACAAGTGGATTTACAAGTGATCTCCCGACTACAGAGATCAATTTCCCTGGACGGCTGGCTATGGCATCACATCCCCTGCTGAGCTCCCTCCTCAATCTCCACCCTCCCAGGCCATACCCTAGGGTTGCCAGGTCCCCTCGTTGCACCGGCAGGGAGATTTGGAGGGTGTCCTGAGGGTGGCTGGGATGTCGTGCAACACACTGATGTCACCTGGAAATGATGTCATTGTGTTGGTGATGTTGGGAGCGACATTCTGTTTTGGGGGGCAAAACTGTCCGGTAAAACTGGCTTCAAGCCATAGAGTTTTGCCCAGAAACCAGAGCATTGCCACATGATGTCCCCAATGCAATGTGACATCACCATACTGGGGATGTAATGCAACAACGTCACTGTTTGAGGGCTGGGGTTCCCCCACTGGCCAGCTGGCCAGTGGCGGGTAGAAGCCCCCAACACCGGGGTATCCTCCCCCAGGTCTGGGGACTGGCAACCCTAGGTAAAAGCCAGTCGAATCCGACTCTAGGGTTGCGGTGCTCATCTCCGTTTCAAAGCCAAAGAGCCAGCGCTGTCCGAAGACGTTTCCAGGGTCATGTGGCCGGCATGACTAAGCACCAAGGCGCACAGAACGCTGTTACCTTCCCACCAAAGTGGTACCTATTTATCTACTTGCAATTTCTTGCTTTCAAACTGCTAGGTTGGCAGGAGCTGGAACTAGAGATGGGCGCTCACTCTGTCATGCGGCACCCGGGTTTCGAACTGCTGAACTACTGACCTTCCACAGCCTGCAGTTCAGTGTCTTAACCACTTGAGCCACCGCAACCTGGGTCTGGCAACCCTACCATACCCCCAAATCTCCAGGGATTTACAACCCAGAGTTAGGGCTGCCAGGTCATTGTCATGGGACTGGGGGGGCAGGGTTGCCAGACCCAGGTTGGGAGACTCCTGGAGATTTGGAGATGGAGCCTGGGGAAGAGAGAGACCTCAGCAGGGTGCAAATGCCACACAGTCCACCCTCCAAGGCACCCATTTTCTCCTGGGGAACTGATCTCTGTAGTCTGGAGATGAGCTGGAATTCTGGGGGATCCCCAGGTCCCACCTGGAAGCTGGCATCTGAGTTGAGAATCTAGTGTGCAAGAGAACAGTGAACACCTCCCTCCCCAGAGCACGAAAAAGGGGAAGGGAAAATGAGGGATCTCAAGAGAAGCAGGGTCACCATCTCAGGTCCTGTCGTCGTGCCAGTTAATTTATCCGCCAGTTCCTGCTGAGCTTCTTGGAACCGTCTGTCCAAAGCGGGGGACATATTCCTAACCAGGCAGAGTATCATGTAGATCTGTAGGATATCCCTGCCGGGAAGATGAAAAGACAGATTTTATTTCATCACGGCAATGTTTTTAATTTGTAATAACAAGGGGAAAGAAGAAGAGGCAGTTATTTATTTTTATAGGATGTTACGGAGAACAAGTTCCAAGTTGCCCAAAGGGACTTCATCCAAACGCAAACCGCAAAAGACATATCGCCATTTCATGAGAGGTAACGACGCTGAGAGGCTCTGTTTTTAAAGTTCGGCCTCCTCAGTTAGTAAGACCAGTTCTTCTGCTTCAGCTTCCCTCTTTGGTGGGGGAGGGGGGATGGTAAAAAAAACCCCCAAAACCAGCATTCCACCAACAGCATGATATTACTTCTGACATATAACTGGAGGTCACACCAACATGACATACCATAGAGTTTGTTTGAATCCTACAGCATGGCCACCAACATGATGTCATTCCCCACATTCTGTCCCTCTCTCCCTCTCTCCTCAGTGCATGAGATGTACTCATGATCACAGAACCGATGGGTATCCTTGAAGACTTTGATTTGGCTTAAACCACTGAATCCTCAATGAGTTGCTCACGGGCACCACCGCAGCCTCCAAAGTGTTTCCGGGTGTCATTTCCTTCCTCCCAGCAAGCATCTCTTCTCCAAAGCAAACATGTTGGAGAAGGAGGTTCTTTAGAACAGCCTAAAGGAGGAATTGTCTCTGGGTGATTTCCCACTAAAGCTGCCTCGGTGCGCTGCCGTTTGCCCGATACTTCACCCAAAGCCGCGGGGCTGCATTTTGACCCGCGGCTCGCCTTCCCCACAGTTTCATAATCCTGGTTTTTGAGGATTACGAAACTGTGGGGAATCGGGTGAGCCGCGGGTCAAAATGCAGCCCGCGGCTTCAGGTGTGAAATTGACTAATAGTATCGGGGCAACGGCGGCGCAACCCGAGGCAGCTTTAGTGGGAAATCACCCTCTGTGTCTGCATGGAGCGCCTTAGTGGAAACAGCTGCCTCCATCATAGGATGATGCTTGGCTTGGATCCTCTTAACAGTTCTTGGAACCTCCCTATGGCCCTTTCTGCACTGACAGCTTGCTCTGGATAATCCCAGGAGTCAAGCCCTATGGGTTGACTGCAGTCGCACTCATTCCCTCTGCACTGGTCGTCCCCCCCCCCATGGTTTATTTGTTTGTGTATTCTGTATGTATTCTGCATCTACAAGCAAAACCCGCATTTTTGGAGCTAAATGGCTGCTCGACCCCTTTCCTTGGGCGAAAGTATGGGGATGACGCAGAGGCCTTAGAAGCCATGGCTTCCCAGTTGGGTGGGAAAGAGGCACTCTGGGACTGGAGCTCCCGAGTGGTTCCCATGAGCACAGAGTGAGTAAATAAAAATATAAATAAAAAATTATAAATGAGGGGGAAATGGAGCTTGTATGCCAATGAAGGGGGGAAGATAGCGGAAGTTGCAGGGTGGGCAGAAGGACCTCAGTGTGGGCAGTGGGAAGAGCAGGAAACAGGTGGCGGGGGGGGGGAATCCGAGGGAATATGTATGCTTTAGAATTACCTTCAGCTTTGAAGTGAAGCAAGGGGAAAGACTGGCACAAAACCATTATCAGAAAACCCAGGTAAGCAGCGAACAGAAAGTGAACTGAGTGCTGAAGAGAAGAAAAGTGATGTAGAACGGGGGGAAACCCCAATGGACATGCACAGTGAAAGCAAGGGAAGACACCAGTGCATAATGGGCCTCAAGTGCATTTGCAAATGGAATAAAGTGCATCATTCAGTACATGTGAAAGTGCCCCATGTCTTGTTCAGTGCTGCTGTTTGTGAACAAAGAATGGAAATGAGATGTTTCAGTATTTGGGGATATGATGACCTGTGTCACTACCAAAGGCAGGACGGATAGTGTTAAATGGGTTGACAGTACCAAACCAAAGCCTGGATTGTTGAATTTGTCACTGTGATATCCAAGCAGCCAGTGTGATGAGAATGGAATGATTTATCCTCTGTCCTCCTCTTCCTCCAGGTGTGTGGTCTGTCAATGCAGGTAAACGTACCTAGCTCTGGGGCCCACAGTACCCTAAAAGGCCATTCCCCCAACACCCACCTCTTGTGCTGCCACTCTCCAATCAGGTGTGACATGCCTTTCAAATAATCCATGTCATGCACCGCAATCGGCTGGGAAGTGTTCAGCTGCACAGGATGAAAAGCGGCCTGGAGACATGCCAGCCAGTCAATCGCGGGAGCCTCCGCCTGATGTTAAAAGGGAACAGAATGAAATCTTGAAAGAAAGAAGTCCAGCAAGTATAAACTGCCTCTTAGGAAGAAGCAGCAAGGGATGCCCTCATCCTTATTGCACGTCATTTGTGGTGGCGGTAGATCCAACCCAGATAGCCCAGGCTAGCCTGATCCTGTCAGATCTCGGAAGCTAAGCAGGGTCTGTCTTAGCTAGTATTTGGATGGACAACCTCCAAGGAATACCGGGGTCGTGACGCAGAAGTAGGCAGTGGCAAACCACCTCTAAAACACCTTAAAAACCAGCCTAGCTCGTCACCTAATGGTGCATAATGCTATAGAGCTAGAACTTCTGGCTGCCAGAAAATCTTAGGATCTCTTGGCTATTCTATACACAATGCTGTACAATAATCTATTATTGTGGTGGCAGAGAAATGGCTGAACAGTCCTATAAATGGGTGAGAAATGGAAGCACCACACGCACATAGTTTTCAATATGAAGAGCCCAACACTAAGCATGGTTTTGTTTGAAAGTAAACATCATGTTTAAAGGGATTTACTCCCTTGTAAGTCTGCACTGACTGGCAGTTCTAGTTGAGGAGATACATGTCTAAACAGCAATAAAGATGACGGAGGATAAAACTGGCATGTGATGGACATCTTTGTTATTAATTTTTCATTCCCCCCAACCCAATGCAAGTTTGGATTCAATCAGAATTATATATTCAGAAGTTCTGCACGCAGGAAAAACCTTCACTTTATCCCCCTTCTTCCAAGGAGCTCACAGAAATGTACACAGGTCTCTTGTATGTGAACATCAGGCACAGGCATTCCTTGTTAGCAAGGGGCTCCAGCCCTTCGATCATTTTGATTCCTCTTTTTTGGTACTTTCCCCAGTGGGCCTGTAATTATTGTTAATATTTTTAGATAGGGCTGAGGTGAGAGTCAAAAGATAAACTACCAGAACACAGATTTTTAGGTTGATTCTTAGTCAAAATGACCTAAGAGACGTTCAGCATTGGGAAATGCTCGCTAGCAAAATGGCAAGAGGGATCTTTTTCTTGCAGGCACGTTCCATTGCGCATTGGGACCGGAATCCACTGCAGGATGGGGTTGAGGTTGGGATGTATTAAGGTCAGGGGCAGGGCTGGCTCACCTGTTAGGTGAGCTAGGCACTCGCCTAGAGCGTGCCAGCCACAGGGGCGCCAAACTGCACAAACCCCCGCTCTTCCCTGGCTTTCCTGGGCACCCCAGCTGTGGAGCACCCAGGAAAGCCAGGGCTGGGAGGGAAGGGGCAGGGGTTAAAAAACCCACCTCTTCCCTGGCTCTCCTGGGTGCCCCGCAGCTGCAGAGCACCCAGGAAAGCCGGCAATTGGGAGGGAAGGGGCGGGGGTAACCCCTGCCTCTTCCCTGGCTTGCCTGGGGGCCCCACAGCTGCGGAGTGCCCAGGCAAGCCGGGGTTAGCCCCCCCGGTTGGCATCCCCGGTGGGGTGGGCACAACAAGCTGGCCTGCCTAGGGCACCCAGACACCTGCGGCCGGCCCTGGTCAGGGGTCCTAGCAGAATGACAGAAACACTGGCAATGGGCACATCGCCAGATGTCATGCTACCATAAAGACCCAACAGGTTTGTATTCTAGCAGACTTTTTTTGGTGGATTGGAGCTCCAACTGATCAGCCCGCCCGCCCGCCCGCCCTGCAATTTTGTAAAAGTGCTCCTATGTTAAGTAAGGCTATAGCCTTGCTGCCAAGAGGTGCCTGTTTATTTCAGATCAATATACAAATGTCCCCTTCCCTTATCTGTGCTGCACCTCCACAGCTATAGACCTGAAGATACGTACCTGTAGCTTTCCAATGGTGGTGCGGTAGAATAGCATTCTTCTCTCCTGTCTCTCCTTGAGTGGGGTGACTGCCTTTTGGAGGTTGGAAATGAAAGACAGTGCCGGGGGGATGTAGCCGGAAGTCACATCCATCTGCCCCCCATCAAGACAGCCACATTCACCAGGTAGGATAAATACACACGTAGAACCTGTCAAACAAAACACAGCTGTCAGGGATGCTTAAATACACATCCCGCTTGAAGCCATTCCAAGACATCTTCCGCTCAGACCAAAGTATTGAGGCGACAGTGTCATCTGATTGAGAAGGGTTCTTCGCAGTGGAGCCAGGGCGGAGGACAAAATGATGTTAATGTTCCTTAACAACTGCGTGGCGGGGGGTGGGGGAGCTGAAGATGACAACTTACAGATGAGAGCTATTGTAGTGTAGCGTAGCGTAGTGTAGTGAAGTGATTAGAATGTTGGACTAGGATCTAGGAGACCCAGGTTCGAATCCCCACTCTGGCATGGAAGCTGGCTAGATGACCTGGGACCAGTCACTCTCTCAGGCTGACCTACCTTCAAGTCTTGTTGTGAGGATAAAAAGGGGGGAAAGGCAGGGGTGAATGATGTTGTTCTACATTGGAGAGGAGACAGAGAGAGAGAAGAGAAGAGACTGGATTTATACCCTGCCTTTCACTGCCCTAAGGAGTCTCAGAGTGGCTTACAATCTCCTTTCCCTTCCCCTCCCCCGCATCAGACACCCTGTGAGGTAGGTGGAGCTGAGAGAGCTCTTTTGAGAACTGCTCATGAGAGAACAGCTCTGAAAGAACTTGTGACTGACGCAAGGTCACACTAGCAGCTGCATGTGGAGGAGTGGGGAATCAAACCTGGTTCTCCCAGATTAGAGTCCGTGCTCCTAAACCACTACACCAAACTGGCTCTCAAAAAGAAAAGTGGGATATAAATGTCTCAATTAATTGACAAAAAGAAATCAAAACATGTTCTATGTTCTATTTACATTGTAAGGTGCCTTGAGCTCCATAAGTCAGAAAGGCAGCTAATAAATGTTTTAAATAAATAAAACAGAAATATTTGCGTATGCTGATTTATACTCACAAATGCAAAGTTTGCTGTAGTGTAGTGGTTAAGAGTGCAGACTCTAATCTGGGAGAATCGAGGCTGATTCCCCACTCCTCCACATGCAGCTGCTGGTGTGACCTTGAGTCAGTCATAAATTCTTTCAGAGCTGTTCTCTCAAGGGCAGTTCTTGAGAGAGCTCTCTCAGCCCCGCTTACCTCAAAGGGTGTCTGTTGTGCGGAGGAGAAGGGAATGGGGTTGTGAGCTGCTCTGAGACTCCTTTGGGTAGTGAAGGGCAGTGTATAAATCCAATCTCCTCCTCCTCTCCTCCTCCAAATGAACCTATCATTACTACAATTTAAATAGAAATAGAAACTCTTTAGGTGCAAAGTGTGGATGGGGAACTTTGGAAGGCCCTTCCTGTTTTCCCTTCCTATGCCTCCTCTCTAATGCACCTCAAACAGCCCCGGCTGGCTTTAGCAGCCCATCTTCACTCTGTAGGTAGCTCTCAGTATTCTGTCACTGTTCAAGGATCTAGCCTCCAGAGCCACCTCAGTTAGTTTTAGAAGAAGAAGAAGAGTTTGGATTTATACCCCGCCCTTCACTGCCCAAAGGCGCCTCAGAGCGGCTTACAAACGTCTTTCCCTTCCCCTCCCCACAACAGACACCCTGTGAGGCAGGTGGGGCTGAGAGAACTTCTGACAGAAACTGTCCTTGAGAGAACAGCTGTGCCAGAGCTTGTGACTGACCCAAGGTCACATCAGCAAGTGCAAGTGGAGGAGTGGGGAATCAAACTCGGTTCTCCCAGGTAAGAGTCCGTGCACTTAACCACTACACCATACTGGACAGAAGTCAAAGCGGAACATTTTAGAGACCAGTCCTCATAAAAAGAGGAGTTTCTTCTGAAAAAAATGACACAGGGGAGCAAAATGCCCAGGGGCCCTGTCATCCTGGGATCCACTGAGCCAGGCAAGACATACAGTTTATTTTCTATTGGGGAGGTAAACATTTCGCTGCGTCCCGCTGAGGCCTTCAGCAGTCCTTGCTGGGGATGTTTCTTCAACAGGAACAGAATTGTTATGAAAAGGTCTCATAAGCCTGAACGACAGCTTGAAGAAGCCAGTCTTTTCTGTACGGAGGAGGGGGTGGAGGAGGGGTGTGTATGAGAAGAAACAGCCGTTTGGGAGTTTTGGCACAAAGGGAGGACAAGCTGTGACTTGGGAGAAAGAGAAGCACCTTGTTCGGATAGGAACGTCATGTTCTGATAGAGACATCTGCTCACTTGGAGAAGGCCTCACTGCCCCGACCCAATGTCAACAAAGTAAGTGCCCCAAAGCCTCTAGGGCAGGGGTGTAAAACACGCGGCCCGGGGGCCGGATCAGGCCCCCCGGAGGGCTTCTGTCAGGCCCGCAGTGGAACTGGCTGTCTTCTGCTTCTTCTTCCAGTTCTGCTGCTGCTGCGTCATCGTAGGTTTGCAGCTTACAGATACACACCTGAACCGCAGACTCAGGTTTGCAACAGCACAGGCATTTTGTTGCAATCATTCAGAACAAGAGGAGTCCAGTTATCAGACACTGTTCAATAAACAAAACATTGCAAGAGTGCTAATGCTCTAAGCATGTTTTTTTATTTTAAGTAGAAAAACACACCCCTTTGTGTTTGTGTCCTTTATACAGTTTATATCTCCGCTACCTGGCGTTACATTTCATGACACACACCTGGCCCGGCCCAACAAGGTCTCATTTATGTCAGATCCCAGTCCTCATAACAAATGAGTTCGACACCCCTGCTCTAGGGCTTTCTGTCATCCAAACTAAACCAAACCTGGGGGTAGCCCTCCCCGTGGGATTTCTGACCATTCGGGGGAGCTCACAACGATAGAAATTTCTGAAGAGGCCTTCAGCCATCAATATCCCTCAGATCTTTCACAATCCCCCAGGTGCATATTAGGGTTGCCAGCCTCCAGGTAGGGCCTGGAGATCTCCCACTTTTACAACTGATCTCCAGCTGTCAGAGATCAGCTCCCCTGGAGAAAATGGCTGCTTTGGAGGGTGGACCCTATAGCATTGTACCATGCTGAGGCCCCTCCCCTCCCCAAACATCACTCTCTCCTGGATCCACCCCCAAAGTTGCCAGGTATTTTCCAATCCAGATCTGCCAAGCCTAGTGCATATATAAATTTTATCCCTAACTAACATCAACAGTCAAGATGGGTAGCCAGGTTAGTCTGTCTGTAGCAGTAGAAAAAAGTCCAGTAGCACCTTAAAGGCTAACAAAATTTGTGATAGGGTATGAGCTTTCAGGAGTCACTGCTCACTTCTTCAGATACAGCTAGAATGTGAGACCATCTGTCCTATTTATTGGAAAGTGAAGTGGTTTCAGATGCCAAATGACATTAGCAGGCAAATGACAATAACAGGTGTGATTGGATTAGATGTAATATGCAGAGAGGTAGTAGGTATGGAGAAATCAGCACTGATAATGAGATAGGAAACCTAGGTCTTGATTCAGTCCAGGTGGAAGCATTGTCTTGGGCTTCGTTACCAGTTGCAATTCAGCAGTCTTTCTTCCTAATCTCCCTTTGGAATTCTTTTGTAAGATTAGAAAGAGAGACTGCTGAATTACAGGTGGGTAGCTGTGTTGGTCTAAAGCAATAGAACAAAGTTTGAGTCCAGTGGTACCTTTAAGAACAAAAAAGTTTAATTCTGGTTATAAGCTTTCATGTGCATGCATACGAAAGCTTATACTCAGAATTAAACTTTGTCCTAAAGGTGCCCCTGGACTCAAACACACACACCCCCAGGGAGACTGATAACATAGCTTCCTGTATCAGCCACTGCCATCATATGTGAAGGAATGTTCTCATAATCCCTGTTCCCACTTGCCTGGGAGCTTAGAAAAGTCCTGCAGCAATCCTGGGTCTCTCTGCACAGACAGGCACGCCTTGCCGGGTGAAGACCCGGGATGGCAGTGGGACTCCTCCAAGCTCCCAGGCAAGCAGGAATGGGTCCTGCAGGATCATTCCTTCATGCAAGTCATGTGCACTTTGAATCTCCAGTTCATTACATGATGTTTAAAATACTGCAGAAGTGAACTACATATCTCACCTAGCCCCTTTCCGTTGGTACCTGCTTTGAGAAAAGAGTGCCTGTCATACCAAAGATACCTCAGTGGGCAGCCAAAGTAATTCTAGTTAATTGATTAAAAGGGGGGGTCAATTTAACATTTCATCTACAGCTTGACAGCTTACGTTGGGATAATTCGCTGTTTTCTTGAAGTGACTTTCCGGTGGCAGCTCAAATTCGGGATGGTCGATCTGCGAAAGGAAGATCAAGATGGACTGAACACCACCAGTCGTATTAGCAGTGGGATATATCAGTAAAGGAAGAAGCAGGTAATGGGTGTGGGGGGGCAGGATGGTGCCACTGGGGCAGCAGAGAGAGGAAAATATTGTGGATATTAAGCTCTGTATCCCACAGGGAGAAACAGAGCCTGAAGAAGGATGAGAGGATTCTTGAGTTTATGACTGGGATTTTTAGGATCTTTTTAAAAAACAGTATTGATAATTATTTGAGGTAAATCATCATTGGTGGAAATGTGCCATCAAGTTGCAGCCAACATACGGTGACCCCTTTAGGTTTAAAAAGCAAGAGACAAGCAGAAGTGGTTTGCCATCGGCTGCCTCTGCATAGCAACCCTCAAATTCCTTGGGGGTCTCCCATCCAAGTACTACCTGAGTCCGGCCTTGCTTAATGTCATGAGATCTGACAACTGAGCTAGCCTGGGTCATCCAAGTCCGCCCCCCCTGACTCTGGCCTGGCTGGAAATGCTTTCCTTCTACATTTCCTGCCGGCAGATAACCTCAGCTTCAGATGTGTTTCCTGACGGAGAGGATGTTTACTTGTAGCGTTATCGCTTGTGGGAATGGGGGATTTTTTTCGTCATTCCAATTTGATAAGAAGCTCTACAAAACTTCTCTAGAACGCTCACGTTATGCCAAGCTCTCGACCCTTTTCTTTCAGAATAAAATACAGTCAGCAGAAGGGGGGAAGAAGGGGGTCAGAGTTGCAGCAGCAGGGGAAGGCGGGTTAACTCTGTCCTAGCCATTCCACCACATTCTTCAAAATAGCCACTGGTTATGCTATTTGTCACGGGGGGATAAAGGCACATTCCTGTGCTGTACCTGCCTCCTACCCACCCCACCATGCCTGCTGCAGCTAACTGCAGCTTTAGAGCAGGCAAATTTGAAGGCGGAAGCACTGGGGGGCATGGCCCCATTTCCATCGGTGTGCCCACCATGGGTGCTGAAGCAACCCCCCCCAAAAAAAAGATGGATAATTTGATTGCTCAGCTCCTGTAGAAAGTGTCATTCAGTTCTGGAAGAACTCCAGTATTGTTTTACTAAGTTGAGTCAGGCAATACGACTCTGGAATGATCTGTCGCTTTCAGAGTTGCCACAACGGCAACAGCAGGCCCTTTCTAATAACAGAATTAAGCACCAAAGCAAAGAAAAGGTGAAACTTTCACGTTTTTTGTAAACAGGGGGGGGGGAAATACTCATGTCTAGATGATCCAATCTGAATCGCCTCCGGCCAGACAGAATCTGTAATTTGCAGCACTGTGTTGTTGTTGTTTTAAATTAAGGACAGCCATTTTATATTTATTTATTTACTTCATTTGTACCCTGCCTTTCTCCCTAATAGGGACCCAAAGCAGCATGCAGAGCTCTTCCCTCCTCCATTTTATCCTCACAACAACCCTATGAGGTAGGAAAGACTGTGATGGGCCCAAGACCACCCAGCAAGCTCCCATGGATTTGAACCTGGGTCTTCCAAATCCTTTGCTGGCACTCTGGCTACTACACCATACTGGCTGTCAACCACACATCCTTTGTATTCGCAACATATGGATCCTGTTGCCAGGACAGGAGAGAACAATTCACCATCTGTACTGCTGTTTGTTTTTGCTTTGATTTCGGTTCCGAACGTTTTGATACCCAACAGTCTTCCTCGCCCCAGTTCTTGCAGTGTCCTTGTTCACCCTTCTGCCTTTCTCCTTGAATCCCAGTTACAGCCCCTTTTGGACAGAACTTTTAGACTCTGGTTCTGCCTGGGCTCTCCTGGGCTCTTTGTATGAAAACCTATTCCTACAGTATGGTTTAGGGCACCTGCTCCCCTGCCCAACATCTTCCCAGTGCTCAGTCCCAGTTCTGGTTGCCATCATCTCTAGCTGCAGCATTCTGCCTGCACCATGGCTTGAAGGCCAGTGTGGACAGCTAGAGGGTTCCAGACTGAGTGCAGGGATGCACCTGGGGATCTTCTGGAACTACAGCTCATCTCCAGATTACAGAGATCAGTTCCCCTAGAGAAAATAGATGCTTTGGAGGATGAACTCTGTGGCATTGTACCCCACTGAGGTCCCAGCCCTTCCCAGGCTCCATCCCCAAATCTCCAGGAGTTTCCTAACCTGGGGCTGGCAACCCAACAGGCCCTCACCCTTTGCTGGTGGCCAGAAAGGACCTGGCAATCCTGAGTAGCCTGTTGACCCAACTCTTTATAAGGCAGTTCCTTGACCTGTGCACTACTCAGGGCCAGCATCAACATACTGTAAAGAGAGCCAATCTGGTGTAGTGGTTAAGAGCAGCAGACTCTAATCTGGAGAACCAGGTTTGATCCCCCGCTTCCCAACTTGAAGCTAGCTGGGTGAGCTTAAGCAAGTCAAAGCACTCTTAGCCTAAAAATAAGCATAGCTCGCCACCTAGTGGTGCCAAAAAAGAGCTACAGCTTCAGCAGCCAAACAATTCCAGGATCTCCTGGCTATTCCACACACAATGCCATATGATAATTAATTAATTAGCATACCCTGAGGTGGGGAAGCTGCTGGGGCCCAGGGTTTCTAGTAGGGACCACAACCAGAGCCCCCCAACACCACCCTGCCAGGGATGGACATGCATGTGGTGTACAATTGTGGCACCCCTGGTGGGGACAGCAGTGGTGTTTCCGTCTGCAAAAGCCACCCAGCACCATCAAGGAAAGGACATACAGTCAGTGGGAAGACTGGCAAATGGGCGGGGGAAGGAAGCATACACAGGAAGGTAGGGATTGGGGGGGGGGCCTGGAAGGAAGGCCGGACTGAGGTTCCTGATGGTGATTAGAAGAGGTGAAGAGACCCCTGTACATACTCTGCTTGGAATCAGCTGTGGAGCTACTACAATTAAACTTATTGACTGAAGTCAGCAGCTGTTGCCTTCTCCATTCTGCCAACCAATGCTTGCCTTTGCCTGTTCTTACCTGGATAATGTTGGTGCTTGGATCAGAGGAGCTGGGTCCCACATAGGCTTTAAAGAAGGGGAATGTGTTGTATCTTTTCATGAGTCTCTGAAGAGTCAGGTTGAAGTCTGTCTCTCTCCAGGAGCCTGTGATGCTCCATCCACCAACCTGAAAGCACCAAACAAGAATCTGGATTGTTGAGATCTAGTGCAGTGCTGTTGCTAAGAACATGATCTCTGAGCTGGGAAATGCCCCTCCAAGCCTTGCTTCGGCCAAGGAATAGCTGTTCTCCTGCGGATCTCTGTTTCCCCAAGTGAGCACTGAAGATTCACACACAATTGTTTTCATGTGAAGAGTTATCTTTTAACTCCAGAACTGCCTTATGGAGACTGCTTTGCAAGTGGGAGAGGGAGTAGGAAAGCTAGTGTTTCATTAGTGCAAGGCTCCATCTTGGAGTAAACAACACCTAGGAAAAGGTAGCTGAGTTAGCTAGACTGCTGATTGTTTTATGCCTTCACCGTAACCCTTCCTAACCTTATTAGTAAACTTTTCTTTTAGCTAATTTAATATATGTGTGCTGTGTGGTTTTTGTGTGGTTCCCTTTTACTCTGCTAAAATATCCAACAGGGTGGAGTCAGCCATGGCACTATGCATTTTAAACATTGGCAGCATAAGGGCACTGTTATGCACTATTAATGCTACATTTATCATTGAAATAGTACATTCCCATGCAAGTCAACAAATAGGCCCCCATCATCACTACAAGGTATACAGATAGGCGTGCAGTTACACCTAAATTATGACATGAGAATTTGCCTCCACAACCACATGGAATGTACATGGTTGGGTAATCTGGATTGTGTTCTGCAGCTAAAAATTAGTTCCTGGTTTGCACATATCCAACATCCCTTCTTTTACCCTACCATTCATAGCAATACCCGTGATGAATGCAGGAAGTGACTTTCCTGAAAAAGAAACTGCTTCTGAAGAGGCATCAGGTGATATGAAGTTCTGCCTGTGGTGTTAAGATTTATGACGGCCCATCCACACTTGAATCCACTTGCTACTGCAGTGGTATGCATGTGTGAACTCAGCCTGTAAGCTATGAAGACAAAAGGCAATAAGAGAATTCTAAAAACTAGCTTATACCAGAGGCTGTGAGTCATCACAGTAACATCTGCCATAACCTATCATGGTGTGATGGATTGTGCTTTGAAAACTCGTAAGAGCTGTATACACATGTGATGGACTGTGAAGGGTTAATACCAGAGAACCTTTGAGTGACAGGTTGCTCAAATGAATTTCATTGGATAGTGTCAGTTTGGAAGAAAGTTTGGAACTGACTGTGGAAGAGAAGACAATTTAATGCTGACTGAGGATTGTGAGGGTGGCAAGGAGAAGTGGGAGGATCAGGTCACAAAAAGGGACAGAGCTTCTATTTTAGAGAAGTGATTCCCTGCCCAGTCGAAAAGGGAGATAGCTCTAAAGAGTGGAGTGATCCCTAGTTTGTTTAGATTTGGAGTACTTGGTATTGTATCCCTGCCTTCTGAAACTTGGAGAGTCAGTTAAACTCAAGAACGTATACTGGAGTGTTTAGCAGACTCTGAAAATAAAGCCTCTCTTCTCAAAGATTCAAAGACCTTGTGAAAAGTTTAGAACTCTTCCTTGCTGGAAACATATGAACTGAAGTTTGTGAAATTACTAAGTTAGGAACACTCATATTAGTGGCAGAGAAAATGCTGACGGGCAGTAAATTTCCAACAATATACTTCACAGAAGCAAACTTCAGCGGACAGCGGAAGACAGGAGGGCCTGGAGTAATCTGGTCCATGGGGTTGCGAAGAGTCGGACTCGACTGTGCGACTGAACAACAACAACAACAACAACAACAACAATACTTCACAGAATACTATAAATAACAGTGTCATGTTCCTGTCTCCCAAAGATCTTACAGTCTAAGTTTCGACAAAGGGAGAGACAACAAAGGATGCCAGAGAATGTAGTAAGTGGAGAAACCATGGGGGTGGAGGTAGGGGGATGAATGTATGAGTACAAACATGACCACATGATGCTGCTTTACACTGAATCAGATCTTTCAGTCCATCAAGGTCAGTATTGTCTATTCAGAACTCTCCAGGTTCTCAGGCAGAGATCTTTCCCATCAACTACTACCTGATCCCTTTAACTGGAGATACTGGGGATTGAACCGGGGCCTTCTGCATACTAAGCAGAAGTTCAACCACTGAACCATGGCTCCTCCCCTAACAGAAAATATGGGCAAAAAAACAGGGTAGGACATTGGACACCTATCAACAAGGAAGAGGGATACAGCCTAGCAAACCATCACCAGCAATTGTCTGAGATACATTGCTATCAATTGTGAACAAAATTAACAGATATGCCACTGAGGGTTTTTCCCCAGCTGCTAATATGAGATTATTTCTGAAGAAGGTGGGTCTAGATGTGATAGTGTCTGTCTGTACATGCTCAGGGCCACGCATGCGCATTTTTTGTGTGGTGATCACCTCATTGACGAGCTCCTTCAAGGGCTGAGCACCTTGCGCTTCAATTCGTTCTGTATTCATGCATGAGCTGTAAAACCGTCTGGCTTTCTCCTTTGCTGAACTGTTGATCCCAAGCGGTTGCTTCTCTGGAGAAGGCGAGGCAGGTAATAAAAAAAGAAAAATGGCCAGGGGTTAAGAAGCTTTCTATATAACCAAAGTGATTTGGGAGAGGGAGAAGACAAGATAATACAACGAAACACCATTGCAGTCAATTGGTACTAGAAGTAGAATTATCATTAGACAATGGCCATGATCTCATTCTAGGGTTAGGGTTTCTTACAATCCATAGCCCCTGCATGGAGTGTCCACATCAGACACATCCATTGGGCTCTAAGAGGACTATATAGACTTCCATGATGGGCATCCATGCACAGATGTCTTGTACTCAACTGGGGCACATTTGGGATTGGGAATGAGGACATATTCCTCATTTAACACTACAAAATTAACTTTAGCTGTTGTGTAGCACAGAAAGGCACTGCAGTTACTGAACTCTTGATAATGTTTGGCATACAGGATCCCAGTCAAGCTTTTGAGGGGAAAGTGGAGATTTCCAGGAAAATGTTATTAGCCCCACACAACACGTGCATTAATCTGGCTGCAGGAAAAGGCCACGGAAAGGATGCCATAGCAAAATAAAGGGACAGGAGCCCAGTTCTCACATTAATTTTTATACAGTGATTTCACACACACACACACACACACCGCCACCCCAGTTATTTCTGTATGGTGAATATTTCTTTTGAGTGTGGCTAAATATGGGCTGTGGTGGCTCAGGTGGGTAAGACGCTGAACTGCAGACTGGAAGGTTGGTAGTTCAGCAGTTCGAGACCCGAGTGACACCTGACAGAGTGAGCTCCCGTTTCTAGTCCCAGCTCGTGCCAAGCTAGCAGTTCGAAAGCAAGAAATTGCAAGTAGATAAATAGGTACCACTTTGGTGGGAAGGTAACAGTGTTCTGTGTGCCTCGATGTCTAGTCATGCTGGCCACATGACCACAGAAACGTCTTTGGACAGTGCTGGCTCTTCGGCATGGAAACGACGATGCGCACCTCTTTCCTAGAGTCAGATTCAACTGGCTTTCAAGCAAGGGAAACCTTGACCTTTACTAAATATGGAGAGACCCGGGTACAAACCATTTCAGAAAGATCCACTCAGAATGAAAGATCATAATGTATTTATTTGTGGTGGTGGGGAGACAGGTCAGTCTGAAATCTAGTTATTTATTTATGATTGGGTTTTAACCACCCTCCCCTGCCAGAGCAGTGTACAACATGATAATTCATACAATCCGGAATTAAAAATATAAAAAGCCAGTAAAACATAGTAATTAACCTAAAAGATGGCGTTAAAGTTTCAACAGTGCCACTGCCTCACGGGGGTAGGGGGAATGCCAGAGTATGCAACCGTCACTGTCCTCAATCAAATGCCTGGTGGAACATCTCTGCCTTACAGGCCCTGTGGAACTGCACAAGGTAATACTTTATCCGGCAGAGAGCTCCACCAGGTTGGAGTCAGGGCAGAAAACACCCTGGCTCTAGTCGAGGACAGCCAGGCATCCTTCAGGCCAGGGACCACCAGTAAATTCTGATCTACCGAGCATAACGCTCTTCTGGGGGTCCGGAAGACACTCAATCGTCATGCTGAAATGGCTTGTTTTCTGCAGAAGTTTCTGGGCTTAGCAGCAGCCGTCTCTTCTCCCTACCTAGGAGCCTCTTCATGATCAGCTGGTTTTCTTCCAAAAGGACATCAAAGACATTCACCAACGGTGCGTTTTTCCCCTCTGTGTGGTTGGCTTCCCAGCTGCCACACGTGTAGCTGAAGAAATCCTCACAAGGGTCCATGGTACCATTACGAGCTGCCAGTAACTTTGTCATGAGCGCTAGACACTCCGCAGTGTTGCAGGTTTCTGAAGAAACACAGGAACAGTGATTAGCAGGGCGCAGACAACAGCGGCGACTGGAAAAGAAGAATGGGCCCGTTTAAAGGAGACCGCCCAGAGATGTCACACAAATCTTGTCTTTGTTCCAGAGTGCTCGTTCAGCAAATGATTGTAACTGGCTACAAGACAAAACCTTGGGACCTGTCGGTCACTTTGTGCAACCTTTGACACTCAAAACAATTGAGGGAAATTCCTCACAGTGAATCTGGGTGGACTGTTAACTCAGCAGAGTCCTGATGGTGCAGAAAGTGAATTGTAACGCATCCACCTCCCACTTCAAGTCCCCACTTATATTACCATGACATATTGGTGTAAATCTAGCAGGGGTGGTTTGTTCGGTGAATCACCAGACATTATGACGGCCATCAAAAATAGAATACGAAGGATGGGGCTGTGGAACAGGTAGAAAGTTCTAGCCTTGGTTCCTCAGCAACACAAGCGGAGTTGCACCCAAAGAAGAGAACTTGCCTGCCTGTCATAGACTGGGATGCTAACTCTTCCTTAGTGAGAGAACCTGATGACTTTGAGAAGAAGGAGACCGGGGTCCGGAAACTGACCCAGGAGATAGAACCCATTCAGTCTTTTGCTGTAAATGAGAATCTATGGACTGGGAAGGGGGCAGCATGAATAGTAACGGTTAAACACGACTGCAAGTTGCATCGTCTTATCTCCAGTCTTTTCTCTGGCCATTGGGACCATCTGATTGTTCTGGGCATCAGCTTGACAGAGAGGAACTCACCAAGTCCTTCAATCAGTAATTGGTTTCAGAGTTCTTGCTTGGGACTTGAGGAAGGGGAAAGACAGGGCACACAGACTCCTTGACAGATTCCCTCCACTAATGGATAACTCATAGATTTCTGGCACCTGGGTCACGTGCACACACACAACAGTCCTGATCTGGTCGAGAAACTTAGGCATAGGGTTGGGAAATTCCTGGAGATTTGGGAGTGGCGATTAGAGAGGGTGGGGCTTGGAGGAGGGACCTGAGTGAGGTATAGTGCCATTGTGTTCGCCCACCAAGGCAGCCATTTTCTCCATTTCTGTAGTTTGGAGATCACTTGTAATTCTGGGAGATCTCCAGGCCCCACCCAACTTGGGCCCTAAAGCACTGGTGGTGGTGGTTGTTTTCACAGGTCCTGGAAGCATTTGCAGGTTCCTGAAGCATGAGAGGGGCTGTGGCTCAGAGACGGAGCACCTGCTCGGCATGCAGAAGGTCCCAGCTTCAGCCCCAGGCATCTCCAGTTAATGTGACCAGATGGTAGGTGATGTGAAAGACCTCTGCTTAAAACCCTGGAGAACCTGAGTAGACAGTACTGACTAAGTTGAACCCAAGGGTCTGATTCAGTATAAGGCTATTGTATATCCCAACAAGTGTTCCCTCTAAGCTGAGTTAGTGTGAGCTAGCTGTTTTTTAGCCTCCAGCTCACACATTTTTACCTTAGCTCAGGAAGGATGGCTCTAGAGCAAACTAATTTATGCCATAACCAAATCACTCGCTCACAGCTTTAATGCCAGTAGGTCACAAAGTAGAATTTCTGCTCACAGGACTCCACAGCTTAGAGGGAACATTGATCCCAACTCCACTCAAACAAAAAAAGGAGCATTCATTGGGTCTACTTCATCCAAGACAGTGACTGTGGTCACGCACACTAAATAATCCACTTTCAGTCCACTTTCAATGCACTTTCCAACTGGATTTTGCTCGTTCATGCAGTAAAAATCCAGTTGGGAAGTGCACCGCAACTGTATTATTTAGCCTGTGTGACCACAGCCTTTGTCTGCATTACTGATTGCCTCTGTTTGAAAGGGAAAGAACAAGGGATTTAGGGGGGCTATGGGAAATCCCTCAAATGGGCAAGGGAAGGAAGGAAGGAATGTTCTAGTACCCAGGCCACAGGTGAAGACGGTGAAGAAAATGAGAAGCACGAGACCAAGCACAGCGCTGAACAGCACAGCAAGGAGGAGCACGATTTTTCCTCGGCGACATCTCCTCTTCGAGTCCCTTCCTGAGGCCTCCTCGTAAGTCTGAAATCAGAGAAGGTAAAGCACGTGAAAACAGAAACACCCCTTATCCTCAGACTCAAATTAATGGCTCGTGGAATCCAAGACTGTCCATGAACCTGAGATTGCAGAACAGCCGTGGGTGACTGACAAGTACCATCTGAACAAGCTCAAAGCCCCTTTCAGAGATTAAATTTTGGCACACCAACCACACATAATGGGAACCCACAAGCTTCCCAATACACACAGTTGTCACGTTGTGAGAACAAGGCGGTAGTAACCTGCTAATGCTGGCACTTAGGTCGAATCTGTATTTGCATTTTTAAATCAGTTTCGTGCTGCTGTGACTCTGGCTGATTTCCCACTACAGCTGCCTCGGGGTTGCGCTGCCGTTTGCCTCAATACTATTTGTCAATTTCACACCCGAAGCCGCGGGGCTGCATTTTGACCCGCGGCTTCGCCCGATTTCCCCGCAGTTTCGTGTTCCTGTTTTTTGAGGATCACGAAACTGCGGGGGGAAATCGGGCGAAGCCACGGGTCAAAGTGCAGCCCCATGGCTTCGGGTGTGAAATTGACAAATAGTATCAGGGCAAACGGCGGCACAACCCCGAGGCAGCTGTAGTGGGAAATCAGCCTCTGTCTTTCTCTATGCTTGACAGTGTCACAGCAGCATGAAACTGATTTAAAAATGCAAATGCAGATTCAGCCTTTAGTCTGTGGCATGGGCCAGTTCACAACTGGAAGCCTGCTGAAATGAGATCAGCTTGTCTCTTGGGATATTTTCCTCAATCCCTTCACAAGCCCCTAACCTTCTATTTCCCAAAGGTAGTATGGGAGAACTGCTCTATTCCTGCTTCTTTATCAACCCCTGGGCCCTATGTACCTATACAATAGATACTGAGGTTCTTTTCTTTCACAGGGTGATGCCTAAATATCGAACTGTTCTCCTGGTTAGGGCTACCATGTTTTGAAAAGCAAAAAAGCTGACTGCTTCAAGCAAGTGATCATGATGACAAATCTCATTTTAAACACCTCTACTATTTAAGCTGGGATCATTGCTGCTAACTGGGAATATTCCTAACCTTCCAATCCAAAATGAGGACATTTGCTTCGATTTTTTAAAAAAGAGCCCAAAAGAGGACGACAAAAAAAAAAAAAAAGAGGATTGTGCATATCTGGTAACCGTGCATATCAGGAGAACTGCAGGTAGCACATGTTCCCACTATGAGTGGTTGGTACATCAAAATAAAATCTCTGAAAAAAAGCTTATGTGGCTGAGTTCAGACTGGCAATTTGCCCCGCTATGGCCACATTCCAGCCACGTTTCCCAAGCGGATTAAAGGGGGCGTTCACACAGGCACATCTGCCTGGCTTTCCCCACCCGTAGGCAACCCGTGCTGTTCTGCTTCGCTCCCGGGATTAAAAGATACCTGTTAAAAGTGGTAGCAGATCCCAGAGAGTGCCTTCATCCTGCGTCAGTCTGCTTCCCGGAAGTGTGAACGCTCAGCCGAAAAGCCGGAAGCAACCCGCGTTGCGCATAAGGCAGCAGCAATATGATTGGCTGTGCTCCGCTCTACCGCCCAATGTGGTGCCGGCACTCATGCACTCATGCGCTCATACACACATAGGCATCCAGCTGATTTACCGGGAAAAAGCCGTTTACAGCCACACCTCCGGACCAGCAGTCTGAACACTCCTGCACGCCTCCTCCCGGTATGCTTCCGCATCAGTTGGCCCTGTGTGACCAGGAAACCCCGGAACAGTTTGTTCCGGGGCTTTTTTGCCATGACTGGCTCCCGCTGCAAACTGCCAGTCTGAACTCAGCCTGTATGTCCCCAGTCTGTGGCATATGTGAATGAGCCATGACCCATTCAATTAAGAGCCATTAGGAATTACCAAGTCTGTGTTTGTGAACTGGGCCTGTGTTTTTCATGGGTAACTGCACCAGCTAAGAGGGGAAAAAACAAAGTGAAGTGCATTAAACAAGCAAAAATGAAACCGCAAAACTTCACAACGCTGTGACAGTGGGATGGACTTGCTAGGGTTGCCAAGCTCCAGGCAGGATCTGGAGTTCTCCAGGAATTATAATTGATCTTCAGATGGCAGAAATCAGGTTCAGAGAGTGGACTCTGGCATCTTGCTGACCTCCCTCCTCTCCCTAAACTCTACCTGTCCCAGGTGTCTCCCCGAAATCTCCAGGAATTTCCCAAGTTGGATTTGGCAACCCAGAGGCAATTCTAAGCATGTGTACTTGGAACTAAATCCCATGTTAGTCAATGGGCTTTACTCCCAGGTGAGTGTCCTCGGGACTGCAACCTACATCAATATCTCCCCTTGTCAGTTGGCAAGTCTAGCAATGACCTATGATACTGTGTTACCTAGGCACAAGATAGTCATCTTGGACTCTCTTTGTAAATATAAGCAAAGTAAGGAATCAAATTAATCATACAGACATATTTTTCAAATATGGCAAATGAACGTTGTGCAACATTCTCAAACATTCCACAGCATCTGCTGCCTCTTGATAATTGGATGTGGTTGCCACACAATATGTTTCTGCTCTGTGATTGGGAGGCTTCGGGGTGATTCAAGTGTTAACTGGTTGGGCGAGTACAGTCCTCTCAGGCCTGTACCACTTGCATTTTCACACAGAGAGTCATTTCTGTGAAATGGGCCCACATGAAAATGATGCCCTATGCCAAAACTTATCGCCTCGGGATAGAACTACACATTACATGTAGTTCTGTGATAATTTTCCTATACATTTTTTCCAGATTGCAGCCATAGGGAAGATTATTAGGGTTACCAATCTCAAGGTGGGGCCTAGTGTTGTCCCAGAATTATATCTGATCTTCAGACTATAGAGATCAGTTCCCCTGGAGGAAACGGCAACTTCAACTGTAGAGAGTAGGAGAAACTGTAACAACCGACGGTCCCTCTAAGCTGTGGGGTTTTGTGAGCAAAAAATCTACTTGGTGAGCTCCTGGCATTAAAGTTGTGAGCGAGTGATTTGGCTACTGCATAAATTAGTTTGTTCTGGAGCCCTCTTTCCTGAGCTGAGACAAAAATGTGTCAGCTGGAGGCTAAAAAACTGTGAGCTAGCTCACACTAACTCAGCTTAGAGGGAACACTGGTAACAACACTGGAGGCCTTTTGGGATTGAGAGAAAGAAAGAGAGAGATGTGACTGCTGTTGGCAGAGTTGCCAGGTCACCCTGTATATACATCCCTCAGACTTTGCTCACTACTGCTCAGCTAAGCAGGAGGAGGAAGTTGCCTGGTGAGATGTGGGGGTGGGGGTGATTTGCATTGCTTTGAGGAATGATGGCACTTCCTGTGCAACCTGGAAGTGATGTCAGGTTCTCAACTCCAGGTTGGGAAATTCCTGGAGATTTGGGGGGGGGGTGAAGCCTGGGGACAATGGGGTTTGGGGAGGGGAGGGGACTTGGTAGAGGTATGATGCCACAGAGTGCATCCTCCAAAGCTGCCATTTCCTCCATGGGAACTGATCTCTGCCATCTGGAAGTCAGTCGTAATCCCAGGAGATCTTCAGACTTCACGTGGAGGTTGGCAATCAAAACTGAGGTGATGCTCTAGCATTCTCTCAGAACTGTATGATTCAACCATAGAGTTTGGGTGAATGGTAGAGTGTCACCCCTGGCATGATGATGTCACCACTGGGTCGCACAGGAAATGACATCATTACATCATGGACATCAATCCCCCCAACTGTAAGTCCCTGCCTTCCCCATCTTCCACTAGTTGCCAGGTTAAATCAAAATGTTTTGGGCAAATGCTAGAGCATCACCACCACAGTGCGATGACATCGTTTCTGAGTCACACCAGAAGTGATATCGTCACACTGCAGATGTCAGTCATGTCCCCCCACAAACACACTGTAAGACCTTGCCTCCTCCATCTCCTACCAGTTGCCAAGCCACATCAGGCAACCATATCCAAGTGACGTAAGGAGAGAGAAAAATATGGGGGGGATTAAAATTAACTTTTAGTGGGAGAAAGTGACCTCACCAGAAGGAGAGGTTGGGGAGGCTGATCTTTGACCTGGATGTGACATCACAGGACAGGATCACATCCTCACTGAACTTCCTCTCCCCCCCAAGCTCCATCCCCCCCAGGCCATGCCCCCATATTTCAAGGAATTTCCAAAATCAGAAGTTGGTAGCCTTGGCTATGATTGAGAAGGTAAGGCCAGTATGAGAGGAGAGAGACTGTTTCCTATTTATGGGGGTTTTTTCACCAAAAATTGCTGTGTTTGCAGCTACTGCAGTGGGGAAATACTGTGGAATTGTGCCAGAAAAACCGTCTTAGAATAAATGGTGCATAACAAGCAAAGAATAAAAGTTAGAATGAAGAAAGATGGATGGACATTTTTGGCTGCAGCACAGCATACCACCCAGTGAGCTTTACCTGTAGTGAACCTTGTAGTTAGTATTCTGTATGTTCAAGGCTGCAAGCCGATGTCTGCTTACCATGAAGCACTGAACACATTGGGACTTACTTATGAGTATACACAGCTTCCCAGCCTTCCCTCCCAGATCTCAGGGTGGCATACACCCTGACGACAACCCTGTGAGGTAGTTTCAGCTCTGAGACAGTGCCTGGCTCAACCTTCCATCACTGAGTGGGGATTTGAAACCAGTTTCCCAGACCCCACCCGCTATCTTTAGGATCTCATGTAGGATCAAGCTGAAAGTGCCGTCTGAAAATTAACACTGCCACTATCTGTTGTATTCTGTTTATGTCCCACCCTGTCTCCAGGGCCAGAGGCACCTAAACTCCTAAGTTTAGGAATAGTTTTTCAGGGCGTAGCTTCCCCCATGTGCCGAGACTGAACGTCTGCAAAGGGCTCTAGAGTTACCCTGTGCAAATCATTACGGGCAAAGAAAATGCCAGTGCCGAAGGGCACGCAAAGATAATTTTCTCCCTCTCATCCAAAATCCCAGAGATTTCAGCCAACACCATCCTATCTGCCAAACGTGCACTTAAAATAAAATGGACAACTTACACAGAGAATGAGTTATGCAATCCAGGAACTGCAAAACATCAGCGGCCCTGGGCAATTATTGGCATTCACATTTGATATTAGAAATATCCTGCATTTAAGATGATCCCCCTCCCCCATTTCTTTGTTTTTCAACAACTAAAAAGATTCGGGGAAATGTTAGGGAGGGGGAAACTAAAGAGACACGAAACCTCTAAAGCCCATGTGACCAATTTTGAATCTATAGAAAGCAAAAAAAATCCCAACCCTATAGATTCACTTGTTTTCAGAAATACATAACAGCAAATTGTCAATGAAATCTGAGGGATTTCAACAATTGTCAGACAGATCTCCTTGTACTGCATCGCACTAAAAGTTGCTGCTGTTTACTCCTAACATTTCACACAAGAAAATGGGCATTTTTTGTAAATGTAATACTCCTTGTCACATCAAGGACAGTCGCCTGAACTCTCCCCTACCCCTACCCAATTACACCATTGCTGGAGGCTGTCTCCCTTCCCTTACAGAGTTATTGTTTTAATTTACTTCATTTATATACCACCTGTCTCCCCAAGGGTTGCCCAAAGCAGCTTATAGGATCATTCTCTCTTCTATTTTATCCTCACAACAACCCTGTAAGGTAGATTAGGCTGAGAGAGTGTGACTGGCCCAAGGTCACTTCGGGAACTTCCGTGGCCAAGTGGGGATTTGAACCTGAGCCTCCCACATCCTTGCCCAGCACTCTAACCACTGCACCGTGCTAGCTCTCATGTTATTCACGTACTCTGCAGTAGTCCACCTGGCATGGTTTATTTTTATTGCATTGACTCAAAGTCATAGCCAACAACGGACACACAAAATCTGCCTGGCATGGGATTCTCAGGGTTATTTTAAGTAAAGAAAGTATCGTTGAACCCCACAATGGATCTGGTTGTGCTCTTTAATGTAACCCCACTGAGATATCCTGCATCAGAGGACAACCTGTTACAGGCACCTTCACCCCTAAAATCATCCCAACGTCCCCCAAAAGATTGCTCCTGAGTCTGTGGACAGCCCCCAAAGGGGACACACACACACACACACAAATGAACATGGGAGCTTGCCTAAACATGGGCCCTGCAGGCTGTGGAAACAGAACATGTGTCTTGTCTGCGTGCAATCTGCCTCCCCCCACACAGGTAAGTATCAATGGTCTCTGCATTCCAGCACATCCCCAACATGGAGATCTCCTTTCTCTGAAAAGCTCCCTTTGTCTTTCTCATGTATAAATCTCTCTTGACAACATTTCTCTGCAAAACACCTTCATCTGTCCTTTATGGCTACCTTCCTGGATCATACTTCCTTTTAAATGTAAACATTTATCTGGGAAAAAGATTTATGGTCCTGTTCCTGGACTATTCTCCAGGTTACCGAAGAGCTATGAACTCTGAAGCATTAGATAGTATCAGCCATCAATACTACACACATCCTCCAGGATATACCCATGAGGGTGCCATCACACCTTTTGTTTAAGGCTTGGGAAACTCATAATCAAAGATCAGAACCCTTCTGGTTCTTTTGTTCAGACCCATAGCCCTGCCCCTCAGGATACCTTTTATAATCTATTAAAACGGCTGCCCAGGCACAGCTCTGTGTGTCTGTCCTGGGCACCCACTGACAGGACGCCCCCAAGCTTCATTTGAGCCACTTCCCATCTTCACAGCCTCTTCTCTTTGGACTCCTGTGCATCTGGAATGGTAATTTTAACCCCCAACAACCTCCTGTTATTTCTGCTCACTTCTGTATTTCCATTACTTATGTGTATGTTGTAACGTGTATTTTATTTCTGTATGTGTGCATTTTATTAGGATTCCTTTTAATAAAAAACAACCCTTTTGGTTAAGCATCTGTTTGGTTATTGAGAGCTCTCTTCAAGGGAAAGATCCCCATAAACACTGGTAGCCAGATCCTCACTAATACTCCACCTCTCACTGAGGCCTGCCATTTAGCTAAATTCTCCTAGAGACTGAATTCAGCCTCTGAAAATCTAAACTTGTAGGGGCAGCATTACAGAATAGTTACAACTTTTTAAAAATATATCTGAAGAAGCCATTACCAGGGGGTGTGGTGGAAGAGCTACCCACTGGTATTGCCATGTGCATGCATTTAAATGCATTTTTGGTAGATTCGCCCACACCCGATTTCAGTGGTTTACACTGCAATCCTTTAGCAGTGTCACCTCCTTCTAAACCCACTGGATTCAGAAGGAGGTAACTCCGCTTAGGGATCGCAGTGATGACTTCTGTAGATCCAGGGGAAGGGGGGCAAGGGGCAGAAACCTGAAGAACTCTAGTACACATCAGTAAAAACAATTTATATGGCATCCTGAACACTGCCCCCAAAGGCAAAATAGGGACAGTTGTTTTACCAAGGACAGGCAGCATAAAATATTCCCCAACTGGATAGTTGCAATGCATGGGCAGGATCCAGACAACTTCTTCATTCAGTCTTCTCCCGTTTATTTACTGATTTATTTATATTCTAATTTATATCCCGTCCTACCCCACCTGAGCAGGCTCAGGGCGGCTTACACAAAATAAAATACAGATTAAAACGATCAAATCACCAAAGCCATTAAAACAATACAGTATTAAATATTAAAGTGCTAGCGATGTTATTCCGATATCATAACAATGGCATTGCTGCGTGAGTGCATACCATATGGTGTTCATTTCCAGCACTGATATTACTTGGCGCGCACAGGCTGTCGATAATTCACCAGGAACCAGGCTCTACAGTTGTTACTATTGATGGTAACTACTGATGGTGGTGGCAGCTCCTAAATGAAAGCCCGGAGGAAGAGCTCCCACTTGCAGGTTCCTCTGGCCCACATACTATGATCCCCAGTATAATTTGGGAGGGGGCAGACAGAGGGTCTTTTTCACCAGCAGAAAAGCTGGTTGGATCCAACCCAATGTCTGCAAATCAAATCCTAAGAAAAGTAGGAAAACCAGTAGTGCTACTTTATGATGACAACTTCAAATCAATAAATGGCAAATTCCAAAGGCACAGAACAACTGAAATCTCTAACCCTGGCTGTAATTCTAAGACCACTTTCCTATGCTTACGACTTCACTGTTAAGTTCTAGAGATCATGGGGAAGGGGCAGAAACCCTGAAGAATCTAGTACATGTTAATTAAAAGCGTATGCAGCATCCTGGCCATCTCCCTGAAAGGCAAAATAGGGGCAGGGTTTAACCAAGGGCAGGTAGCATAAAACATATTGTTTATGATTGCTCTCTTTTGGAGCAAGGAGCTGAAACCCTTACTAGCATCCAGTGCTTCATTTCTAAAAGGTGAGGTGCTACTTGAGAAAGAGAGACACCCTCTTATCGCTCTTCCTCCTAATCCCGGGGACATAAGGCCTGGCTGTTGTTCTGGGGTGAGGGAACGGCATTCTGTAAGCGACCCAAGGGACTGTCATCTTAGTTATCAGTTCATAGATTCAGGAGCTGAACTTGCACAGAAAGAAAGGCCCCACAAAATTAAGCCTCGGATGCCATCCATCATGAGGCTGAGAGGAAAATTTAGGGGGAAACTGTCATAATTCACTTCCAAGATTCACAGCAAGAATAAATTTTATTGCCGCATGTCAGACCAAGGCTGTTCTAAACCACCTAAGTCCCCTCAGAGCAGTAACTAAAGAGAGAGAGATGGAGAAATACACACACAAGAAGAGGGATAATACGATTGGGTGAAATTATATGAGAAAAAGACCAAAGCCAGCTACCTGTGGAGGACTCCTCATGTTCACAGCTTTCCTTTGCGGAACGTCTTCTTCCCCCCCCCCGCTGAGTTCTTCCTTTCTTCCACCTATTCCTCAGGGTCTGACAGAGAATCTCATGTCGGATTACAGACCAAATTGTCCTTTCCTGTTGCAGCTGAAGGCATGAGGGAGGAGGAGACGGGCAGAGAGGCTGGTCAGAATAACATCCTTCAAGCAGAGAGAACTTGGCACCCATTCTACTCCTAAGGCATTCTTTCCTCCTAGTATATACACTTCGCAACCACTTTCTGCTCCCCAGGATGGAACGCCCATTTTTTTTTCTTTAATCCACTTGCTGCCGAGTAGCTCTATTCCCTACACATGATTTGGAGTCCACAACCGCTCCCTCCCACAAGGACTCTGGGCACATTTCTCCCCCTCTCTCTCACTGCCAGGAAATCTTGTTGGGTCGCAGACATTGGCTAGCCATGCCCCCACCGGCCCATGGCTTACACTGTCTTCCTTCTGCACAGTCCCACGGCCAACCCCCCGCCACAACTTCGCACGCCTGCTTCTGTCTGATATGTTCCCCGCAACGCCTCCTGTCTCGACTTGCTTCGGAGGAGCCCTCGGGCTTCTGTTCATATCTTGAGAGAATAACTTGGGCTCTGGATTCCGCTGATCCTCCTCCTTCTCTGCACGAAACCAAGTCCACTTCGGTCTTCTGCCCTTGCCACAGCATATGGCAAAGCCGAAAGGAGCGGCTGACCTCAAGTCTGCTTTTATTTCATAGCTAAGAAGGCCAAACTAGGTGTTGCGCTGAAGGTGCACTGGATATTGGTACAATGACCTCTTTCCCATTGCAGAGTCACCACAGGTGAGAGGAGCTCTTCAGTGGGGAATTTGACTTTCCCTATATAAGCCCCTCTCCTGCTAAAACACACCCTCCCCAGCTGCTTTTACCCCTGCCAGAGTTCTGGAGCTATGAGCACCGAGAGACATGTTCGGGGCAAAACAGATGGAAAGGGAACAGTTATGCAGGCCCTTCTTACTACTGCATGCAACCAACGTTGTGCCCTCTCCTCTGGGTGTTTTGCAACAAAGGTTGCCAACTCCAGGTGGAGCCTGGGGAGCTCGAGCTTTCCGGAAGGGGAGGGACTTCAGCTGAGTATAACATAGGGTTGCCAATCTCCAGGTGATAACAACAAGGTACTGAATATAGCATAAATAAAGACCAAACAATAAATAGTTCCTGCTATGTTATTCCTAAGCATGCATAAAAGGAGAGAATCTTGCAACATGCAGAAAATCTTACAAACATACAAAAGACAGGAACTGCAAAGAACACTGCACCAAATGTAAACTGGGAAGCTGGAAACGTCTCTAACATAGCCCTAAGGGTCTGTGATACTTTCACTGAAGATCCAGTATCCCAGAAGAAGCTGATCACTGTAGCATATCCCCTTACGGGTGTGCCAGCTGTCAAATTGTCCCATTTCACTGGGGCTTCATCAATGAGGCAACTGATACTTCAATAAATTCCCAAGGTTAACATTCTATGGATGAATGGCAGTCATCTCACTGAGGTGCCTCACTTCCCTAAACTTTGCCTTACCCAGGATCTACCCCCAAAATCTCCAGGAATTTCACAACCAGAGCTGTCAATCCAAGTATAACACCTTACAATCCACCTACCAAAGCAGCCATGTTCTCCAGGAGAACTGAGTGGAGAACCCCTGGAGGTTGTCAGCTATGGTTGCCAGATTTCCCACCCCCAGCCACAAGCAGGGGATGGGGGGCAGGGTTGTCAGTTCCAGGCTGGGGAACTCCTGGAGGTTTGGGGGTACAGCCCAGGAAGGACAGGGAGTATAATGCCACAGAGCCCACCCTCCAAAGCATCCATTTTCTCCAGGAGAACTGATCACTGTAGTCTGGAGATGAGCTGTAATTCTGGGGGATCCCCAGGCCCCACCTGGAGGCTGGCATTTTTATGGTCAACCCTGTTAAAACTAGAGGCACATGCAACTGAACCATGGGGTGGGGGGTGTTAAGTGTTTTATTTATTTATTTAAAATATTTATCAGCCGCCTTCCATGTGGAGCGCCTGGAAGTTTACAGTATTAATAAAATGCATAAAATAGATTTTGTGAAACAGTGACAAAGCTGGATCTAGGATTTGGGGGAATTCTAGACAAGACCCCCCCCCAAGTGGGGCCCCTTCATTGGTGAAAGACGACCGACCTGGAGAAGGAAACCCAAAGGGAGTGTTCTGAGGCACACCTCTCTCTATTTCAACTCTCTCTCAGCCTGTTTTCCACATCTCCTCCTCAGGATATCCCAGGCTCAGCACAGTGAGAGCTTCCATACCTCTGTGATAAGAGGAGTACGGAAAGGGGGTGACTTGGCAGTGGTCTCTCAGAAAAGTTGAAAGCAGTACAAGAAAAAGCACGTCGGTTCTGACCTTCCATATAAAATGGCGGTGAGGTTAGCATGCTGGGCCTATCACAGTTCTCTGGGCCATGGTGTTTTCCTCACCAAGCTGAGGTGCCAGAAACACTGTTCTCATTTGTTATTTTATTTATTGTACATCTCTGCCTTTTATCTTGACTTTTGGATCATGATTCGCTCGCAAGGCAGCTAAGAAAATTACAGCAATACTTTAATGCCATCAACCAAACAACTACAATCTCAATAACAAACCATTAAAGCAGATCAATATACCTTTGTGGCCTTATGATCCTTTGAGGAAATTCCACTTTGGATGGACTTGCCCTCAAAAGGTTGACAGGAGGCTACTAGTTCAAGGGCCTTTGGGGCAGTGTGGCACCCTCAACATGCAATTCCCTCCCTGGGATATATTTTTTAGGAAGGATGCCAACTCCAGGTTGGGAAATTCCTGGAGATTTGGGGGTGGAACTTGGGGAGAGCCAGGACTGGGGAAAGGAGGGACCTCAGAGGGGTATATTGCCATAGAATCAACCCTCTGAAGTAGCCATTTTCTCCAAGGGAACCCAGCTCCGTCTAGGCTTTCCAGCTCTGGATTGAGAAATACCTGGAGATTAGGGGGCAGAGCCTGAGGAGGGTGAGGTTTGGGGAGGGGAGGGACTTAATCAGGGTATAATGCCATAGAGTCCACCTTCTAAAGTGGCCATTTTCTCCAGGTGAACTGATCTCTGTTGCCTGGAGATCAGTTGTACTTCCAGGAGATCTCCTGCCATCACCTGGAGGTTGACAAGCCTAGCTCTGTCATCTGGAGATCCGTTGTGATTCCAGGAGTTCTCCAGGCGCCATCTGAAGATTAGCAATCCTAGTCATCTGATAAGGTGCTACTTAGCACTTACACAGGAATTGAGAGTGTTCAAAGCCCTTCGTGAACATTGTTGTGTTGTAATCCCTACAAAGACCCTATAAGGGAGGACGGTATTATCATCAAGGTACCACCGGGAGTCTGAACTGGGATAGAAAGATAGTGACTTTGCTGAGGACACCTAGGTCCTTTCCACTCTAGACCTTAAATCCCGGTTCAACCCTGTCCCTGAACTTACATTCTACACTACATGCGAGTTCACCCCTGTAATTATCTTGTGGTATTTTTTACATTCTACGCTACACTCAAGTCCACCCCTGCAATTATCTCGGGGTATTTTCTGTTTCCACATTACATTGAGGTCACCCCAGTTTCGCCCCACACTTGTCCCGGGATAAACAGATGCTGTTATAACCAGGGATAAATGCAAGGCATTGTGTCCCGAGCTGAACTCTGATAAAACCAGGGATGAGATCCGAGTGTGGAAAGGACTCTAGTTAGTTCATGCAAGAGGCAAGATTCAAACCAGGGATTTTTCTGATTCATATAGAAAGCCAGTGTAGCATAGTGCTGAACTAGGAAGCAAGAGACTTAGACCAATTCCGCAAAAGCAGCTGTTGTTCCCTTGGTCTCCTGTTTCCCCCAGATGTACTGCTATAGTACAATAGTTCTGACTATTTGCTGCGTGGCCGCATTTTGACCCGCATCTCCCCCCTCGATTTCCCCCGCATCTTCTTGATCCTTATTTTTTAGGCTCCTTAACTCCGCAAAGTAAGGACAGGATATGTACTACACAGACAGATAGCTCAGCGTCTTAGCCAATAATGTTCCGAAGAAAAAAATGGCACCAGCTTTCTGGCTTCGCTTGGTTGCATGAACAGCATTGGCAGATCTCGCTGTTGTCATTAGAGTTATGAGTTTGTTGTTGTAATGGGTTTTTCAGAATTACGGATTTTTTTGACAAAAGGGAAAGAATGTTGCTATCGTGAAAGAATGTACAAACAGAAGAAATCCCTGCTGGATCAAACCTAAAGTCTGTCTAATCCAGCATCCTGTTTCCCACGTTGGCCAACCAGATGTAACCCAAGGAAACCAAAAGCAAAGCAAGAAAGCACTTCGACCTCTCTTGCTACTAACCCCCCTCTAAGGAACTGGAGTTCAGTGGCTTCCTGCTTCTGAACATAGAGGTTCCACTTAACTGTTGTGGCTAATTGCCATGGATAGAAAGGTATTCCATGACTCTACTGAATGAGTAGTGAGGCTGGTAGTTTTATAGACCGTTCTGAGTGCAGTCAGAAAATGCCTAAGTAAACACATGGATCTGCCCTGCAGCATTTCACAGGTCAGAACAGGGAAATACGAAGTCCGCTGCGGTTTCATATCACCATCTGAGTCCACGATGTTACAAGTTGCGAAAAATTCTTCTCCAATGGTGGCAGGCTGTATTCTTTCCCTTTGCCGTAATCTGCCCTGCATTGATTGAACAGCCAAGAGGGTATTCCTCCTGATGGTTATTTTTTTCTAATTTACTTTATTTATAGCCTGCCTTTCTCGTTGAAATGAAAGGAGGGTTAATGGCATTAAGCAATGCAGTCTACTATTCTGCTAACATGAGATATTGAATGAATGGGGCAGTATTACAAAAATAGCACCAAAAAAGTATCAGAATTGATATGCCAAACAATGCCAAGATTGAAATCATGGAATTAGAACACAATGCCGTAAATGTAGCATAGTACATACAGTAAACAGAGTATGCATGCCCATAAATAACAGTATAGATTGCAGTCTGTTCCCTATATAAAAGCACCTTCTTGCTCTGGCACAAGAAAACCATAATTGCCCCATATTATATTGCCACTTGTGACCAGTGTTCCCTCTAAGCTGAGTTAGTGTGAGCTAGCTCACAGTTTTTTAGCCTCTGGCTCTCATATTTTTGTCTTAGCTCAGGAAGGATGGCTCCAGAGCAAGCTAATTTATGCAGCAGCCAAATTTCCTGCTCACAACTTTAATGCCAGTAGCTCACAAAGTAGAACTTTTGCTCACAGGGTACTATAGCTTAGAGGGAACATTGCTTGTGACCCTCTCCACTTGCTTTGCATATGTGGCAGGTGCTGCTCTACATTGTATCTCAGGGATGCTGTAAACTTCAGCAGGTGAACACATCATTTTTGGAAGCTAGAAGAGGAGGAGGAGGAGAAGGAGGACGAGGAGGAGATTGGATTTATACCCTACCCTTCACTACCTGAAGGAGTCTCAGGGCAGTTTAGAATCTCCTTTCCTTTCCCCTCCCCACTACAGACACCCTGTGAGGTAGGCAAGGCTGAGAAAGCTCTTTCGAGGACTGCTCTTGAGAGAACAGCTCTGAGAGAACTTGTGACTGACCCAAGGTCACACCAGCAGCTGCATGTGGAGGAGTGGGGGATCAAACCCGGTTCTCCCAGATTAGAGTCTGCACTCCTAACCACTACACCAAACTGGCTCTCAAAGCATCCCACTTAAAGGATTTAGATGCTTAGCTAAACTAAATAAACTAAAAGGGGGCAGCCAGGGTTGCCAGATCCAGGTTGGGAAAGTTCTACAGATTTGGGGATGAGGCTTGGGTAGGGCACAATTTCGGGAGACGAGGGGTGTGACACTCTAGAGTTGGCCCTCTGAAGCCCCCATTTCCTCCAGGGGAACTCAGCCCTGCAGTCTGGAGATCAGTTGTGATTCCAGGAGATCTCCAGGTGCCACCTGGAAATTGGCAACCAAGGGAGCAGCCCTGCTTCTGAGGGCTTGGCTCAGCGGCACCAAGAAAGAAAGACGAGCTATGTTTAGTAGTAATGATTATCTCATTTGCCATAAAAACCATGTGTGTGTCAAGGATAAGCACTCACCAAGTTGTCTGGAGGTGTGTCCTACTTTTTTTTGGAAACACTCTGAACGGTTGCACAGACAGCTTACACAGACTGTGAACTTTGCGAGAAGATGTTGCATCCACCTGAACAGAATGCAACCAGATGCCTTCCTTGCATTCTGCATTCCTATGTCCCAGGATTCCCAGGATGTCACAGGGTTGCCAGGTCCCTTCTAGCCACCAGCAGGGGATGAGAGGGGGGAATAGGGCTGCCAGATCCAGGCCGGGGAAATAATAATAATAATAATAATAATAATAATAATAATAATAATAATAATAATAATAATAATAATAATAACAACAACAACAACAACAACAACAACAACAGTTGTTGTTGTTGTTGTTGTTGTTGTTGTTGTTGTTGTTGTTGTTGTTGTTGTTGTTGTTGTTGTTATTTCCATTTTTTACCCCGCCCTCCCCGCAAATGGGCGCAGGGTGGCTTACAATAGGGCAACCATGTGCCGAGGATAAAACAACATAAAAACAGGTAAAACATTCCACATTAAAGTGCTCAATAATAAAACAGACCTCAACCAGATGGGATCAGTTTCACAAAAGGCTGCCACTCCGTGTTATTCAGCCCCATACAGCGATATTGATCACAGCGAGGCAAGGTTGATCTTCCTAGGGCCATCCCTTAAGTCTACCACAGATGGTAACGATCGCGGTAGAGGTGGTGGCAGCTCCTACTCAAAAGCCTGGCGGAAGAAACTCCTGGATATTTGGGAATGTAGCCTGGGGAGAACAGGGACCTCAGTGGGGTACAATGCCATGGAGTCCAACCTCCAAAGCAGCCTTTTTCTCCAGGCATATCTCCAGTGTGGGTGGACATTATCTAAAGCAACTCCTGAGCGAGCAAAAGAAAATCCAGGATCAGCTTTTTGTTCTGGGGATGATTTGCTTTGATTTTGAGCAAGCACGTAGCGATAGGGGTATTTTGTACTCTGTTCCCCACATTACCTGAATTAAACTTCATAGGTTCCCCCCCAAAGATATAATTACGTGACTACTTTCACCGGGAGCAGAGGTACAGTCTATAAACAACCCTGGATCCTGAGTAGAATGGTAGACACGCATTTTTAAAAGTCTATATTTAACTCTTGGGCATGAACCCAAATCCCTTTAGTGAGATCCTTTCTGTTCGCATTATTTTCTCTTGCAGATGTTGTCAAACCGATGGAGGTGTAAAGACATGTTTGCTCTGGCTCCGTTTCACACACTCCATTCCCCTGGCTGTTGCAATACCTGGTCCAGGTGCGTGGTTTTCTGTTGTTCCGCTGTTATAATCCGTTGCTTTGTGGGTGCCCAATCGTCAGCATTCCTGCCTCATGTGTGCCCACATTTCCTGGTTGGGTTTATTTTTTTTAACTGCTCATTCATTTTAAAAGAAACAACTTTAAGGCATAGTCGTCCTTGTTGTGGGTCAACATTTGTCCACTAAAACGTGCTATTATGTTCCTCCTCCAGCCCACCTTCTTTCAACATTAAGGTCAGCTAGGGTTGCCAATCCCCAGTTGGGGGCAGGGGATCCCCTGATTTTGAGCCCCTCTCCCCACTTCAGGGCTGTCACAAAGTGGTGGGAATGGCCGCTGGGCACTCCATTTTACCCTATGGAGACTGTTCCCCATAGGGTATAATGGAGAATCGATCTGTGGGTATCTGGGACTCTGGGGGGGAGCTATTTTTTGAGGTAGAGGCACCAAATGTTCAGCATAGCTGCTGGTACTTCTCCTGGAAACCCCCCCCCCCCAAGTTTCAAAAAGATTGGACTGAGGGTCCAATTCTATGAGCCCCAAATGAACATGCCCCCTTCCTCCATTATTTCCAATGGAGGGAAAGCATTTAAAAGGAATGCGGTCCCTTTAAATGGGATGGCCAGAACTCCTTTCCAGCTTGTCAGCCTCACCTGGCAACCTTAGTGACATCACATACTAGCCCCTGGCTCCACCCCCCAAGTCCCCAGATATTTCCTGAGTCGCACTTGGCAGCCCTAAGGTCAGCACAGGATTTCTTTTGCTGGCAGGAAGGCCACGTAAGTTGAAGGAATTCTCCTTAGGCTAGAGCGGGGGTCCCAACACGGTGCCCATTGACATCTTTTCTGACACCCACCAGGGGTTTTTAGAAAGTGGGCAGGACCAAATAAGCTTTTGCCCAGCAAGGATTCTGATTGGCCACTGGAAATTTGATTGTCAGGGCAGATTTTTAAAAACATTGCTTTGGCAGCCGCCACCACCAAAGCACACAGACCCCTGACTGTGTAATTAAAGGTAAGCTACGGCAGCCATTTAATGGCTGGCTCTGCCTCGTGTGGCAACTGTTTTGTGGCAGCCGTTTTGTGACTGTGCCCACCACAGTGTGTAAGAATTCCAAAGGTGCCATAGAAAGGGGACCCCTGAGCTAGAAGAAGGCTTCACACTCTTCAGCCTTTCCTCATAGGGAAGGGGCTCCAACCTCCCTGATCATCTTGGTCGCCCTTCTCTGTACTTCTCCCAGTTCTGCAATGTCCTTTTTAAGATCCGGCGACCAGAACTGTACACAGTATTCTAAATGAGGCCACATCATAGGGCATTAAAATATTGGCCATTTTATTCTCAATCCCTTTCCTAATAATCCCTAACATAGAGTTTGCCCTTTTCACCACTGCAGCACAAGAAAAAAGAGGTTCAAAACTGAACTGCAAGCTGGAAGGTCGGTAGTTCAGCAGCTCGAGTGTCACATGTTGGAGTGAGCTCCCATCTCTGGTCCCAGCTCCTGCCAACCTAGCGGTTCGAAAGCAAAAAATTGCAAGTAGATAAATAGGTACTGCTTTGGTGGGAAGGTAACAGCATTCTGTGCGCCTCAGTGTCTAGTCATGCTGGCCACATGACCACAGAAACGTCTTCGGACAGCGCTGGCTCTTCGGCTTGGAAACGGAGATGAGCACCGCAACCCTAGAGTCGGATTCGACTGGCTTTCGAGCAAGGGAACCTTTACCTTTACCCAATATAGGGCTAACTGGTGTTCTTAGAGTAGGGTCTAGTCCTGTCCCAATTTTCTCTGCCATCTCCAAATCAGATTAAGAATGTGAAGCTCAGTATTGCTTATGACTTATTTTTGTTCATATAATGCCATCAATCCACAGTCCTCTGCAGAATAGCATACCCAAAATGGCATTTCCCAAAGGAAGGGTCTTTGCTGGGTTCTCCATTTAGGGTGGACACTTTCTTCGAGTCTGTCTCTTAAGGAGTGTGGAAGGGCATCACAGCCGGAGAGGCCTCCTCCCTTGGGCACCTTGGCCTGTGAAAGAGCTCGTCCTCTAGTATCAAAGAGCTAGCTATCGCTGCTCTAGCATGAAAGCTATTTATTAAATATGATTATCAAATTATAAACCACTTTGTATTAACGCTGGGAATTCACCATGCAACTATTTTTCTTTCACCAAACAGATAACGACGCATCTGATTTTTCATTGTGGCACAGAATGTTTCTGTACAACAGCAGGTCTTTCTCATAGGAAGGTGGCCAAACATTTCTTGCCGCCTTAACTTCTCCATGTTTACTCTAGGATGTGGAACTTTAAGCCATGGAATGAGGGAAACAATGCTGGAAGCATTGCACGCTTCTGCTGAGTGAAATTCTCCAGCGGCACGTCTTCCCATGGAACTATGGCTGATTATTATGGGTGATATTATATAATGCTTGAATTTCCTAATCGTCCATTGATTAGAAGCCTATTTTTCCCAGGGAACTTTTATTGGCCCCTGAGACAGGCAGAGCGGTAGCAGTGATAGCGACGTCACAAGAACTATTATCTGCTGGCTTCTTCCTTATCACTCAGCTGCAGATGTGGGCTCTGTTGCCTGGAACAGGAAGCATTTCAAGATCCCAAGAGTGGCAAAAGCCATTTTCTTTACTTTCCCCGTGTAAACCTTCTTCTACGAGTCATGGTCAATGATGATGTGATGGTGGCCGTGGCGGACAATGAATTGCCCATCTTCAGACTTGCGTAGATTGGCACAGGTCTGAAGAATTGCACTGTTATTTCTACATACTGGGGGCTAGGGGGATTTGCGGTTGCTCACATAGGAGCCCGACCCTCCAGATGCACAGCAAGCCATTTTTGAAACTGAAAGATGTTTCAGAACTGGAGTCTGTGATATGGCATGGGAGTCTGATGTTAGAAACCAACTAAAAGTACAAAAAAAAATCCCACCAGACCAGCATGGACTTTTTAGGCACGCCTGAGGTACTCATTTAGATCCGTTCCTTGGATTAAGAGATTCTGAACTGAGACAAGTGCCAGCATTCCACGCTATGGCCCGATCTGCAT